>CAUJNA010003490.1:205000-282264 GCA_963377175.1 Effrenium voratum
CTTATTGCTATTTTACATGTATTTGTACTACACGTGTTGAAGGCAAAACCGCAGAGGTAGTTCAGCGAGGTGTGACTATCCTTAAATCAACAAATCTAAATAAATAGTTCATCCGGTTTACCCCTCTGTTTCACCACCATACCACCAATTGGAGGGGAGCTGATATATATATATATATATCTATATGTTATAAACAAATAAATAGGTGTATATATATATATATATATATTCAAAAAAAGAAGAACGACAAAACAAAAACACACACACACACACACACATATCTAGGGCGCCGCTGACAGCAGCTCGGGCCTCGTCCGAGGTGGCCGCGGAGTTTCAGTGCGGTGCTTCGGGGGCTTTCCAGGGCACAGCGCCGATCTGTGAGCGCGTGAGCTGCGGAGTCCTGGCGCCTTGGGTTTCCTTCGACGCCAAAAGAAAAAAATCGGCTAAAACTTGGGGGGGGGGGTTCCTTCGAAGCCCCCAAAAACCGGTTTTCCTCAAAGAACATCCTGGATTCAACCCCAAAAAGTAGAGAAAGCCCAGAACTGAACTCAACAAGTGAGCCAATCTTTGGTTTTCTTTGGTTTTTCTTGAAAGCGCACCGAAAATCTGGGTTCCCTCAAAAAACGGAACCACATCCAAGGTGACCCTTCAAAAGTTGCAATTGACCGGTGGTGTCCTGTGAAACGATCGCCACTTTTTGAGGTCCCCCAAAAAGGGAAATTGGGGGCGTGTTCTTTGTGGGTCCCTTCTTGAGTTTTTTTTTGAGGAAAACCAAAGTTGGACAAGCTTGTCCCCAAAATTGACATTGGTTGGTGGTTTTCGCATTGGTTTGGACTTTCGGGCAAACTCCAAACCCCCATTTTCAGGTTGGCGTAAATGGAGGTAATCCGAAATTTTGGGGTCTTAATGTCAACCCAAGATGTTTTTCGAGGAACCCAAATTGTTGGCTGGGATTAAAGGAAAGTCTTAAAAGGACACTCGAAGCCATTTTTGGTGGCTTCCCAATAGGGATTATGGAGGGTTGGCCAACTCAATTGGAAGAGAGGATGTAAAGATTGGCTCACTTCTTGAGTTCTGTTTTGGTTTCTTTGTATACCGTTTGGTTTGGACCATTTCAGTGGCAAAAGTTGGGACTTTTTTGGCCAAGCCACTCAGGAAGGTGTAGGGAGTGAGCTGTTTTCCACTTTTGGCACGGGGAAGCGCATGCTTCATAAACTGCTTCTACCACCCACCCCACCCCAAACACCTCTCTCAAACAGACCAGACCACCCCCCCAAGAGAACCTCCAGGTTTAGCCTGCTTTAGTCTTCCCCCGTTTTTTTTTTTTGTCCCGCTTTGAGGCGTTGAGTGGGCGCTTCTCCCACAACTGCCGCAGCAAGCGCTTCGGAGACACCTGCGGCGTGACATGCGCTACGGGGTACCACCTGGGTGGTTGGGGCGCGCAGTTCCTCTGCAGCGCCTCTGGAAGCTTCGTGGGGACTTTGCCCAGCTGCAAGGGCAACCCCTGCCCCTCGCCGAAGAGAGGTGCTCCCGTTTTCTTCGCAAAGGAGGTTCAAGGGGCGGTTTCAGGAAACCGGTTTGGGCCGGGTCGGAGATGGCCCGGTTTGGTCACGAGGCGGAAGTTGAAGCCCACTGCGTTTTTCGGGCCCCCTTCTCTTGGCCGAATGGGCGGTCTGGGCAGATTGTAGCGACCTCACAAGGGGGTTTGCAATGTCGATCCCAATGAAGTTTCCTTTCAAACAGAATCGTTGTTTTTGTTTTGTAAAACAAATCTGTAAATGGGTCTGTCTCAAAAGATACGGACGGCTTAGACACGACTCCCCCAATGTTCAATTCACTCCTGGCTCCTCGTCTTTTGTCACGCCCTTGGAGAATGCCGGCCCCCACCAAACAGTTCTGGTGGGTTGGCCTGTAGGAGGGGTACCCAGTGCCGTGGGTTTTTGCCCTGAGACGTAAGGTAGACTTAAAAAGTATACCAGGCCTTCCATTTGCTGAGATTAGCACATATATAATCATATATATATATATATATATTTGCCCTGTTGGTTCTGAAGGGAATCTAGCTTCCGATTTGGTTTCAATAGGAACAGCCACCTGGCTGAGCCTTGGATGCTGGGCTGCGCGCGGAGTTGTTTGCTTTGTTTTGAAAGACACGAAAGGGAAACTGAGGCCCATCTAAAACGGGATCCATAAGACAAACGCATGAGGTGCATTCAACTCCTCCCAATAGGTGAGAGTTTATTGGAGAACTGGCATGTGGTGAGTCCCTGCTGCGTGCCATCCTCAAATCTCTGGGTATGTATCTTTGCATCACAGGGATCATACGTCCAGTTTCCCTTGGTTTGGGATAGCCACTCCACTCCCAGATTCACGTGGAACCTCAAGCACCCGCACTTTGCACGGAGCTTTGTTTCGGCCGGGACCAGTCCCTCCATCAGTTCTTCTTTTGGTGAGAAAACTCTTGGGATCGGGGTAGTGTTCGGGGAAGAAAAGAGGCAAGGCGGGTTTGGGTAATTGGAACCCCGGATTGATATACCCCGAATCCATTTTTATGGTATCCTCTTTTTAGTGGGGGCTCATCTTGGAGTGAACATTTTTTTCTATGAACAGCATGGGTGTATTCATCCAGGTAAACACTATCCATTTGGTTGATCTCTCGTTCCCAGCCCCTTTTTCTGGGTCTCTTCCTTTGGAAACACCCCCCCCCCCCCCTCCCCCCCCACACGTTAGGCCGGGTTCTACTTTCGCCGGTGGGTCACGCCCGAGGCCCCAACCCCTTGGCCAGAGACGTGTCGCTGGACTCCAGCGGCTGCGAGAACTTGACCACGGCCCAGAGCTGCGACGTGCGCTGCGTCGGGGGCTTCGCGCCCAACAGCTCCACCTTGACCTGCGACGAGTCGGGTTACTTCACAGGCGCGGGGTTTTCTGGCTTGGGCGAGAGATGCGGGGAATGTGAAATGGAATGAACCCCCATACACCATGGCTCCTTTAAGGGGACCAAAGCCTGGGTTCATTCCAAGTCTCATTCCCTACCTCGCACCAGCAAGTTTTGTTTGAGCCAAGGGGCCTCTAAAGATATTTTATAGATGGGGCCTCTATCGGATGGGTAGACTGAAAAAGCAGAAATTCGTATGAACGTGCGGGCAAGGGTGTTTTTCGTTTTCTTTTTTGCCCCAGTAGATTCTTGAAGTGTTGGACAATTTCACAGACTGCAGTCTCAAAAGAAAGAACCAGCTAAGCACTGTACAGTCGATCCATTTCGCCCGCCAACCCGAGACACTCTGAAGACGGAAAGTTTGCTGGTTCTCAGGCCATGAGGGAATGACCCCTATAAACCATCTCCTATGGATCCCCAGGTCCATTCCCAAAACCTGGGTCATTCCCTACTGAGCACCAGCAAGCTAAGTCTGGCCAAGGGAAACATCCCAAGATCTAAAGAGAGGCCGAACGTCGGATAATAGGCCTTCGAAGGTCAGTTGTTTGTGATCAGAGAAAGTAGAGCCATGTGTTTTTTCTGGGACACCTTGGGTTCCACTTTCTTCTTGTTTTGGGTTGGGAATGCATGAGAACGCCCATTCCATGTTCTTCCTTTGCCTGCTTTGCTTAGGAGGAGATTCGGGGGCTGGGGAGGGGTAGGGTTTGGTTTGTGGTGGGGCGGGTCAGAACGCGCCAGGAGCAGGGATCCTCACTTGCTTTACAAGGGAATCCTCTAAACATCAGTTGGTATTTGGAAGATTCTTCAACTGGCGCAAAGGTATCCTTTCAGGGCATGAGCAATGATTCGCAAAGCATGTGGATGTGTGTCCAAATTGGGGTTGCGCCCCAAAACGGTGGCTTTCCTGTTGGTTTCCCTTTAAACCCACCCCCAAAAACAGTCCCCTCCAAGATTTGCGCGAGCCACCCATGGTAGTTGGTGCATCCCTCCCGTTGGTGAGGCAACATCCCCTTGTGCAGAGCCTTGCAGTGCACTCCGCCGCCGGAGCTCTCCAATTCCTCGCTGGCGCACACCTGCAGCGAGGCGGGATCGGATCTCGGGCTCCCACAGTCGCCGCGAGCACTGCGAAATCGGTGGGGAATGACCCAGGGGCTTAACCTTGGGAACTCCCTCAGAGGAAACCAAGGGATGTGCGATAGGTGGGGAATGAGAATCGGAATGAACCTTTTTCGGGATTCCCGAGGGCAGGACACCTCACAAGGGATGGTTTATAGGGGTCATTTCATTTCTCATTCCCGCAAGTCATTGTCTTTGGCGGCTAGGAGTTGTGCATCCATGTTCTGGTTGGATGCAACCTTCAAACCTCTCTTCGCCTCAATGCATGCATCCCCTGTGGAAAAGCCCTGAATCAGCGGCAAGCGCCCATGAGAAACATCCAAGCCCATCCTTCCAAGGGACCGATTTCTGGGATGCCAAGGGACCGAATCTCTGCAAAGCGATCAAGCAAAAGTAGGGATTGCCCCATTTCTGTGTTAGGATGTGGTGTTTCTCACCAAGGAGGATGTTTGAACAATAGGCGTTCAAACCATGCTTTTTTGTTTTGTATCGCCCCTGATTAGAAGCCTTGCCGAGGGGTGCTCTTTAGGTTTCCTGGGGGCTGACACCCTGCAAATCGCGTTCGATGTTGAATCTCCCAGTTTCCCCGCGCGGTCGAACCGCTGCCCTTCTATGTGTGTGTGTGTGTGTGTGTGTGTGTGTGTGTGTGTGGGTGGGTGTGTCTTGTTGTTTGTGGGGTTACGCCTGTTTTGGAGATTTTAAAGGGAACCCACCAGGAAAAAGCAGTTTGGGTGTACCCAGATGTTGGCTTTTTGTTTTAAAAGGGAACCCACCAAAAAACAAGAAGCAGGGGTGGTTCTCCCCGAAAAAAGGCGTGGTTCTGCCTTGGTGTCCCTTTCAAACCCCCCTAAACCCGCGGAGCACACCAAAAATTCCCGCTGAGCCAGGTGTCCTTCAACCGCAGCTGCGCGGTGCTCTGTGCGGCCGGCTACTTCTCGTCTTCGAACTCCTCGCTGGAGGAGTGGCGGTGCCTGGAGAACGCCTCGCCGCTCGGGAAGTGGTTTCGGAGGAAAAACCCCGGGGTTCAGGCACACCGTGAAAAGAGTGGTTGGGTTGATGTTCACCATTGTTTAGCTAGGGATTGTCATCATCTAAATTGGGTCCTGGCCGTTCCTGAAACTCGGGGGTGGAAATTTTCAGGTTCGTTTCCGTGGGATGACCCATTTGGGTGGGGAAAACCCCCACTAAAAAGAGGATATATATATATATATACACATTTGTCCTACTAAGTGGGACAATTCAGGAATCTAGACATGTGGCCCCTAAATCAGACCCTTTAGCTGGAGGCGTTTTGTCGACCAAACGTGGCTTCGGTTTTGTGACTTTAGGGCATTGGCTACGATTGGGCTTCTTCCGCCGGCCCAAAAGGGAAGACTTATTCATGGTCATGTCAACCTCCAACTACTGTTCTGGAGATTTGCATGGAACCCAAGGGGGTCCAAGAGGAGGTTCCTCGAAAAATGGGTGTTCCACGTGAATCTGCAGGAGAGAATATGTTTTAGTTCTTCCACACGGAAACCAAAGCTCAGTCAGTTCTTCCACTCTTGGTTGGGGACGGGGGCGGGGTTCTCAACATGTCGAACCCCTCTGGTTGGGTTTCTGAGGGAAGCCAAACGGACCTCAACCATTTGAGAAACGCCCATAAATGAGGGGGCTCCGATTTTGAGGGGACTCCTATTTTGAGAAGGCGGCTCAATGTCGTCTACGTATATTTCATTGCCTGAAGGGAGCTCATGTTTGGTTTTTCTCCAAGAGGAAACGGTAAGGGGATGCGATGCCTGGAGCCTCAAACTAGGAAATTGGAGATAGTTTCTACCATTAGGTGTCCTTTTTGGTGGTTTCGGTAGAGAACAGATTGCAAATTTCTGGCCAGGACATGGGTTGTTTCATAATCTACCAAAGACATTTGTCTATTTTTAAACCAACAGGACACTTGTGATCCCAGTTTAATGCGCAGCTTGAGAGGTGATTTGTTCATTTGTCCGCCCCGCGTATTTGTGTGCTCTCATTCTTTGAGACGCTCTTTTGGGTTGTTGACCAAAAGAAGACCCCTTATTTGGAGACAGACCCAGTTTGAGCAAACTTGAGGAGTTTTCCAAAAAAACACCCTACGCGTCCACCATTCTGAGAACGGGTACTTATGCGTTTTGAAGCCCAAAAACACGACCTCCCCGAAACCCCCCAACCCCCCCCGCAACCCCCCCCCCCCCCCCCCCCCCCGCAACCCCCCCCCGCCCAACCCCAACCAAGCCGCCCACTCCACGACTTCGCCGTCGCGCCCAGGGCCGAAACCGCCGTGGAGCTGCGGGGCTCGGTGCCCCTCTGCGCGCCGGCGAGCTGCAGCTCGGGGCTTCCGGCCACCAGCGCACGCACCGAGGCGGGATGACTCGGAGGGCTTCCTTGGCTGTGGTGGTCAAAACCGTTTGGGGATCCCCATTTTTGGTTGGTAGGTGAATTCACCACCCATGTTGGAACCTATTTTAGGTGCACCACCCATTTTGGGTTACCTATTTTAGTGGGGATTGGGATGCTCACTGGGGGTACGGGAATTCGACCCATGGTGACGCGCGGGAAGTACATAACAAACATCCACAGTGCCTGCGACTGGAGCTCATCTCCAGTCTCAGTCACAAGAATACCTCTGTTGCCCAGCGGTTGCCTCCTTTTTTCATTCCTTTTGGGACAAGGGTTCCGGTTCCTTTCAACTCAAGCAACAACAAAAAGCAACAATTGGACGCCGATTCCTTTCTTTGTCCCATGGAAATCCACTGGGCATTTGAGTTGATGCAACCTCCTTTGCCGCGTCTTTAAGGCCGGACCCCCGAAAACTGGCTTCGGCCTTCCTTTTGAGTGTACTCTCCCACCAATTGACAGGAGGAACCTGACCTTCGGGGCGTCCTGGTTTGCATCATTTTCCTTTTAAGGGACCGGGTCCTGAACGTGTTGACCCCGGATGAATCAACCTCTGTTTGTTAGTGTGGAGGTGGGGGCCCCTGCAAAAGCGTTTTTTCCCCACCAAAGCCAGGGACACCTCCATATGAATAAACAGGGCTTTATGGGGCAAAAGTGAGACATTGCTTGTATTCGCATTGGCTAAGGACCCTAGTTATGCCAACCGTAAGGTCTCATAGGCTTACCATTGGGAAACGGCCTAAGGAAGGTTCGAATCCAATCCAAATCAAAGGGTTACTGGAGTTTGGGGAGGTTTTGGGGGTGAACCTTAAACAATGGGTATTCAATGAAGATTGGGGGAGGGGGGATTTCGACCCCAGAAGATCTCCATGTTGGAGGGTTGGGGGGAAAACTTGAATGAGAAGTTAGGGAAACTGTGGGGGAACGCCCCCACAAACCTCATATCTTGGTGGCTCCCAGCCATCCCCTCAGCTTTTAGCTTTTTAGGGTTTGGCGGGGATTTCCATTTAACCCACTAAAAGTTAATCACTTCTAGCAGGGGATCGGAACACGAACAGCCCAGATAGGGGTAGCCAAAGGGGAAGCTGAACTCACCGCATGTTCAGGCCAACTGCAGCGCCCTTTCCACCGGCGAGCGCTGCGCGCAGCGCTGCGCCGAGGGCTATGAAGGTGACGGCGAGGGCGAGGCGGTGTTTGTGCCTCGGTTTGCTTTGGATCTTTGAAAAGCGACCTCTTTGGGGGGCCGACGAAAGAAGCAAAACCAAAGAAGCCGCCTTTTCAGGTTGTCATGTTTTGGTGTGCTTCAAAAGGCAACTGAAGGGAGACCTTCCTTTGCCACTTCCAGCTTAAGGAGGTGAGTGGCTTGGGCGCGGCTCAGGTGTGCGACAGCGACGGGGCGGCGCGGAGCAACCAGACGCTCAGCTGCCAGCCCGTGGTCTGCAACACCTCCGACGCCGGCAAGTTGGGTGCCGCTGGCATCGCCAGCACCTGTGGGGACGCCGTGGCCTACGGGTCGCGCTGCGCAGTGTTCTGCGATGTGGGCTACGAGGAGAGGGAAGTAGGTTGAGTGTTCCTCACAAGCCGCAGTTTCAGGTACCTTTAGGGCACAAAAGAAATCGTGGCCATTTTGGGGGACCAACTCCGGTGTCGGTGGGTCTGTTTTGGTCATGGCTCTTTTCAGTCATTTTTGCTAGCACTGTATCGCCGCCTCAGGGGGTCCGATGCAGCAAAAAAGAATCGGCCCACTCATTTGAAGGGGGAAAACGTTGTTGCCAGACCACATCCAGCTTCGGTGTGTTGCTTTGCGCCACTTTAGGGTCCAATTTTCTTTCCCAGGCGCAAAGTGGATTGCGTCCACTTACCTTGGTGGCTCCCAGCCATCCCCTTGGCTTTATTGACTTTTTTAGTTGGTGAAAGGTGGTTGGGTTTCCAGCTTTGCTAGCTTTTAGTTGGCGAAAGGTGGTTGGGTTTCCGTATTTCACCCAGTTCTTCACTTTTAGGCTTCCATTTGCCTCAGTTTTTTTTCCCTGTTGGTTTTAAAGTGAATCTATCACTATTGGATATATTTTTATTTTTTCCAGGGGGCTTAAGCCAATGGAACTAGGGGATCAGAAAACGGACCGCCCAGCCACTAGCTGCGAGCGCCGAGCAGAGGCCGACGGGGTTCAGAGCTGGACGTGTGCGGGCCCCGGCTCCGACCTGCCGCCCGTCGATCCGTTGGATGCCAATACCTCCGTGGTGCTAAGGCGCGGTGGAAAATTAGGGGGGGGGGGGGGGGTCGAGGATAAAAGCTTGGTGCAGGTGAGTTGTTGCAGAAATGGTTGTGGGAAAGCGGGGGGGGGGTAAGTTGCCGGTTTCTGTGATACCAAGGAACCCAACCTTCAAAGTGAAGGTGGGAATGGGAATTGGTTTTCCACTTTAGTGTCACAGATGTCGGGTTGTTTCCATAGGTGTCCTGTCCAGGTGAGTTTGGCTAGAAGCAGATGAGTTCAGCAGGAGTTTATGGGTGTGATGCCCCATACAGGGCCATCTATTTTTCCACAAGGTCAGCTATGGTTATTTCCCCACCAGCTGAAGGCTATGGGGTCTCTGCCCAGATGGCTCTGGGCAGATGGCTCTGGGCAAATGACTCTGAGGTGGTTTGGCGCCGCATTTAGGGATTCCGCCGATGTTTATTTCAATTCCCAGCCTGCAGAGGGAATTCGGTCGCCATATCCCCCGTCCCTTCAAAGAGAAGCTGGGAATGGGGATGGGAATCACCACTTTATCACAGAACACAACGGATGGGCATCCCATTTGGGTCACTCACAGAACCTGGGCATTCCCCGCACCTCAGGGGCCGGCTTCCAAACTGCGTGCCGCGGGGTTGCTTCTACAACTTCCCCAGAGCGGCCCAGTTCAGCCATGACGCCTGCCGAGTTTGGCGGCAGCTTCTTATTTGGGCGTGTCTTTTTTTGAGGCTTGGTACCCTTTTGCGAAATTGGTTTAAAGGGAAACCAAGAGGCAGCCACTCATTTTGGTGGGGTCGATTCCAAACTATGTTGAGAGGCAGGGTTCTGGAAGGTTCCGGATTTTGAAGGGTTCCGGACGTTTCTGGAGGGTTTTGGAGGTTCATGGAGCGGTTGATGGGGGTTCCATGAAGCAGTTGTGATGTTAGGTGATGGGTTCTGATGGTTTTCGGAGGCGTTCTGGGGGGTTTGGCATGCCGCTTGCTGCGGGCTAGGGTTCCCAAAGGGTTCTGGTGGTTGCTGTCTGGATCTTACCTGGGCTTACTTGTTTTTGCGGGGGATGCCTCTCTTGGTGTGAAGTTCTCAGATCCGCAAGAAACTTGGTGATGGTCTGCTGTGAAGTTGGAAGATGCTCGACAATTGTGGTCAGCGGACTGTTACTAACTTTGTTGGTCTTTTTAGTTTTTTTGGGGGGTCTGTTCATTTCCAGTAGGGGGCTGCAAAAAACCGTGTTCTTCGGTACGAAGATTGACATCCAATTTTGTCAAGTTTCTTCAACATGCCACTTGTGAAGGAATACCAGGACCTCCTCAGTAGCCTCGGACGCGTTCGTCTGACTGCCTGAGTTGTTTGAACCATCTTAGTGGTAAACAACAAGTTCCTGGACTCTGTTTGGCCAATCCAGAAGTGAGCCGTGTCTTTATTTTAGCATTTTGCGAGCCCACTGAGCTTCGGTTCGCTTGAGGGGTCAAAACACCATACTTACGTTGGCGGGGATGGTCATAGACCCATTGATAGAGGATTTAAGACAACAGTTGAAAGAGTTCCTATGACCATGGCCCACAAAGGCATGGCACCTATATGAACCCTTTTATGAACCCGTGGGGTACGCAACGACGCTATTGCGAGCATGAGAAAGCGGTCGAGGGCCACGGAATTCCATTGGGACACTATCAGCCGATCTTTTCAGCGACTGGGTCTTGGCAAGTGTCGGATTTGCGGAGGCGGGTTTGGGCGTTCCAGGTAGTCCTTCCCTGTTCCGGGAAGGTTCCGAGAGCAGATTTATCGGGCTTGCCAAGGGAAGCCACCAGGGGTTCCCAATTGGGTGCACATAAAGAGGCATGGAACCCCAACAGAAACAGCTATGGATATGTTCTGGGGCTTTTTTCTAGACATTTTAGATGCCCCAACTGTAAATTCCACTGTAACTTCTGCACTCTTTTCGCTTTCGTGGAATCCAGGCATCAAAACACTGGCCTGGCTCAACGTTTGGAAATTGTGTTACATCTTTGCCCACTGAATTGAGGAACAAAGAAAAGATGCAAGTCCTGCGGTTGAGCGTTGGCCAAGCTTCTTGCTTCTTTTTCCAAGGACTGCGATGGCATCGCCACGGGCGACGTCTGCACGGTGCGCTGCGCTGTCGGCTGGGCCGATCCAAGCGGAAGCGACGGCTGGTTGCTGCGCTGTTTGGCTAACGGCGGACTGAGTGGCGCTCTGCCGAGCTGCCAAGTGGTGACATGGCCAGAGGAGGGACCCTAGCTAGGTCCCCCTGTAGTGCCCTTTGACCCTTTTTTTGGGGAGGGTTCCAATAGACTGCGGAAAAAAGGGCAACCCCTTTTTGGATGGGTTTCAAAGGGAGACCAAAAGGAAACCACCTATCTGGAGCGCTCCCCAATTTTGAGAAACATGTGGATGGACGAAACCAGTTGGGATGGATGAAGCCGAACCTGTCTCCTGTTGGTCTACACAAGGCAGACTGTATTCTATGTGGGTGTTTCTGCTATGGGTACCCTTCTCAGGTTAAAGGGGTCCCCTTGTGACACACATTCATAAGAATGGTATCACGCTATCACCTTGGTTTGCCCCGAAAGAACACGGTTTGCAACAATTGCCACGTGACATGCCAGTGGTGACATGCCAGAACATGCTTGCCCAGAGAACATGAATAGTTGTCGGATCATTCTCATATTCCTGCTAAGAACCACCAAGCCAAGGCTTTATAAGAGGCTTATCCCTGAAACATCTGCAAAACGCTGAAAGCCTCAACCCCCAAACCTCTGAATGAAGCGGCTTATCCTTCAAGAGGCTTATCCTTGAGGCTTTTAAGACTTCCGGGCCTTCAACCTTGAAGTCTATTGGCAGAAGACGATGGCCAACTCTTTTGGGAGGCTCCCAGGTCCCTTGGCTTTGCTTTTTGATGGGCTTCCAGGACCTCGTCAAACGAGCTCTTTCTTTCTTTGCCTTTTGGACCTCCAACCGTGGCAGCTTCGTTTCAATGGACACCAGTAAAATCGCTGAACTTTCAAGACCCTGCTTAAACCGATGTCGCGAAGACAAGTGGCGGCGCTTTTCAACTCTTTGCCTTGCCGCCCCCTTGACGACTTCTTGCTTTCCTTCACTTTCAAGCTTTCGCTTGGGTGAAAGCGCATGTTTGTTGATCTCCAAGGGGATGGGTATTTTTTGTGTTTTTTCCAGACCACGATTTACTAGGCCAAGGCTTGGAAGGGGGCCGTTACGGAGCTGGTATCCGAATTTCCCTTGAGAGCTGGGGAGCTTCCCATGGAAGAGGTGAGGTTGCTCGCTCCCTTAGGTGACGGCCACAATGACCAGCACAACGGGCACCAGCACCGTCACAGATTTGGAGGTGGGGTTGTTGGGGTGGGGGGGGATGGGGGTTGGGGTTTGGGGGGGGGAGGGGGTTGGGGGGGATGCGGGTCTATTTTTTGCGACCACCTTCATTTAGGGTATGGGTGGTTTAGGGTTGGCTGCAAAATATACTCCAAGTGTCCACGCAGGGTCTGGGCTCATAATCAAGAGGTATGGAATGGAGGTCAGCAAAAAGGTCAGGGTTCTCTACGCTTGGACGTTAGTCACTGGAGAAGATGATTTTAGTGCCACAAAGTTTGCAAAAAGAAAACCAAAGGGGGCTGGATGGGGGGGGGGTAAGGGGATGGTATGAAAATGGGGGTGGTCTTGAACATAGGGTCAGAACCCCAACATCTCTAAAGATTAGGGGTGAACGAGTCTTAGGGGGAACGCGGCCAAGCAATGGTGCTCGGTAAAAAATCGCCCATTGCCAGGTTTCTTGGTTTCTGCGCGCCTTGCTTTGTTGAGGAAACCCACAGCGTAGCAACCCAAAGGGACCGACCATGCGCCCCGCTGGGCGTCTCGTCTTGCCTGGCGGAGCTGAGAGCGAGTCTGAGGTCCGGGTCACGGTGGCTGGTGAGCTGCAGCTGGAGGTCAGCGGCGAGGGCTTTCTGGAGGAAGCGGGGGCCCAGCGCGCCTTTTGGATGTAATCCGAGAACGGGTTTTGGGGGTGGGGGGGTGGGGGGTGGGGGGGAGTGGGGTTGGGAGGGGTCGGTGGGAGTGGGGGATGGGGAAGTGGGTGGGAGTGGAGGATGGGGAAGTGGGTGGGAGTGGAGGATGGGGGAGTGGGAGTGGGGGATGGGGGAGTGGGGGAGTGGGGGATGGGGGAGTGGGAGTGGGGGATGGGGGAGTGGGGGAGTGGGGGATGGGGTGGGAGTGGGGGAGTGGGGGATGGGGGAGTGGGGGATGGGGGAGTGGGGGAGTGGGGGAGTGGGGGATGGGGGAGTGGGGGAGTGGGGGAGTGGGGGATGGGGGAGTGGGGGATGGGGGAGTGGGGGATGGGGGAGTGGGGGCGTGGGGATGGGGGAGTGGGTGGGAGTGCGGGAGGGGGGAGTGGGGATTTTGTGTAGCCATCGAATGGCGAAGGAACTTGAAGCAAGTGCATGGTGGCAGGGCATCTCCAACATATGTATATATGCCCGTCTGCCATTTTGGCGAAAAGGGGCCCCACCAGTCAAAAGTTTGCAGTGCTTGCCATGTTGATTGAGCTGCTAACTTGGAGGTGGCATCCTTAGAAACTTCATCCATTGAGGCGGTGTCATGGCGTTGAGCCTTCTTCCTACGCAAGCCGAGCTGGCCAATCTGGGTACGGTGGAGGCTGTGCGAAATTGGAGTGGGTGCAACCCAGATGTGTGGAATCGGGCGTCAGAATACCTTGGAAATGTTCCGAACCTGCGGGTGCTTGCCATGGCACCGATGGATGTGTACAAGCGCATGCTGGAAGGCGTGCGGATCCCTGTTGCACGTCCGGCTGGGGTGGCAGCTGACCCACCCCCTCAAGAACTGACGGCCGTGGAGGTGATCCAGATGGCGGTGATGGCTCGCCTTCCAGTTGCCGGATTTGGACTTGCTAGCACCCCCACAACCTGTGGGGGCAGCCGTAGCTGCGCCTGCTGCTGGAATCAGTCAGCCCAAGAAGAAGGTCAAGCTTTCCAGCCACCTGGACCAGATGGATGACAATGAGGTGGATCTTATGAACCGAGCCGACCTGGAGCAGCTACAGAAACTTCAGAGAGATCACTGGGTCAGATCCTCAGCCAGAGGCTGACCCGACAAAGGAGCAGGTCACAGGCATGGTGGCCAAGGTGGTGGAGAGGGAAGAAAGCCCTTATGCTGACTTCAGTGTGCTCACCCCTTATGGCAAGGAGATGCAGAAGCAGATGAAAACCCGCAGCTGGCTTTTGCAGGAGGACGGGACGTGGAAAGGAGTTGATGTTCCTGGCCCTCCGAACTACAGCTCTTGGCTGAAGTGCTGGAGGGTTTACCGCACTGTTCTGTTGATGCTGAAGCACAAGCCAGCCGGAACCGATTTGCCCTTGCCTGCGGTCAACATTGCAGCGCTAGAAGAGTATTCAGACAAGATTGCGGAGCTGCAGGCAGAATTTCCGGAATGCTGGCATTTGGTCTGGCAAGCTGAGGATAAGTGCCGCAGAGATGATTTTGAGAGGATCGGGCGATCCTTGACCAGGGCAAGGGTGGAGGGAAGGTTGCCTATGAACTTGACCTTCAAGCCGGAGCAGCCATGGGTTGGGGTTTTCACCTATGCATCAAGGGACGGCGAGTACTGGGCGAAGAACGTCATCCGGCCGGCCCAGACATTTTTGGCAAGAGGAGGAGCTGGCAGGAAGATGCCAAAAGAAGTGGCTGAGGCGGTGTCTGTTGACAAGGAGGTGTTGAGGAATGCGCAAGCTGAGCCCGGTCAGGGCAAGTCCAGAAATGCGAGAAAGCGTCGGCTTGAGAAGAGCCACAAAGATGAGGTTGACGCCAAGGGGAACCAGGGCTATTTCCAGTCGGGCAGTTTTGCTGGCAGCGGAGGAGGAAGCGCCCAAAGCGGGAAGGGCAAGAGCAAGAGTTTTGTCCATCCCAGGAAGTTTGGCCAGTACTTCATCACCACGAGGGAGGGTGAGGAGGTGTGCTACAAGTTCGCAAAGGGCTCCGCGGGGGCCGAACCATGCCCAGACGGGCGATGCCGTTGCTGCCAATACTGCTTGGGAAGTCACCCGAACTCCCAGTGTTGCATGACGTGAATTCAACAATCGCACAACGCCGAGAACAGCATGGCGTGTCAAGCAGGAGTGAGCTGGCCAGAAAATTTGTTTTCGTGGAGTTTTTCGCCGGCATGGGCGGTTTGTCAGTGGCAATGCTGGACCAAGGAGAAGGTTTGATCTCCTTGGGATCGCCGGGAAGGCTTGACGCCTATCAGGAAGAATGGAACATCCTTGGAGAAGAGGACTTTGCAGAGGCTGAGAGACTTTGTGGGGAAGCTGACCACGGACATTTTGCGCCCCCTTGCCGCACGCTGACAGAGGCCCGCAGAAGTGACGAGCACGGAGCAGCTAGGGAAATGCGAACACATCAACACCCTGAAGGATGGGGCGATCCTGAAGTGGAGGAGGCAAACAAGGTGGTGGAGAAGATGGTTGCCTTGCGTATGATCCTCCACTTGCGGGGCAGGACCTTTGCCATCGAAAACCCTTTTGGTTCATTTCTGTGGTTGCTGAAGGTGATGCAGAGGTTGATGAGGCTGCCGTCAGCGGAGCTGATTATGCTGCATCAGTGTTGCTACGGGGCACCTACGCCAAAGCCGACAGGTATTTTGACCACCGCGCCCTGGATGAAGATGGTGAAGAGCCTCTTCTTTGAGGTTAGGGGCCATCGCCATTTGAGAGGTGGCCTGGTGGGCAGGGTTTGGAGCTACCTGGACGAGTGCATACCCTTGTGGCCTTTGTGTGGCATGGACAAGGGCTTTGGTAACTTGGTTGAAGTCCGACGAAGGGCGTGTCTGGTTAGATCAGAGGAGCATGAAGCGTGTGGGCCGCTGGGGGAACGTCCTTGTCAGAGTGGATCAGCTCGAGAAGGCAGAAGTCAGAACGAAGAGCTTCTCAAGACGAGACTTGCGTGAAGAGGAGAAGTGGTCTCAGGCACGCGCGAAAGGCATCTCAGCGATCAGCCTTGAGGCACGTGGGCGCCGCCATTCGCAAGGTGATGGACGAACAGCGGGATGATGAAGTCTTGGAGGTCTGGGAAAGAGATGTGCAGGCTGGTCTTCCCGACTGGTGGGTGAACAAATTCAACTCCTCCGTCAAGGAAGGGCCGGGCTTGCAGGTGCACTTGTGGCAGTCTTTGTTGGAGCAGGCTGAGGACTGTGAGCGCAAGTACCTGCCTGAGTGGATTTCCAATGGTTTCCCGCTGGGCATCAAGAATGAGATCACCGCTTCCGGTGCTTTTCCGCTCACGGAAGAGGACACAGCAGCAGTGGAAGCTTCTCGACTGGAAGGAAGAATGATGGATGACATGGACGGCGCCCACGGCAACTATGTTAGTTTCACAGAAGCAGGGGAGAAGGCGCAGAACATCCTGGATGACATGGTTGCTTTGCAAAGAGCTGAAGAGTTCTGCAGCTGGTCTGAGGTGGTCAAATCCTTCGGTGAGGAGGCAAGATTGACCAAAATGGCGTGCATCGTCAAGCAGAAGCCAAGCGGAGGAGAGAAGGTGCGCTTGGTAGTAGACACACGCCGAAGCGGTGTTAACGGGATGATGAAGGTCCGGGAGAGAGTCGTCCTTCCTCGCATAACTGATGTTGCGGCCGCCTGGGAGAATCTGTTGCGGCTCAACTGCGAGGGCACCCAGGCTGAGCTGATGGTAGCGGATTTCAAGGACGCCTTTAACATGTTAGGCCTGCGGCAGAACGAGAGGCCCTTTGTCATTGTCAAAGGATTAAATGCTGCAAATGGTGCGCCAAGATATTTTGCCTTCTCTGTGGTGGTATTTGGGCCGGCCCCTGGCCCACTCCTGTGGGGCCGTCTTGCCGCGGCTGCTATGCGGCTGGGGCAGGCTTCCATGAGGCCGAATGAGGGGGAGGTGTGCACATTTGTGGACGACCCCATTGTGGTTGCAGCAGGTGCTACAACAAGGGAAAGAAGCTGGATTTTCATGCGGTTTGCTGCTCTCTGGATGGCCTTGGGGCTGGAGGTGTCATGGCCCAAAGCCGCTAGAGGGACGCGGGTTTCTTGGATCGGTTTCAGCGTGGCCTTGCGTGACAATCGGTACGGCCCTGACTTTGTGGTTGAGCTGATGGAGTCAAAAAGAGCCAAGCTGACCTCCGTGCTGTCCCAACTCAGATCACATAAGGGGATGCTACCTTTGCATCTTCTTCAATACGCAGTTGGTGTCTTGGGATGGATTACCTCTGCGGTTCCTATGGCAAGGCCTTGGTTAGCCATGTTGTGGGCTGCCATTGTGAAACAAAAGCAGCCGGAGCGCACCACCGCCAGAACGCGCAAGGGAATGATCTTTGTCAAGCAAGTTGACAATGCCCTCAGGTGGTTAGAAGCTTTGGTTTCAACAATGGAGTCACAACACCATGGGCTCAGGAAGGTTTTCAGGTGGCGCCCCAACGCCTCAACCTGCATGATCCAGACGGATGCGTGCGCTACAGGCCTCGGTGGCTTCATTTCAGTGGCAGGCGAAGTGGTGGCCTACTGGCATGATACAGTCTCGCAGGAAGACGTGAGTATGATTGGTGTCACCATCGGCGATCCAGCATTTCAGAGTGAGTTGGAGCTGCTTGCATTTCTTGTTTCATTGCATGCATTTCATGAATTTGTGTGTGGCCCGGAGGGCCCATCTCAGATTGTTTTTCGCAGCGATAACAGTGCCGCCTTAGAGGCTGCAATGCACCTGCGAGGCCAATCGCCTATGATGGCGCAATTGGCAGCTGAGCTAGCTTTAAAGCTTGAGAGTATGCAGCTCCCTCATGTCTGGGCCCATCATGTGCCGGGCATTTTGAACAGCACAGCAGATGCTTTGAGTCGCATGATAGAGGGGCCAGGAACCGCCCAAGCTGCTTATGAAGGCTAGGCGTATGATCACCCCAAGCCGAGACTACTCGTTTTACAGTGCCTGGCCAGCCATAAATAGAACGCCCTTTATGGCGAGCGGTGTGTCGTTCCTTGTGAGTCTTTGACAAAGAGCGTGAATTCGTGTGCTGCAGGTCATGTTCGAGATGGACGCTTCTCGGAGCGACAAGTCATTGGTGGCTGTGTTTGGCTCCGTGTTTGGCGTGGCTGTGGTTGGCTCCGTGTTTGGCTCCGTGGTGATTGGATTGGGGGGGGGTCCTTTGGGTTCTTTTCCCTTTTGGGGTTTCTCTTTTGGGGTCCCTTTTGCTTTTGGGGTTCTTTCTCCCCCTTGTTTCGTCGTTTCGGCGGGTTTGGGGGTGTGGTTTGGTTCCCCCTTTGGCTTGTGGACCCTGTTTGGGAAACCCTTCTCTCCCCCTTTTCCTTTCAGTTTGGGCCCTGTTGCCAAGGACAGAAACCGCATCGAGAAGGAAGTCAATCTACAGGAGTCAAAGTTTTGGGGTTGAGCCATGTGAGGTGCGTGGGCCCGACTCTAAATGTTTGGCCAAGGCACTATTTGTGAATATTGAATTGACAAGAGAGCGTAAGTTGCTTGAGGTTATTTGGGCCGAATCAGATGCAAGTGGGCTCGAGGTATTTTCAGCAGCTTCCTGATGTGGGGAGGACGCTGGGCTAGTAGCCGTTATGGTAGGCGGCCCGGGCCACCGCTGCCAAGGGAGGCATCGAGGGAGGTGCCCCCGGGAGTGGCTGCTGCTCGGGCCTCAACCAGATGGATGGATGCGATGCCCGTGGACGAGGATGATCAGGCTTGGTCAATCATCCCGGCGGAAGGCTCCAGGGCTAGCGGCTCTGTAGTCGCGACTGTGACGACAGAGAGCGGGGAGGTTAGAAAGCGCATGAGGCGTTGTGGGCCATGGGCTCCTGTGATCCGGAGTGAGAGAGGCTCAGCTTCCTTGGCCCTGTCTATAGCCGGTGCAGAGGCGAGGTGCGTGCGGGCAGCAAGACATGATTTACGCGCCCAGCACTTCGGCAAGCAAAGATGCCCTTTTCAGCCTTTGGAGAAAGTTGTGCCTGCAAAGGCAGGTGCCTGCGTTACCTGTGACAGTCGAAAGCTTACTGGTCAATGCTGCCATTTTGCGGGAGGCTGGCTTTAGGGCCAGCATGAGTTATCTGTACGAGGCCAAGGACCGCCATTTGAGGGAGGGATTGGTGTGGTCCCAGGCCTTACAGAATGCAGGATTGCAGGCGGGCGCCATAGGTGAGGTGAAGAGAGCAGAGGAAACGAAGCCTGATTGGTGGCGCAAGCTCATTGATGAGCATGGTTTGCGCCCAGGACCAGAGAGTCGCCCGGAGGACGCGCCAAATGGTGGATGCGACTGTTTTATTTTGGGGACGTGCTTCTTGCTTCGCGAAGTGGAACTGTGCTCTTTGTTTCTGGACCAAGAATCTATTTCTTTGGATTTCAGAACCCGCACTGTCTCTTTGATGCTGAGTGCTTCAAAGTCAGACTGCGCAGGGAAGGGAGTCAAGCGGTCCCTCACTTGTACGTGCAGGGCCCTCACCGACTGGTTTTGCCCTTTCCACTGCGTAAAGCGTCTTGTCGACGCTGAAAAACCCCGCTGCTGTGGACAAAACCTCCCTCGTGAAAGAGGCTCAGAGACTGGTGGCCATCATGAAGGAAATCTGCCCTGAGGCGGAAAATAGATGCGTGAAAGACGTCACTGGCCATTTCAAGGAGATCGGGCATCAAGGAGTTAGCTCGGAAAGGTTGCAATTTTGCCAGTATTCAGTGGATGGCAAGGCATTCTTCGAATGTCACATGGTGCTATATCGAGGAGGCTATGTCAGAAGCCCCTAGGGAAAGCTTGAGGCTGGTGGATGCATTTGCCGTGGGTGAGGTTCCCACCCAGATGTCAGCAAAGTTTGCCACTATGGAGGAAGCCTGGGAAGAAGCTGAGAGGCAGTTGAGACAGGGCCTGGATCTGATTTCGGACTCTGTAGTGGCCATGCCAAAGTGCAAATTGCGCCGTGAAATGAGAGCCGCTATGATTCCGGTTGCAGTTGTAAATGTTGATGTTGAAAAGGTTCACTTGGTTAATTCAAGCTCGTGTTTGCACCCTGACCCCACAATGTGGGGCACGAAGTGTGGCTGGTGGTGGATCGCCACGCGGGGCGCGTGCAGGCCCATTTTTGAAAGTGAGGAGTGTGAGGTAATTACCACGCCCAAGTGCAGCCGTTGCTATGGTGCTGAAGCAGCAGCGCCGGTGCATCTGGTTCCAATTTGAGGATTTGCCTGATTCTGCCCAAGAGGTGCCCGAAGCAGAGTGGGATTTGTGCGGCTCCTGTGAGGTTCAGGGGCCCGTCTCTGGTGGCGATGCGCGAGCTTTGTGATTGATCGTTGGGGCTTTCCTTGGCTTCGTGTCTAAATGTGGAATGTTCCAATGTCAGGATCAACAGGAGCGCTTCGACCACCTTTCCAGAAAAGAGATTGCCTTGGCAGTACCTTGGGCGGTTGGGCGGGGGTCATGCATGAGTGATAGTTGTGTAGCCATCGAATGGCGAAGGAACTTGAAGCAAGTGCATGGTGGCAGGGCATCTCCAACATATGTATGCCCGTCTGCCATTTTGGCGAAAAGGGGCCCCACCAGTCAAAAGTTTCCCACCCGCCACTCCCTTTTGACACGTGGGATTTGTGCGGCTCCTGTGAGGTTCAGGGGCCCCGTCTCTGGTGGCGATGCGCGAGCTTTGTGATTGATCGTTGGGGCTTTCCTTGGCTTCGTGTCTAAATGTGGAATGTTCCAATGTCAGGATCAACAGGAGCGCTTCGACCACCTTTCCAGAAAAGAGATTGCCTTGGCAGTACCTTGGGCGGTTGGGCGGGGGTCATGCATGAGCGATAGTTCGAGGAACATGGAGGGAGGTGGGGGTGGATTGGGGCGGATTGCTGGGAATGGGGGAGTGGGGGGGGAGGATTTGGCTGTTACCTGTAACTGCCTCATCATGCTTGGCCCAGCAGCAAAGTATTGAACCAGAAGGGCAAGGGCCAACAACAACTTCCCGTGACAGGCATTCCAGGTTCTTCTTTTTGTTGGGTGGGGGGGGGGGTGGGGGAAAGGCCCTTCTTTTTAGAGGTTTGCCGTTTTACAGGCAAACGAAGAGGAACTCCCTGTTGCTTTTGGAAACTGATTGCGCACTCTTCCGGATGAAAGGTCACGGGCGGGCATCACCAGGCCCCGCAAGCGGGGTCAAACTGTTTCTCTCCTTTTTGTGTGTGTGTGATTCTATTTGGGGGTGGGGGGTTTTCCCTCTGTTTCTTTTTTTTGGGGGGTGGGGGGGCGGGGGTTCTGTTTGAAGGGATATGAAAAACCGTGTTGTTCAGAGCCCGTCGAAGGCATCGCCTCGCTCAGCGTTTCGCAGGCAAGTGAGTTGCAGGATGGGGGGTGTACTTCTTTCCCTTTCCGCGCGCACCCTGCGTCTCTGGTGCGGAGCAAAAAGGGGTTCAAGGCTTCAAGGTGCCACGCGGGCTTCCTGTACTGGAAATGATCCAGGGATGCATGCGTGTGGATGGGTCACATGACCCATGGTCAAGCAGAGCTTCGATGTCACACACACGGCGCTCCACTTTTCGGAGTCCAAGGTCCCTTTTTTCCCAAAGCCACAGGCAAAAGACACCCTGGTGGTTTGAAACTGGCTTCTTCAGAAATGGAAGCGCATGTTCGGAGGCCCGGACCTCAGTTCAGGGTTCCATTCCCAGCATTAGCAGTGATGGTCATGGAACTCAAGGAAGGTGACCCTTCTGGACATGTTTGACATGGAACACATCTGAGGTTCCATAGCAAAAATGATGTAATGTCAACTTCCAGGATTCATTTTTTGCCCCCCTTGCCTCGAACTGTTTTCCCAGAGCTTGTTAACTTCCAGGATTCATTTGACCCCTTGCCTCTTTGGCTTCCCATCTCTACCGTGGATGGACGAACTCCATGTCGCACCACTTGGTTTCCATGGTTGAAACCAACACGTGTGGTCTTTCCAGGTTTCTTTTTGGGGGTCATCAAGTCATTCCGTTGAATTTCTGAACTGTGGTGCCTTTGTTTGGATCTCGCGCAACGAACATCCACCGGATTTTGTTGCTCCGAGGCCTTGGCCCAAGTGATGGTGGAGCTTCTGCGCCTGGCGCCTTACCAACTCTCCCTGACCCTAGCGGAAGCTTCCGGCAACGGCACTCGGCGCTTGGCGCCGCTGAAAGCCAGCTACAGCGCGGTGCTGGCAGCTGAGACGCAGCGACCTGGCTGGCAGAAAACGGCGAGGGGAGGGGGGGAGGGAAGGAGGGAAGATGCGGCTAGGAGGGGGAAGCGGTTTTTGTTTGGATGCTTAGGGTATCTTTGGGTATAGTTGCTGGAGACTTGGGGTATGTTTTGCAAGTGTGTTTTTTTGGAGGGGGGCTGGTTCTCTCTTCTTGTTTTGGAGTCGCAAAGTGCCGCGGCACTTGCCGACGAATCTTTTCCTGTCTCTCATGTTCTCATGTGTTTCAGTTGTATGTTGATGAATAATCAACATACAAATAACAATTCGGCACAATCAATAAATAAATGAATGGAATAAATGCCAACATAGATAGATAGCACACAAATGTTCAATCAACCAGCAGACAGGCACACTTGTGAGACAAATCGATAGATCAACAAATTTCATACATGACTTCCTACATCGATTCAAGCAGTTTCATACCAGGGCCATCAAAATCCGTCCCCTCTCATTACTTGGGGTGGGGGTAGCTGGAAGGGATTTTCCCAGAACCCCCTGGTGGCGTTTTCTCGGTCGAGGCAGCAGGCGGACACGCTGGGCGCAAACCTCACGGCGCGGGTGAACGCCACGGGGCTGGAGGAGCTGCAGCGCTGGGTGGCGGCGGCGCTGCGGGCGGAGCTGGGCGAGGAGAAGGCGCAACGGGGCGAAACGGGCGTTTTTGGGGGTTGAAATGAGCGAAAGGAGTGGTGATGTAGCAAAATGTACTTGGGGATCCAATTCTTGATAGCTTCTGGATTTTATCAGCCCAGATGTAGAAACCCTTTTCAAGGGAGGCTGTTCATTTCAGTCAGAAAACGGCAAACCTTGCCGAGCTCACCGATCCGGGGGTAAAACGAGCGAAAGCCGTGAAGATCCTTTGCTTGGGGGATCCAATTCAGCGTACTCACATGGACGAGGCTCAGCGAGAAGGAAAGGGATCATAAGGGATCCAAGTCTTGGTTCAGCTTTTGGACATGTGGGAAAAAAGCAGAGATGAATGGTTGATGGGAGGTCGATAAAGGGCTAGGTGCAAGGGGTGGGTAGTTGAGAGCCATAGGGGTCCTTGGGGTTCTGAGGGCTCATGAGGGTTTGCGAGGGTTCCTTGCTATGGGAAGCAATGGTTGATGGTGATAGGTTGCTGGTTTCTGGGTGAAAGGGAAGTCCAAAAGAACCCGCTTGGGTTTCTTGGAGGTTTCTTGGTGGGGGTGGTTCGGTTTTTGTTTGCTGGCAGCCTTTTTCTTGGATGGTTTAAAGGGAAACCAAGAATCCAAATTTGCCTTAGAAGAGGGAGCTGGGGAGTTACCAGGAGTTCTGTAAGGACACGGTGGAGGGAACTCACTTGGGTTCAGCCAGGTTTCTTACATGCGCTTGGACATGGCGGTCTTTTTTGGGAAGCCCAGTTGGATTTGAAAGGGGAACTAACGGGAATCAACTGGTGGGGTTGGGCGGATGTTTCCTTTCATTTTTTGTTGTAGGGGAAAGATCCGACAATCGTATCCTTTACAGGGCACGTTCAAAAGGACCAATACATGAGTTCCAGCTTGCAGTAAAGGACAATCATTAGCATCCGTACGGAACCCATATGGCTGTGGGTAAAAAATGGGTACCCAAACTGGTTCCCGATCGGTAAATGGAACCAAGGACTAAAACCTGCGGTGCCCTTGTGGTTTAATTCTGACCCATACCCATATTAGTCACGTCCATTTTGTTTGGTCGCGTACCGGTCTGAATGGGCGCCAGGTGAGCCGGTCTGAAGCCTGGGCCTTTGATCTCGAAGTCACTTTGGGGACCCGATGGTTCAGCAACGTTTGGTATTTGGAGGATGTCACTATAAGACCCGATCATATTCAGGAGGTCACTTCCATGGGCCCGACGGGGAGATTTGGGCGGACCTACAACCCTGTGGGTGCCACGTCCAGAATTGTCCCAAAAGGAACCTAAAAGTGGGCAAACAAATATTCTGATTTTCCAGACCCCCTATTTCGCACCCAGTTGCTTTGGTAGGTTGTTTGCTGTTTTGGGGCGGAACCTTTCTTGCCGTGTCTTTTTGGAACCCTTTTGTTGATTCCGTTCTTCAAGAGGCAGTTCTTCAAAAGCGGAGCGAAGGAACATCACAATCCCATGTGTCTTTTTTTTGGCCCCCCGTTTTGGCTTGATCTTGGCAACTTGCACGCGTGGGCTGCGAGGCGGCTTTGTACGCGCTGCAAGTGCGGGCGCACTATGTGGACATCTACGTGGGCACGCGACAGCAGGAGGTCGTGGCCAAGGAGCGGACAGCCGGGGAGAGCGCGGCCCGTGGTTTCAACATGCTTGTTGTTGGGACACATTTTACATTTTTGCTCATTGTGGTTTAGTGGAAAATCCCCACTTAGCTGCCATTTTGTTTTTGCTCCCCTTCCCACGTTGACCAAGTCAACGTTTGCAAGCCAGAGGTCAATCCTCCACCCCACTTCCATGTTCAAGATGCTTGTTTCCCAGCTGCTTGCAACATTTAGGGCTTACGCCCTACTTGCTTCTGCGTTGGGTGAAGCAACCTCCCCTTTTCGGGTGGAACAGCGAAAGGGCACGTTTCTACCTGAGGTCTCTTTTGAACTTATGTCCTTTTGAGATTCACTAGATGTTTTAATATGGGTATGGGTCAAAATTAAGCCACCAGGGGACCGCAGGTTTGAGTCTCCCCGAAACTGCCCTTGACAGATGGGCGTGTCTTTTGTTCGAGGGTATCCTTTGCGGGGCTGCTTGTTTTTGGGAGGAAACCAAAGGAAACCAGCCACAGTCTATGCGTCCCAGGTAACCCTTGGTGGTTTGGAATTTGGACATTTTAAAGCCCTGGTTGCAGGTAAATGGACACCACCCCTCCACACCAAAGCACCGGCCCCCAGCCGAGTGTGTGCCAAGGAGGTCGCCGAGTGCGGTGTGCAGAACCTGCCGGCGGTGGGAGGCGGAGCGGCCGGAGAGCGGAGTCGGAGCGGAGGGAGAGAGGCCCCGGCCTTTTCAACAAGCCCAGTATCCTAAAAATACACAAACCCCAGATGGGTGTGTGGGTGTGTGGTTGTATCCTAAAAATCTAGGGGTTGATTCCTTTTCCATTATTTTCAACCACCGTTCTGTTCAAACACCGGTCGCTGTGTCTGTGTCTGCGTCTGTGTCTGCGTCTGCGTCTGCGTCTGCGTCTGCGTCTGCGTCTGCGTCTGCGTCTGCATCTGCGTCTGCGTCTGCGTCTGCGTCTGTGTCTGTGTCTGTGTCTGTGTCTGTGTCTGTGTCTGTGTCTGTGACTGTGACTGTGACTGTGACTGTGTCCGTGTCCGTGTCCGTGTCCGTGTCCGTGTCCGTGTCCGTGTCCGTGTCCGTGTCCTTGTCCGTGTCCGTGTCCGTGTGTGTTGTGTCCGTGTGTGTCTGTGTCCGTGTCCGTGTCTGTGTCTGTGTCTGTGTCTGTGTCTGTGTCTGTGTCTGTGTCTGTGTGTGTGTTTGTGTTTGTGTTTGTGTTTGTGTTTGTGTGTTTGTGTGTTTGTGTGTTTGTGTTTGTGTGTTTGTGTGTTTGTGTGTTTGTGTGTTTGTGTGTTTGTGTGTTTGTGTTTGTGTTTGTGTCTGTGTCTTTGTGTCTGTGTCTTTGTGTCTGGCTTTGTGTGTGTGTGTGTGTGTATGTTTGTGTTTGTGTTTGTGTTTGTGTTTGTGTTTGTGTTTGTGTTTGTGTTTGTGGTTGTGTGTTTTTTCTTGTGTGTTTTTGTGTTTGTGTGTGTGTGTGTGTTCGTGTGTTTGCGTTTTTGCGTGTTTGTGTGTTTGTGTCTTTGTGTGTTTGTGTGTTTGTGTTTGTGTGTGTGTGTGTGTTTCTGTTTGTGTTTGTGTTTGTGTTTGTGTTTGCGTGTGTGTGTCTTTAGAGGTGCTCAGTACCCTTTTAAAGGTCGGGTTAACTGGCAATCAGGTCTCTCAGACACAGCTTCCAGCCGACATCGGCCACAAAGGAGATAGGAAAATCCTTGCAGAAGAGTGAGGGCCAGTCTCAGCCTCTTTCCAGCAGTCATTGAAGTGGACAGGGGGCTTCTCCAGGGGGAAGGTAGTCTTCCCAACGGGTGCTTTCAGGTTTGGATTACGACTCATTTTCTGTCAGGTCACTCACGAGTGTGCCCAATGGGTTATCGGTATGGACTTGTATCATCTTTTTTTAGGGACCCCTCAAAATGGTGTTCCTTTTAGTTTCCCTTTAAAACACTCCCAAAATGGGTATTATCAAAAAAGACAACCCCACTTAGAAACACACATAATTACCAGCAGAAAATGCAGAGTGAAATCTGAGACCTTGCCAAATTCCCATGAAAAAGAGGAACATATTGAAAGGGTCTGGAAGGGGGGCGGGTTTGGCGACGGTTGCAAGCCAACGGGTGTTGACATGGCCCCAGCCTGCCTTCCCCCAGCTGGCAACTGGCGATCGAAAGGCTTCTGCCTTTCGATAGTTCAAAACATAATGAGAGCCATCCTCCAAATTGCCCTCACAGATTTAAGGCAGTTTTTGTACATATAATGTTTATCCAAAGACATCAGGGAACATGTTGTTATTAGACAGGTAATTTTTATCCAATATACATTATATATATATACATATGCATATATAGACATATATAGACATAATATATATATACATATATATCGCCCAATTTTCATACTGTTCTGCCCGCGTAAACCCCCAGCACTGAGAACTCTTCACTGCCTTCCACGCATCCAGGCGCGGGCGCCTTTGTCTGCGCCGGGACTTCCTGCCGCGCGCCCTGCGACGCCGGGGGGGAGGCGGGGTCCCTCGGGTCCCTGCGGGTCCCTGCGGCCCTTCGGCTCGTGATCAACCGAAGACGCGGAGGATGACTCCATTGGTTGGAACCCCGCGAGAAAAAAACATGGATTTGCTCGAGATGTTGTTTTCACGTGGGAAGAGTTGCCCATGCTGAAAACTGGGGGCCTTGAACGGGATATTGACCAAATCCCATGTGCGCCACAACCACAAACATCCTGGTAGAAACTCCATGAGTTTGGTTGCTGCTCATTTGGGTAGATGAAGGTTCGCAAAGGGGAAGTCCCAGCGATAAGTAGGTGCCGTCGCCCTCTTACTTCTTTGCGTGGTTGTGGGTGTACCGGGGTCGTTTTCAAGAGAAAGGACCCCCCTACCAGGTTCAGGTCCAAATTCAGATTGTGAGGCAAAAACCCTCGTTCATCTTCCAGCTTTTTTCAGGGACCTTTTCCGCGAGATTCGGACCCCAAGCCAGTTACAGCATGGCTCTGCACCTGCTTTCGGCTCTGAGTTTGCCTTTTTGTTTGGAGGGCCGAGATTTCGGCGGGGAGGGGGGGGGGTGAAAGCCAGCCCTAGGAAATAAACACCTCTACCTCCTGAAAGGTCCTTCATGTTGAATCGGGGTTTCGCATGGGACTTTCGGTACTCCGCCTCTGCCTAGATGTGTTCATCAGCTAGCAGGAAGTTGCCTGCCTCTTCTCCATATTTCAATATATCCCCAGCAAAGGAACCCTCCTTTTGAACCCCTTGAAAGCTGCCCCAGCCCCAACGAGCCTGGGCCTATCGAACCCCAAAATGCTTTCAGCCGTTGGGACAAACACCACCTGCCATAGGTGTGGGAAGACAGTTTTTTGTTTGTTTCGTCTCGTCCGAAATTCACTTGATCAAAGCCCGAGTGGCTTTTGAGTCATATGGATATTGGTGAAATTTCAATCCAACAGGAATCGGACGCAGATTCTAGTCCATGTTTTCCTTTATCGGGCAACCCATTTCGGGGTTGCCCGACTCTTCACCCACTGCCATATTTGAATGTGTTTTTGGGGGGCTTAGCATGCCAGGACTTGCCAATGGAAGTGGTTTCGGGGGTCTCCCCCGCAAAAAGAAGGTCGTCCAAAGCGCTCTGATCATGGAGGGAGGGTAACTTCTAGCTGGTGCGTGGAATGGAGCCGTTCCGAAGAATTCCTCTGCTTTGAGACATTTGCGGGCAGTTTGGACTGGTGGCATGGCGATTTGAGCTCCAATTAGGGCTCCAAACCCTCTGAGCCAACCAAAAGATAGCGGGGCCCTGCAAGTCGCAGGTTCTTAACTAGTGTTTGCCGTGAGAGCTAAGTCAGGCCCTCATTTTAGCTGAAATCCCCAAATGTGGACACGTGTTTTCGAGGATACCTTTTCTCCCATTGCTTTCAGGGGAACTCACTTTCTGAGCTTTTCTGGACCACTCCACGGCGTCTTGGCAGTTGAGTCTGCCTTAAAGTAGGTATAGGGTTAGTGGAGTTTCATTCAGGGTTTCAGCAAGAAACCAGCCCGGACTCAGTTCAAGGAACGCTTTGCACGGGTTCCAGGAAACTTCTTCCAGACGACAATGTGTGTAGCATCCGAAAGGAGCTCATTTTGTTCTCACCTGCGGAAAAAAAAGAAACGGGGGAAAACACACACACTTACACTTACACTTACACTTACACTTACACTTACACTTACACTTACACTTACACGTACACTTACACTTACACTTACACTTACACTTACACTTACACTTACACTTATACTTACACTTACACTTACACTTACACTCACTTACACACACTTACACACACTTACACACACACTTACACACACACTTACACACACTTACACACTTACACACACTTACACACTTACACACTTACACACTTACACACTTACACACTTACACACTTACGCACAAACACACAAACACACACACACACACAAACACACACACACAAACACACCCACACACACAAACACACCCACACACACAAACACACACACAAACACACACACACACAAACACACACACACAAACACACACACACACAAACACACACACAATCACACACACAAACACAAACACAAGCACAAGCACAAACACAAACACAAACACAAACACACACACACAAGCACAAACACAAGCACAAACACAAGCACAAACACAAACACAAACACAAACACAAACACAAACACAAACACAAGCACAAACACAAACACAAACACAAACACAAACACAAGCACAAACACAACCACAACCACAACCACAACCACAACCACAACCACAACCACAACCACAACCACAAACACAAACACAAACACAAACACAAACACAAACACAAACACAAACACAAACACAATCAAACACACAAACAAACACACAAACAAAAACAAACACACAAACAAACACACAAACAAACACACAAACAACCACACAAACAAACACACAAACAAACACACAAACAAACACACAAACAAGCACACAAACAAGCACACAAACAAGCACACAAACAAGCACACAAACAAACACACAAACACACACACAAACACACACACAAACAAACACACAAACAAACACACAACAACCACACAAACACACACACACACAAACACACAAACACACAAACACACAAACACACAAACACACAAACACACAAACACACAAACACACAAACACACAAACACACAAACACGCAAACACACAAACACACAAACACACAAACACACAAACACACAAACACACAAACACACAAACACAGACACACAAACACAGACACACAAACACACACAAACACACACACAAACACACACACACACACACAAACACACACAAACACACACAGACACACACAGACACACACAAACACACACACACAAACACACAAACACACAAACACACAAGCACACACGCACACAAACACACAAACACACAAACACACAAACACACAAACACACAAACACACAAACACACAAACACACAAACACACAAACACACAAACACACAAACACACAAACACACAAACACACAAACACACAAACACACAAACACACAACACACACAAACACACAAACACACAAACACACAAACACACAAACACACAAACACACAAACACACAAACACACAAACACACAAACACACAAACACACAAACACACAAACACACAAACACACAAACACACAAACACACAAACACACAAACACACAAACACACAAACACACAAACACACAAACACACAAACACACAAACACACAAACACACAAACACACAAACACACACACACACACACACACAAACACACAAACACGCAAACACGGGCAAACACGGGCAAACACGGGCAAACACGGGCAAACACGGGCAAACACGGGCAAACACGGGCAAACACGGGCAACCACGGGCAAACACGGGCAAACACGGGCAAACACGGGCAAACACGGGCAAACACGGGCAAACACGGGCAAACACGGGCAAACACGGGCAAACACGGGCAAACACGGGCAAACACGGGCAAACACGGGCAAACACGCGCAAACACGCGCAAACACGCGCAAACACGCGCAAACACAACACACGCAAACACACGCAAACACACGCAAACACACGCAAACACACGCAAACACACGCAAACACACGCAAAAACACACACACACAAACACACACAAACACACAAACACACACACACAAACACACACAAACACACACACAAACACACACACAAACAAACACACAAACAACCACACACACACAAACAAACACACAAACAAACACACAAACAAATTCACAAACAAGCACACAAACAAGCACACAAACAAGCACACAAACAAACACACAAACAAACACACAAACAAACACACAAACAATCACACAAACAAACACACAATCAAACACACAAACAAACACACAAACAACCACACAAACACAAACACACAAACACACAAACACACAAACACACAAACACACAAACACACACAAACACACAAACACTTCACACAAACACACACAAACACACACAAACACACACAAACACACACACACACAAACACACACACACACACACAAGCACACACACAAACACACACACAAACACACACACACACACACAAACACACACACACACAAACACACACACAAACACACACACACAAACATACACACACACACACCCACAGACCCACACACCCACACACCCACACACCCACACACCCACACACCCACACACCCACACACGCACACGCACACGCACACGCACACGCACACGCACACGCACACGCACACGCACACGCACACGCACACGCACACGCACACGCACACGCACACGCACACGCACACGCACACGCACGCGCACGCGCACACGCGCGCACGCGCGCACACGCACACACGCACACACACACACACACGCACACACGCACACACGCACACACGCACACACGCACACGCACACACGCACACACGCACACACGCACACACGCACACACGCACACACGCACACACGCACACACGCACACACGCACACACGCACACACGCACACACGCACACACGCACACACGCACACACGCACACACGCACACACGCACGCACACACGCACACACACACGCACACACGCACACACGCACACACGCACACACGCACACACGCACACACGCACACACGCACACACGCACACACGCACACACGCACACACGCACACACGCACACACGCACACACGCACACGTGACGTGGAGCCCAAAAAGGATCCAGGTCTCCCCCTCAAATTCACATGCTGTGACAGGAGTGCAACAAGGGTCCTTGTTGACCTGGGGAGTAGAACCAGCGTGGCTTCTCGTTCGGTGAGCGAACCGCACACTTCGGAGCGCGAGGATTTCGATTCGGTATCCAGGCGCTCCTGCAGTGCTCTGGCGGTTGGCAGATTCAAGAGGAGCGGAACGTTGGGCCTTTTTTCGGCGGCGGGGGACCCGGCTTGGGGCTCTTCTTTTGAGTTCTCTTCCTGGGTTTGGAAGCTTCTCCGATCCTTCTGAGAACCCCTTAGTTTTTTTTCTTTTCTCCGACCTTTTCTGGGTGCTGTGGGGAGAGCTTCCTGTTTTCTCCCGAGCAATACTTCGCGGATGATTTTCGCGACGTTCTCTGGAAAACGGTTTGGATTTGCGCTTTTCGCGGATTTCACCTGTTCTTCCCCCTGTTGGTCCTTTTCAGTAGTCTTGTACTACTCTTTTAATATCCTACAGGGGTGGATCCACAGATTCGCCACATCCGAACGGTTCTCTTCTGTATTGGTTGTCTTTCAAGACCCTGTCCCGCCTTACCGAAATGCCATCAGATGGTCAGGGGCAGGGTGGAACTCTGGTATCGAAGCACAAATGCCATGGCAGCACCGGGAATTTCCGGACCGTGTCCCTTTAAAGGGAACTTCCACGGGTTGCACTTTCAACGGACACATCCAGCAAATTGCAAGTTTTGAAGGGTAAAGCCAGCGACCCCTGAAAACCATTGTTCCCACGAAACCACGGGCGCCCTTCAGAGAGGGTCCCCTCAACTTCCGATTTTCGGACCTCCAAAAGCTGCATTTGTAGTGGACCACAGCAGTAAATTGCAACTCTTGACGGGGAAATCCAGCCCGTCCCCTGTCAAAAGAGAGACGCCGGTCTTGGGGTCGTCTTTGCGCTCCTTTGGCCAAGTTGCCGATCCGCCAGGAGTGTGCCAACGCTTTCTCCTACGTCTGGGTTGCTCTGGGCAAGCACTCAAACAGGGGGGGGTAACTGGGTCTGATTTTTCACTTGGGGTGGGAGCGGGGGAGGGGGGTCGATGGTCACATGGGTACGGGTCAAAATCAAACCAGGAATTGGACCGCAGGTTTTGGTCCATGGTTCCACCTTCCAGGGCAAGCCATTTTGGGGTTACCCTATTTTTGACCCACGGCCATATGAAGATCAATGGCTTTGAGTACCATAAAGAACATGGGACATTTAGTGCTCGTCTCCTGGATGTGGAGGTTGAAGTTTAGGTTTTCCCCATGTGCCTCCCAAATGCATAGACTGGACATTGTATTTTGACCGGATATTTGTTTTCAGGGTGGCTTTCTTGGCTTCTTACCTGACAAGGGCTGGGGACCCACCCAATGTGAGAATTTGTTCATGCCCCGAGTTCCTGAACTTTATACATTGGCTTTACATGGAGAACCTCCAAAATGGCTGGGTTCCGGTTGGTGTCGCACTAAAAACCAACCAACAAAACTGGGTTTCGCGAAATCACACCGAACTTCCACCCTAATTGGTGGTCTGGGTTGGTGGTTTGGAGGTTAGGGGACTGTCCTCCCATTTAGTCTCAACAAGAACCAGAAGTTCAAATTTCCAAGCCACCAAGTACGGGCTTGCCGAGAAAATCGAAGCGTGGCATGAATCGCATGCGAGTCGGAAGATGCAATAGTATTGAACACAGAGCAACTGCTACGATCACGCGAACTTCAAATAACTCTGGAGCGCCCTCATCACGGGCTGTGTGTATTGGGTGAGCTAGTACACTTTGCGGGGATGCCCCTCATTAGCAGGGTCGTCCGGATTGATCCGAAGGGTGGCATTATCAGACGAAGATATCTCCATGCAGGCTTTGCCCATACAGGCATGCGCACATCGAAGATTCCCACGTTAGGCACATGTACACGCACCGCAAATGCCACGGCTTCCGCCGGTTCAACGGGTTCTGGAACCACACAGCCACTGGGCCAGGGGCTAAAGAAGTTCCTGCTTGTGCCTGTGGCATGTTGGCAGGTTTTGTGGGTTTGGGGTTTGACAGTGCGACACAGCTGGGCGCGAGAAATGACACTCCAAGAAGTAAAGGAAGCTGTTAGATGCCATGATAGCTGTCAGAGTTGATACATGTTGTATCAGTGCTTGTTTTGTTGCTTTGCACGGTCGAGGCTCCAGCAAATCACAAACAGCTGAACGTCTCCCCTTTAAAGCCACCAAGTGGGTGTTTCTCCAAATTAGGCACCTATTCCTCCAGGCTGGCTCCCTTTTGGCGTCCCTTTCAAACCATATTTTGAGACAGGCCCACATGAAGCAACCTGCAAAACTCGGCCAAGGGGAAGCACGGGTTTTAGGGTACGGTGTATCCAGCCATGAGAAAACAGATCAGGAAACCTAAAAGAACAACGACTTGACCTTGCGGACTTGATGTGGTGAGGGGGGTGGTCCCCCAGTGCTCCCCAAGATATCCCGAGCAACCCGAAGGAACTCGAAGGAACCCTGAGAAAACCTAAGCTGTCAACTACCCACCCGCATTGTACCTACCTCACTTGGGGGTTGCATAATATGAATAGGGGGTGTTCCTCTCCAAGCATAATTCCCCACTAAACTCAGGGACACCTATTAACTCACTGGGGTTGATTGATCTGGCGTCAACATTACCTGTTAGGTCAGGGTACTCCTTTGGCCGTGGCAAGATGAAGACAGAAGGAAAAGCAGTTCCCAACCTATGTCACCCACCCACATATACGGACAAGGGTTTTTCAAGCAAGGTTTTTCCAAAGAGTTCAGTGCGAGTCGGAGCCCCCAAAAAAGGAGCCTTTTTCGGTTTGCCTGGTGAAACGGGTCGCCTGGACAATCGAATCGGAATGCGGTCACGATGCAGACTATTTTTTTTTCGATTTTGGTTTGCGGAGTCAACTTTACCGAGGGGTAGCCTCCAGAAAACACACACGCAGCATGTGAGGTTATTGTGCTGGGCTCTGCTGGCGCCCTGTGCTGCCTTGTCACCATTTGTGGCCTTGCTACTCGGCAGAGAATTTGGCAGGGCAGCGTGGTTTGTACCACAGTAGCCCATCCAAATCAGAAGGGAACATCTCCTGTTTGGAGCCCTCGAGATTTATTTGAAGTTCTCATCATAGTTGCCTCTGTGTTCAATACTTTCGAGTCTTCCTCCATGAAATGCGTGACATCTTCCGAATCCAAGGTGATTGCTACTGTTTGATAGTCTCAGCTAGGACTTGCTTGGTGGCTTGGAGACGACATGGGATATATATACTGCCATCCCCAAGTTGTAAGCTCCACTGCTCAAACAAGCCATCTCAAAATGCGATTTTCCTTGGTCAGCGGGGTGGGTGGTATACCATATGAGACCAATGTTTAGAGTGCCTTACAAAATAGACGAGTTTTTGGGGGCCACCACCCATTTTGGGGGTTCCCCTGTTTCAAGACAACCTCTTCTCTCGAGTGAACCGCAGTTATTTACCCCATGATCAAGGCTCCTCACTTAGGTGGTGGCTCCACGCTCATTCCTTTCCTTCCCTGCAGACGTTTTGTTTCTTTTGTCTGGTCTGCTTCTGCGTGTCCCTGTGGTCGGACACGACAGTTTGCTGACCGTCCGAATCAAGATGCGAATGGATGGTGAATCATGACCGGATTTCCGCCTTTTCCCCTTTTTGGACCTGCTTTCCGTGGCAGGAATGGAACCTATTAGTCAGTTGCCAAGGCTGTCATTGACTTTTTGAGCGAAGCCTAGGGGACGTTCCCGGTGGGGCTTCTGAAGCTTTGCGCCATGAAAGTAGGCCAAAGAGTTTTTGTCGTGGGGTTTTTTGTCCCTCCGAGTGAAGGCTTCCCTTCGTCAACCTGCGAGATTGTTCGGTGTTTTCCCCCTTCAAGGTGAGATGCTCTGTGGGTCAAACCAGGGTTTAGGTTCCTATCCCCATTGCGCTGACGTGGGACAGACCCCAGATTTTCTACCACTACTGACCCCTTGAAATTCAGGTTTTGCTGGTGACTCGCGAAAACCCCGGGTTGGCCATTTTTTTAGTTGGTTGTATTCACCTTGTTTCGTGGAGTTTCTAGCAAGGCCCCACATGGGTGTCTCTTTTTTGGGGACCCCCCCAAAAAATGTGGTTTGCCTCTTGGTTTCCTTTGTGAAACCACCAAAACCTGAGGTGCACTCAGAAAAAGACACCCAAAAACACCTTCTAGGTCCCCCAGTAGTGCCCTTTTACCCTTTTTTGGGGAGGGTTCCGCTGCTAAAATAGACTACAGAAAAAATACGGTACCCTTCTTCTAACCTCTCTACTGGAGGACCTAGCCTTTCTGTTTGGCAGAACCCACTGTCAACGGCTGACGCTTCAAGGGCGCTGTCCCTTACGCGAGGCCTGCGCTTGCCGCGGCAGCAAGACCGCGCCGGAGCCGGAGCCGCAGGAGCCGCAGACGCCGCTGGGGCTGAGATGGGCGGAGCTCCTGGATGTGGGCTGGGGCGGAGGGAGGGGAGGGGAAGTCCGGGAGGGAGCCCAAATAAGCCCTTAGTAAGCTTGAAGCCCTGGCTTTTGTAGAGGAAATATTTGAAGCCCCTCACCATACCACCAATCCAAATCACCAAGGGGGTGCTGATTATATACTTTATATTTTCTTTTCTTCGCAGTCTGGAGGTCTGGCGGGTCCTGTGTGGTTGTCACGCCCGGGCAAGAGTAATCCGCACATAGAGAGGTGCTGGGATGACCATTTTGCTTCCCGTTGAAGCAACCCAAAAAGTGCTCCCTCAAAGACACACCCATGTTCGTTCGTCTAAATCGGGGGCTCTTAAAAAAGGAATGGCCTCTTGTTTTCCCTTTAAGACAACAACATTGCAAGAATAGAGCTCTCAATTCTACCCATAGCATTGTTGCGCTACACCTGTCTGTACATGTCTTTACACACCACTCCTTTGCTGCCGGTGCTTCGTTTTTTTTTGGTTTTTTTTTTCTCCCCCGCCGCGCACGTTTTTATTTTCACCGACCAAACTAATTACGAGGAGGAAGCCGAGCGAACCCGTCTCCCGAGGCCCTCCATCCGAGAGCTGCCGTCCGGAGAGGCCTTCCAAAACTGGGCCTCCCAGTGGGAGCAGAGCCGGCCCCGCACCGCGCCCGCCACAGGCGCTTGGCGGTTTGGGGTTTGCGGTTTTGGTTTGGCGGATGGCGATTTCTTTTTGTTGCGTTTGGGGGCAGTCTGGGAGGTGGAGGGGGGAAAGGGGGAGAAGTGATTTAGATACCTAGGAGACATCCACCAGAAGGCTAGAAGAACATGGTGTTCCAGCGGTCTCCAGTCGGGTTTCTTCTGAACCGGAGGGTGCCCTTCCCCAGACTAACATGGAAGCTCCCAGGACCCTTGGAAGACTTGGTTCCATTTACAGAGGCCTTCTGGGAGCTTCCATGTTAGTCTGAGGGAGTGTAGATTTGGGCCAGATGAAACTGGACCAGAAATGGCGAATCAAGCTTTGGTTGCTGGGGCCCGAGAGCCACTCGGAGCACCAAGCGAGTCACAGACCTTGAGCTATTCTTGTGCTGAGGGGCGAGCCAGGATGTTGAGATTGGTGAACCACAAGCCACGAGAAACCAGCGAGCCAGTTCTTTTGGCCCCAGGTCTTCGCCAAACTTGGTCGGGGTTTCATATACTCCCCAATTTGCCGGTCCTAAACATCACCTTTGGGTCCAACGCCGAATAATCGAGCTTCCTTTTGGTGTGATCAGTTTCGTTCGAAAATGTGCGGGGCCCCAAAACCCAACACTATGCGGTGGCCGAAAAACGGCCGAACATCTCGGACAATTGCCCAAAATGTGGGGTTTTTGGGGCCGGTCCTGCGGAATTTCCCAGATGGCCATGGGTCGAAAGCCCATCCCCCAGTGAACATCCCCACTAAAATAGGTTCTACTGCACCTTCCCCAAAACTTCCATTTGTTTAAGAATATCTTTTATGTTGCCCTGTTTTTTTTTGTTTTTTTTTAGGGAATCTATCACTACTGGACATATGTTTTCATTTTTTCCCAGGGGGCTTAAGCAAACGGAAGAACATGGGATCGATCCCATTGGTTTTGACCACCGCCAGATCTGCCGCTGGTGCCGCCGGCCCTGCCTGGGACTGCCGGCATGCCGGACCTGCGCCGCGCCGCGGGCGCCAGCGAGAGGCGGGCGGTTTCCGGAGGCTCCGGAGGCTCCGTTTTTGGCTTGGCTGCAAGGGGAAGCCAAGGGGAAAGCCTTGAAACGATCATGGTTGTTGTTGGGGCACATTTTACATCTTTGCGTGTTGTGGTTTAGTGGGAACTCCCCGCTGAGCTGCTGTTTTTTTGTTGCTCCCTTTCCAACGTCAACCAAGCAATGTCCAAGCAAGCTTACAGCAAGATGGCGAGAGAACCAGGGTTTCCTCCATTTCCCTTTAGAGGGAGTTTGGAAAAGTGGTAACTGGATCAGCTTTTGGTGTGGGGAGAATCAGTGACCCCTGTCAGAGTTTCCAACTTCAGAAAGGCTGCTGTCCATTTTTGCAACACATGCACCCCGAAAGCCGGGCAAACGCGCTACCATAGCTTCCGTGCACTTCCGTTAAGATCCTCATCCGATAGCCATGGAAGCAAGCCGTCTCAGTTGCCAACCGAAGGTTGTTGCTCTTCAAGGTTGGGGAATCAGACCATTCTATGGTTTCTGAACGGGTGGCGCGAAATGAGATTTTGCGACCATCCCTTCGGTTGGTTACATGAGTGTCCAACGCGCAAGCAAGCAGTGCCCTGGATGGTTTTTTTCCCACACCTTTGGACCTGATTCTAGCACTGCCTTCCATGGTTTTCCGAAGACCATGTCTAGATCCGCTCCCCCAGGCTGGATGTTGTGCTTCTTGGGACTGGTCTAGTGGGCTCAGGCAGTAGCCTTCCCATGGGAACCGGGTGATGGGACCTGGGACCCGGTGGAGTCCATACTGGGCGGTTCCCAGACTCCTTGGGACTTGTTAGGCTCGACTTTTGGAGTGTGGGGTTGACGTATTCGAAGAGTTGGACGACCTAAAGACGTGTTCTGACAAGCGGGTTTCGGCAGGGACAATGATGGGCGGATCCTAGAATCAGTTTGTTAGTTCCCATTCGAGTCCAAGTCGGGTGCTCGGAACAAAGAGACCGACCCAACTGGCTTGGTTTGACAAGACCGGCCCAGGCCCGCCACCGCCGGGCTGCCGTCGCCGCCCTCGCGCCCGCCCCCCGCGGAAATGCAGCGCACGCAGCTGGCGCAGCTGGCGCCGCCGCCGCTGCCGCCCAACGTAAGGCACGACGAAGGGACCATAGGTGTCCTTTTTAGGTTCGTTTAATTAAAAATAAATGGCACTGGTTTAGGTGGGGTGTCTTCCATTTACCAGGGCCATTTATTTTTCCAAAAGGCCACCTATGGAAGGGACATGTTTCGGCCAAGGGGGGGGCGGGGGCGGCGGGGGATGTGGGGCGGGGGACCCGTTTTTTTTTTTTGGACACACAAAGAAGCACATTACCCATATGACCCAGTTATTTTGAGCCCAACGCTTTTTGGACCCAACCAAGACATCAGTAGAGAGTCAACAAAAACTGGTTCTGGGGCTTTCGAAAAGGAGCCCAGTAAATACTGTGCCTTGATTGTATTTGTTGTTGAGCGCTTTCCCAATCAAGTGCCCGAAACAGGGTGCCCTTTTCCCGACCCCGAACTCATGAATAGGGGGTGGTTTCGAGTGACAAGGTAAGGATTGCCGCCGCAAAAGGGACACCGCACCCTTAGATTCCCTCTTTAGGTGGTTTGAGATATCACCTTTTCTTTGCCGGTGTTGATGTTTGAAGCGGAGACATAACGAGCTCTGCAAAGGGGTTCACCTTTTTTGTGGGATGGAGAGGAGACAGTCTATGAGCTTCCATGACACATTGAATGCCTCCTTGAAATTGGAGCAGATCTGTGGGCATGCGGGTTTTGGCACCCACCTTCTGTGATATGGCTGTGGGTCAAAACCAATGGTACCATTTTGGGGTGGGTGCACCACCCTTTTTAGTCTATTTTAGTGGGGATTGGGATGTTCACTGGGGGTACGGGATTTTGACCCATGGCCATATATACCCAAGGGAGCCCTTTTTGAAGTGATCAAGTGGTCATGGGGATTGACTATTTTGGTCTCAGAAAGATGTGATTTTCCGCAACCATGAATTGAATGGCTTTGCTGCTGGACCGTCTGCGTAGGCCAACTTGTGCTTCGCATTACCTGCTTGGTTATGCCAATGTGAAACACATGCTTGAACTGGTCAGAGCAGCAAGCCCTCAGATAGGGGAAGGAGATTTACTGTTTGTGATTGTCCAAACCCATTTTATTTGAGCTTAGTAGGATTGTTTCTGGCGCTTTGATAAGGAATCTAAACAACCATTGCAAGTGTTCCTGCTCCGAAAGGTAGCCATGATCACGACAAATGGAGTTTGACCATGGCACACATGTTCCTTTTTGGCTTTCACACAACTATTTTGAGCACGTTTGTAAGTGTTTTGGCAGGGTAATGCATAAGAGGGACATATAAGGAGTGCTTGTTCAAGCAAGATGGGCAAGCTAAGTGCAAGTTAGACTGCCAACAGGTCCTCAGACCCAATCAAGATTTGCCCAAACTTGCAGGGGGGGAGGAGGGGGGGGGAGATGGTCCTTCTTGCAAGACCTGGTGCCAAGGCAAGGTGCCGCATTTCAAGGGGGAGAAGGAGCCCATTTTTTGACTCCCCCCCGCCCTCATCCTTGCGCCAAAGGGTTTCTACTCCATAGTTGCTGGCACAAGACCGGGTCACTTGCGGACTCTTGGGGACCTGCAAGACCTAGCTTGCCTTTTTCGCTTGGCCCGGTAGAGAGGGCCATGGTCTCTGCGATGTGTGAGTCTGTTTCAGGTTGGAAGTTTCGTCGGACATTGGTTGAGATGCCAAACTGTATCGCACCACGTTGGACTTTGAATTGTTTCAACACGATTCAGCCAAATGGCGTGGACGGCAGCGTACTTTCAGAGAACCTTTAGGTTTCACAACGTTGGGTGCCCTCCGACTCTTTTCAGCTACATGATTCTCAAGAGCACATCTTTCAAGGCGCCAGCCAGCCGCGCAACACCCGGGAAGTTGAAGTTTAGGGGGGGCAGATCCCAGTACGTCCCCCAGGTGTTGATTGTGACTCCAAGGCGTTGGTGATGGGGTGACTCTTCACCGGGCTTTGCTTGTGACTCAGGGGGGAATGAGGGAACCCTCAAAGTGCAATTGGTGTCCCTTTCAACGGGTTTCCTTTCGGTGTCTCTTTTGGTTTCGCGCTTTTTTTCTTCTTCTACTTTCAGTTTGCCTTTCAAACTGGTTTTCATTTGGTCCTGCTTTTGATTTCCCTTTTCTCTTCCCTTTCTATTTTGCTTTTTATATCCCTTCCGAGCCAGGAGCTTCCCCACGTTCCCGATACTCGCTCGATTCGCGCGCTCGGGTTAAGCAGGCGGGACAGCTCACCGAGAGCAGCAGACGACCTGGTGCTGCAAGTGGACGAGCTCTCGTGCGGCGCAAAGTTTGGACTCCGGACGGGTCTGGAATGGATGGTCTTTCGACCCTGTCCGATTTTTATGTTGTTTCTTGCCCTAAACAAGGTAGAACGGAGTAGGTCAATGTGTGAGATTCGGTCTGCGCAAACAACACGTTTGCTCCAAACCTCAGAGACACCAAACCGCGACGGTCAATTGAGAGTGGCTGATGTTGAGTAGCAATAGGCAATAAGTGCAACAATCAGTCGCAAGTCTTAGCGAGCTAGCAATTTACCTGATGAAGGCCCGTTCCAAGGGGATTCCTGGGAATATCTATGTCTATATCTATGTCTGTATATATATATATATACATTGTATGTATATATATATATATGTTGTTGTATATACACGTACACGTGAATCAACAGGTGTTGGTCTAGAGATCTGACCGAAGGCTTTCGTGTTTGTTGCCTTCTGGCATGAGGCTTGAGGGGAACATCTGGTTTTGAACATACCCCAAATTGCTCAAGATCAGGTAACCTCTAGTTGGTAGTGCTTTGGATTTGGATTTGAACCCAGGGTTCTTGTTAAACATGGGAGAAACTGCCTGGACCCCCCAAACCAACGGAATCTGAGATGAAAATTCTCGTGGGGTAGTCCAGGATCAGGCTTGACCTTAGCAGAGGTTCATCTCGAGGACTGGTGGTCTGTACATATAGCACACATGAAACGTGAGAGAGCCACAAGATGCTGCACCGAAAAGATGTATGAGCAAGGTATAGCCAGCAAGACACACATGAGCAAGACCAGACACAGACACACACACACAAACACACACACACACACAACACAATACAACACAACATATCACAGCGCAACGCATCGCAACGGAACGGAACACCCAGCACAACATGTTGGGTTTGCCTGGGGGGTTTGCCCGGACCGAATGACGGTCCCTCTTGGACGTAGGTTGGAAATTTGTGCGAATCCTATGCGAACAGCAGTGAATCGTGGCTTCGGTGGGATCACAGCAAAGTCTGCAAATGCCCAACTCTGCGTATTCGAATCTCAGAATCGAGTACGCGGTGCTGGCAGGCGCAGAATTTTCACTTGCTCGAAGCAGGCTCCAGGACTGGCTTGACTCTCTTAGTGAGAGACCTTCAGAATGCCACCAACACTGTCGCGCAGCTGCCCAGGCCGAGCTGCCTTGTATATGCGAAGCGGACAAGTCGTGAGCTGCGCTGTAGCTTGTTGGCAGAACTTCCGTTCCTGCCCGGTACCGACAAAAGCCAGCATACGGGAATGGAAGGTAGCTCCTTCAACGCAAGAAGACCCCAAGCCCTCTTAGACACCAGGTGTCTAAAATCACCTGCGGCAAAGTGGCAGCCCGTCAGATAAGCAAATGGGACTGCGCAGTCAAGTAGAGCGTGCAGAAAGCGCAGAAGTCATGAGGCGTGTGGGGCTAGGGGGTCGGGATCGACTAGTTTGAAGCACAGGTTGGCCTCGACATGCTGGAAACATGGGCCCGCGTTCTTTCCATCCCCCTCCCCCGCCGGTTCCCTCCCCAACACGCTGAGGATCCGCATGCGCAGGGCAGCGTAAAAGTCCCGGGCAACCCCCCCCCGTCAAACCAACATGTTGAGATGTTAGTTGCTCCAAGAATCAGAAAGACGCACAGAAACAAAATGCTCATAAGAAAGATCTTGTGCATAAGGCGAGTACATGCGAGTAAGATACGTATGCACGTACGCGCTCGAGCGAGATATTGTGCGCAAGATGTTCGGGCGAATTACTTGTGCCTGATACCGGGGCAATTAAGAAAGAGAGAGCTCGCTCACTGCCGCTTCTGACAGACTTCTCCATATTTCCCGCTTTGACCAGCTTAAACACTTTCTGGGCCATTTGCAAGTGTATTCCTTTTGCCTGTTTTGCGTTAACTCACTTTTCCTAGGGATTGGCGTCAGCTAGCTAGTTCGCGCCTGTCTGCCAGAGCATCCCAAATTGCTCCCTCTCCCCCTCTTCTCCCCATCCACCCCCATCCCCGCCTGTCCCCCCCCCATCCCCCGAACCCAACAGACACGAACCGCAGCCGTCTCCCGAGGCCAATAGCACCGCGGGAGCCCGAAGAGCGAATCCAAGATGCCTTGGAGGAGACGCTTTCCGCATGGGCCAAGCCGCCAATCGAACTGATTTTGGACCTTTTGGGCAGAAGCTGACCTTCAGGGTCTCTTGGTGTGGCCAAAAAGGGCCGAAGTACATCCTCATTTCGACCCGGATAAGGTAGGAATGGACCTTTTGGTTTCCCCATGATGGCAACCATTTTAGTAGCCCCGAAAGATCACCTTTCAGGGTCCTGGTAAGTGAGTTCAGCCTCCCACTTGGTTTGGAGTGGCTTGGAGGTTGGGTGGCTTTCCATCCGAAGATTGCTTCAGCCATTTTTATTTCGGAGCAACCCCTTTTCTGCAGGTACTACAATGTACGTGGAACATTTTTATGTTTTGCTTCCTTGGTGGGAATGCTAGGGAGGCCCTCAATGTCCCTCCTATTGATTTGACAATAGGTTACTGGATACAGTATTTGATTTCACCTCCTTGCACATCACCGCCTGGTTTTGTAGGGCTTCTTGCCCGCGTTAAAAGAATGGTTGATTTAATTCGGATGATGACAATGTTTAGGCAAATGATGGTGGTTATATGACCCCATTGCTTTAGCGGTGGTCACAGAACCCCAGGGTTTAGTAGATGTTTCTACTACCTGGTTTCATGGGATGAAAAACAAAGGTTTGGTTAAACCTCTATCTACCACCATGTCGGGTTTCAGGCCAAGAGTCGGCGGGTTTGGTGCATCTGGTATGTACTTGCCACGCCACTCCAACTACCCCGCGTTTTCTAGGGCATTTAGGTGAAACACCTATTTGGAGTAGTGGTCATCGGCGACTTTCAACTTTCAAGCATCCTGAATTTCAGAGAGCAGAATGTGTCCAAAGTATCCCTGGAAACCACTGCTTGAATATCATGGGTCCAATCTACCAATCCTTTTAACCCTTTTCTGGGTTGGTTTGGCGGGAGATAAACGCAGCCCAGCCGTTTCTAGGGGTGCCTTGGTTGGAGACAAGCTCGTGTCGCATTTTCCAGGTCCATGTTTCTGGCGTCTCATGCCATTTGCCAGGACATTATCGAAGATGCCGAGGCAGGCATGGAGCCTGTTTGGGTAGAAAATCGGCAAACATGTTTTCTCCTCCAAACAAAAATGGCTTCCCAGCCAAGTTTCTTGTGCTTTTCGGGTCTTGGGAGCGACCACGTTGGTCGGAAGGGAAGGAGAACGCATCTTCCAGAGGTGTCGATGCGCTCCAAAATGTTTGGCTGCCAAAAATAGGATAACCCCAAAATGGTTTGCCCTGGCAAATGGAAACATGAAGTAAAAACCTGCGGTCCAATTCCTGGTGGTTCAATTTTCAGCCATACCCATGTTGGTGTGTCTTTGAGGGGCACCCTTTGGGGTTGGGCTTAGTGTATGGGAAGAGAAGAACATGCGAGCTTAAAAAGGGGCTTTGCTGACAGAATTGGTAAACCACGGCAATGGTTTGGGGTTCCCATGGCTCAATATTTCCATGAGATTTCTGAGGCTCGGTTTGCTTCGCGGATTCTGCTTGACCGTCCAGGACCACATCATGGTGCACGTGCAGCGCATTAACGGGAGCCTGCTGGCCAAGCGAAAGGCTCAGACTTGGGTCCGATGGCAGACAATGAGCGGTGCATTTTGCAACCGGCATTCGCTCTTTCAAATCAGTCTTTTGATTGCGTTCTCCAAGCCAAGGCACCGAGCTTTATTTTTCTCCGCGGTGCAGGTTGTTCGCCCAGTAAGATATGGCATGGTGCCTGCCGGGCCTGAGGGAGAAAAAGCCCCACCGCCTCCAGCCCAAGGATCAAGGCATCTCAACGCCAGAGCGTGGCTGATCTGGTGGACTCCATCAAGCAGGCCAGGCATTTGTTCCGTCGGCGGGTCGGCGACCGCAAACGGATGTGTGTGGTTTTTGAGGGTGCTCCTTCTAGGTGGGTTTCAAGGGAAGCATGTCTTTGTAGTTGGTATCCTTTTCAGGTTGCTTTCCGGGAAACCACAAGTTGAGAACCCACCTGGGATTTCCCGATTTTGATGCGAAAGTTGCTGGAGAGTGCCCTTTCTGCCAAAACTGTATTGGCGTGATTGCTCCTTTGGAAGGGTAGAAAGCTGGTGGCGGTTTTCAGTAGTTTCCCATTGACCAAACTTCTACCCTTCTGCCAGTGTCTTTGGAGGAGTGCACAAGCAAAGAGCGAGCAACCAAATCCGAAAATGAACAAGCACGCCGGCCATAATCAAAAATAGCGGGCACGTGCAGATTTGAGGACTGCCCCCACCAGAAACATAGGCATGACTGCCCTTAATTTCTTTACCATGCGTTTTGGGGTAGCCACAGTAAAAGTTGCCAGTTTTTGAATGCTCCTCACTCCGCGGCCGGGTTTCTCTAGGCCTTTCAACAACTTTCCATTCGCTTAAGAATATGTGTTATTTTCCCTGCTGGTGAAAAAAGGAATCTATCACTGCTAGAAATTATTTTGTGTCGAGGGAACTTAAGCAAATGGACAAAGAAGACCTGAGTAGAACATGGGCAAAGAGTTTGAACTGAGTTGTCCCTCAGCCCAACAGCTTCGACCAACTCGTGCCGTCTTTGGAGGGTTTGTGTTTTTGTTGGGGCTCGGCACCCTTTATCCTCTTTGGGTTGGGCACACCAAAAGTCAAAACCACCAACATGGGGTGCGGAGGCGGGCTTTGACGCATACCCAGAAGGCTTGGCAGCGAGATCTTGGATGCTTCCGCGGTTTTTTCAGGTGGCTGGGGTGGGCCTCAACCTGACGCTCATCCTAAACCTGAAGGCGAGAGGGACTGCGGGGCCTCGCTCCTTGAGTTCCCTGACTTTATGCGTTTTGGGAAGACCACTTCAGTGGTAAACAGAAAGTTCAGACTTCTCTTTCCACATCGGAAGTGAGGTACTCTTTCTACTCCCAAAGAACCTGCGATTTTCAAGGTGGCTTTGGGAAAATCGGGTAGGGCCCCATCCTTTTTGGTGTTGCTTCGATGAATCCGAAGCGAAAGCAAAAAGAGAAGCTACCATTTTGTGGGCTTGGTTTTGAGACACCCTACGGATCTTGCGCCTGGATCTTGCCTCTGGCAAATCATATGTGCGGCTCGTTGGGTGGCTTTCCTTATAGTTTCCCTTTGAAACCACAAACAAAGGGTAGCAACTCGAAAACAAGAGATCGCCACCGAATCGTGGCTTTCTGGGGGAAAACGGCCCATGCGGATACTCGGCGAGCCAATGAAGTTTGGGCCTTTTGCCGAAATCGATGGGGTTTCCCTGTTAAAGGCATAAACCCATCTAAACCCAGGATTGCCCTTTCATATTTTTTTCTCTGATTCTTATTTTTAAACAAACAAAACACAACAACAACGGACCAACCGATCAAATTCAAGTCCATCGATTCGGTACAGGTAAGTGGTGATCGTAGGCCTGGTGGGAGACAACCCGAATGGAGACTTACCATGGCTTTTGTGGGTTATCTCACCAGGCTCAATCACTTCCCAAGTACCGTGCCCCTTTAAGAAGGTGTCCTTTTGATTGGTTAGTGGAAATAGATGGGTTTTATGCCATCCATTTACCAGAAAAACCATCTGATATTGGTCCAAACCCATCTATTTGTCCTTGTGATTGCTTGGGGAAATCCATGGACTTGGTCCATCGGAATCTTCCGCGCGAACGCCTGCTGCAAGGAGCAGATGGGCTCATTCCCAAAAGCCGTGTGAGTCCCTGCCTGGCGAAGCAGCGAGATGACTTTTGGCTATATCAAAATAGGGGTGCGGTCCCTATCGCGGTGCTTGTTTTTGTTGGTTTCCCGGGAAAACTAAAAAAATAAATCATCCCTATAAATGATGTCCAGGGTTACGCGCCTAGTTGGATGTTTCCTTATTTTCCGCGGTTTCCTTTTGGGGAGCCAAAATCACAGGGGCTGCGGGGGAGAGAGAGGGGGGAAGGGGGGGAAGAGGGGGGCGGGTCGCAAAAGAAAAACCCACCCATTTGGGTGGGTTGTCTGGCAAAAGCAAAAAGGTGTTAATTCAGAAGGAAATAACAGTTTGGTGCAACACAACAACACACATTGAATGCCTTTTGCGCGTTTTGTTTGTGTTTTTCAGGACGAGTGAGCCATCCGCGGGCGGAAGCTTCTCCGTCGACAGGTGCTGCGCCCCGAGCAGCTTCTGGAGGATTGCGGCTTCTTCGACGGATGCCCGGCCCGGGGCCCCGTTTGGACGCAATTTTTCGAGGTGAAGCGAAGGTTGGGAGGGTAGGTCCGGGTGAAGAACAATGGTGCGAATGATCTTGGTGGCGCCCAGCGATCCGGTTCCGGAGGTTTTTAGTGGGTTGAGTGCGGGGATCTGAGGCGAGCGCGGTGATGAAAGTGAAGCTAGCTAGTGGTTGGAGGAGAGCGAGCCGGTCCGGAGCTGGGGGTATCCCAGCTTGCTTGAAGAGGGGGCCTTTTGCGGCTACCAGGAGTCCTGGTTGGGGACACAGGAAGGATTTGGTCAAGATGATGGTCATGTGTTTGATGTTTGCCTCGATTTGGTTTGATGGCATTGTTGTTTTCAAGTGTTGACATGTGATGCAGCTCCTTGGCCCAGCTGTCGGATGCTTGCCAAAAGAAGGACCTTCGGGGTTTCAGCTGACCATCCCAAGGAGTTGTCGATGGTCTGCGATGTTACCTGAACCCGCACAAGTTCAACCTAAGCATGGCTTACTACACCCAGAACGGGCTGAATTCCCTTTCTGCACAAAGTCGCGTCACTTTGTCGGCTTCAGGTGAGATGCCCCGGCTCAATCCGCGCCCCACAGGCCTCGAAGTGGCTTTGTGGGGCTGTAATGGCCTAGACAAACACTCGGCATGATAGAAAGGGTCATATACTCAGGATGCAGTGGTTTGGGGGGTAGGCACGGTACAGCTCACCCTTGCGGATTGCGGGCGTACTCAGTTACAATGAAGATCCTTGTTCGTCAGAAGGCAACCGGTCGTTTCAAGAACAGGTTGGCATTAAGTAGCTAAAAGAAAGACGCCCTCAACCCCTGCCAGTCAACACTATTCGTACTTGGGTATCCCGGTCCCTTATTTCCAGTGTCGGTTTTTTTCTTATCGTAATTGTCCCAGCTTCTTTGAACATCCTTTTTTGCATGAAAAAGGGTGTACTGCGGCACTGCGTATGGGAAAGGATTTTATGCATGCCGCCAGGCCATGTTTTGGTCGGGCCTTGGTGCCGGAGGGCGTCTTTGTTGCAACCACTTTTGGCCCCCGAATCTGAGGTCACGGCCATCAGAAATCCGGAGTGCCGCCGCCGCGTTTGATGTTTGGAGGATTTGCGAAGCGCCCCATGCCTCCAGGGCTTGTCACCCAACTACCCCTAGGTGTTTTTTCCAGTAGGGCCCTTTCTCACCCAATGTTTTGGTTGGGAGGGTTGCCCTGCTAAAATAGACAAGAATGAAAAAAGTTGGTACCCTGATTCTAAGCTCTCTGGAGGACCTAGACCCTCCTTGCCACTAACGTAGCAACTGTGGAAGGATACCTGGAAGATCAAACTCCTCTAGGGACGCAGCGCTTTGTCAGGTGCCATGTAAAAGAGGGGGTACTCGAACACACCCGCTGAACAACTTGGTAGCCTCGAGCCGGCCCGGCTCCGTCCGGCTTCCCTGGCACCCATGTTTTGATGTTTTTTGGCGTGTGTTCGTTACTTTCTTAACAAAGAAACCAGGAAACAAATACAAACATGTCCGGCTTACCCGCAAATGTGTCACCCGTGTTTTCTGTGTATTTGTTGCTTTCTTCACAAACAAACCAGGCAAAACACAAACATATCTTCTTTCTTGCGGAAGGGTGTGTGTGTGTGTGGCGTTCGATGTGTTGCTTCAGCTTTGGCCCCCGCCAAAGTGACCCACCGCCACTTGCGTCTTTTTGTTGGAGGGTGCCAAAGCCAGCCTATTCTGGGAGGGTTGCATCATTTAGTTTAGAGACAAACCCATGTTTCTAAGGGTAGCTTGCCCATTCTTTCCAGGGATCCTTCTTTCTAGAAAACCACCAAAACCCTGGGAAAACCGCTGGTGTTTGAAAAGAACGATGGTTGAAAAGAATGGGGAATCAACCCCTAGAATGTTAATCCACAGTGTCTTTTCTATTGGGAACTCTGAAAATCGACAGTTCCCCTTTGGCGTTGAACCCACCCGAAAAGTGGGAGCCTCAAGAGGAACCACACGTACGTATACATAAAAATACGCATGCATGTTTGGGTATTAACCTGTGTGCAACACTTCAGATGCACACACACACACATCCCATTTGAACCAGGGAGGCCAGGGACCGTCACCCATTTGCGGGAGTCTCCCAGAATTATTTCGTATTTTGAAATAGACTGTGCATGAACCACAATCAGCAAGTCAGCATTTTGGTGTAAAGAGTTTAGCCAAATTTGAACCTGTCTTTATTTAAAACTGGGTATCTTAAAATTGCTTTCAGAGGAGAACCAAGGACATCGTCTTTTTTTGTGGGGCTTTTCAACATGAGACAAACCCAGTGGGCCGCAAAATAGGCCAAAACGCTTCGGCTTTCCTGTTCGTTTCCCCTTCAAACCCATGCCTTTTTGGGGTGCCCTAACAACAAGACATACCCCACTGACATCTGAAGCGCTGCCTTAGGTCACTGTGCGAGACACCACGCTATTGGTGAAAAGAGGCACTCCCATTTCAGTATGGGTCAGAATTCAACCACCAGACCACACACCAGGGTTTCCATTTTGGGTACTTTTTTTCGAGCCCCGCCCATTTGAACCCGCACCCATTTTCTAGAAAACGGCTCGGACGCGCTTTTTGGAAGAAGATTCCACCGATGTTGCTTGCCCCCATTGTTTATTCTTTAGTATTTTTTCGCTCGCTTTCAAATTCCTAAGAAGAGTCGCCTCCAAACTGTTTTCCAGAAAGAGAGAGAAGCCCTTGCAATGCTGCCCCCTACTTTTGGGCCACCATTTGGGGGGATGGACCTTTCTCAAAGTCAGAAAAGGCGGTTGTTTCCCTTTCACCCACCACTTAGGGAGTGACTTTACGGTAAAGCCACGGGCTGATCTGAACGCTTCTGGGGTGTGTCCTTTTTTTCAGGATGCCCTTTTTGGGCTTGGTTTAACTTGGGCTACCCACCACAAACACCCACATGGCTCCAAAAAAAACGGCCGCTCGCCGGTCTGCGCTTCGACCCCACCCGGGTCCGCCGGGTCCGCGCGACTCGACTTCAGACTTCTGGTGGCCGCCGCCTTCGACGACGGCCTGGCCGCCGTGTGGAGCGGGCGGCCCCGGCTTCGCTCGGCGGCTTCGTTCGGTCGCTCGCGGTCGCGCGGTTTGGGGTGGGAAAGTCGTCGGGGAAGCGGGACACCGGACACCTCTCCCAGCAACGAACATGGAAGTGCGTAGACTACAATAGAAACACGCCCCTTGCGCTTGGAAGGAAAGGGGGCTTCTTGTTTTTGTGCAAAGTCGGGGTTGGTGGGAGGGTAGGTGTCCTTTTTGGCTTGGTGGAATAGAGGACGATTCCTGGTTTGTGATTAAGTCGTCTATAGGGCCTTCCATTTTCCAAAAAGTATGCAAGAAATGGTGCCTGGATTCCCAGTTGCGGCTTTCCCCGGCTGCTCTTTCTGCTTTCTGGGGGTAAAGTGTCTGGGGGAAAAAGGCAGCTTGAAAAGGGTATCCTCATCAGCAAAAACTCTTTGTCAAGTGCATTTTCAGGTATGGGTTCTGGAGGTATGGAGGTTGTATACCGCGTACATAAGCTTGCTTTTTTTTTTTTTTTAAAGGCCTCCATTCCTGCAGAACCATCTGAAGGTACCGTTGGTTTGAGCCTTCCGACCCGAGCTTGTTGGGTTTCAGGTTCAATTGCAGCAGGTTGGGGGTTGCGACATGAATCGCTCCTCGTAATACACTCTCCCAAAGAAAGCCTGCTTGGGAGGTCTTCCGGAAACGGCATGTTGGGGCCATTCCCGGGCCATTTTTTCTGCAATGAGGGAATTCACCTCCGGTGATTCACTCACCCACTGAAGCTCGCTCGGGAGGTCGTTCCGGAAACCTCTCTGGATGGAATCCCACTTTCTCACGGAGCAGGGCTCCCCTCGATTTGAGTCCGGAGCAGGGCTCCGCAAAGCAAAGCTTCGCGAGTCGTGTCCGAAATCTGAGACACTGAGGTGTGGAGTCCGGCAAATGTGAGAGGACTCGGGCAGTTGGGGACCTTGGGGAAAGTGGAGAAGGGGGGTTATGGCGATAATTTTGACATTTTGATGCCTGTTTGTGGACAATTTGGGCGTTCGCCTCTTATACCAAGGGAGCGGCTTTGTGATAAAGTCATGGGGAAGGCCCACAGTGGTATCGAGTCGTTTTGAATGCTTGGATGTTTGTTCGTAGTGTCGTCGGATAAAACAGCATCTGGTGGATTGGGGAGTGTTGGCAGCCTTTGTCTCCAAAACGGGACACCCCCTATGAATCGACCTGCGTTATTCATCCTAGGGCCCTTTTTTTTTCTCCTTCCGCTGAGTGCTTCACAGACGAGAAACAGACACTGCCTCATGCGAAGTATCGGCTCGCGCTTCACATCTCACTCTGCAACAAAGTCGCAAGTCCTGCGTCAAGTTTGGGATGGAGCAGGAGCTTTGAACAGACTTTGGAAAAGGGATCATTCAAGACATCCTGATCCCCACTTGCCCTGCCAACATCACACAGCCGGGCCCGTGGTGGGTCACTGTTTTCCATTTGAGGGTGCTGCGAGGAGCTTGGGGGTCTGGGGTCCAGCGAAAATGGGGAGGGTTCCTCGTTGTGTCCCTTCTTGCAGCACCCAAGCTGAAAGTTCCCTGGAAGTTGGTGTCACATCATGATTCCCTTTCAAAACCGTCCGAATCAAGATCCTGCAGGGGTACCAGACATACCCGTACATCGTGAAGAAGTTGGGAGTTTTTTTTGGGTGGATTCCTAGTTGCTCTTTACTTTAACAATCCTGCGTGGAACTGGTGGGAATGCCTTTGGAGGGCCATTTTCCTCCACCTCTTCACCCGGTTCCACAGTTCCAGGTTGGGGAGGGCAGCTTTTAGCTGTCATTGGTGGCCATGGGTTTGGACATTTTCCACTATAATCTGGGAAGGCAGCAACAAAACTCCCTTGCGCAAGAGGTAGCCTTCATGCCTCGAAAGCCCACAAATAGAAATGCCCTTGATCCTGGGAAAACTGCATGTTTCTTACCACCAACAGTCAAACAACTCGACTTAGGTCAAAGACGGAAGGGTTCATTCAAATGAATTCCGAGCTGGGCATGCGTCTCAGCCTGGGTTGTCGAAAGGGAAGCATGCTTGGGCTTGTTTTTGGTGGATCCTTAGTCCCTTTGGATCTTTTGAGAATATATATTTGAGTTCCATGCAGCACATCATGCTCGAATTTTGCTCGGGACCACTCGGCAAAGGCACGCTGTAGTTTGTTGATTCTGCCCCAGAAAGAGAAAGGCCCTGAAATGTGGGTCCCTCTGAGTAGTTGGGTTGCCACCTCTCTTTTGCAAGAAACCGCCAACCCTTCGGAGAGTGAAAGAGGAAACTTAGGCAGCCGTAGGCTTTTGATTTCCACAGGCACACGTGGCTTGTAGCTCTGCTCCAAGGGAAACGGATGTAAACCAATCATTGCGAGGTTGGTTTTTTTCCCCAGATAGCTGAAAGCTATAGGGGTTCTAACTTCTAATAAAGAGGGGGAAGTGATTTGCGAGATTGATGGGCTGGTGCTAAGGGGCGTGCAGTTTGCGGTGCTGGTTTTTGCGGACTGGGGTGCTGTTTGAGGTGCTGATGGCAGTGCGGGCGCATCTGTTCAAGATTGACGGTAGGGTGCTAGGGGGCATGCAGTTTGGGGGGGTTGCAGGTGCTGTTTTGGGGGGTGATGGTGCTTTTGCATCTTGACGGTAGGGTGCACGGGGGCATGCAGTTTGGGGGTGCTGGTGGTGTTTTGGGATGCTGTTTGGGGAGCTGTTTGAGGTGCTGGTGACGGTGCGGGCGCAATTTGCGATATTGACGCCCGGGTGCTATCGGGCATGCAGGTGACGGTGCAGGCACATTGTTGCATCTTGACGGTAGGGTGCAAGGGGGCATGCAGCTTGGGGTTCTGGTGCAAGTGGCGTTTTGGGATGCTGTTTGGGGTGCGGCTGGGTGTTTGGGGGGGTGCTGTTTGGGGTGCTCTTAGGGCGACGGTGCAGGCGCATTTTTGCGAGATTGACGGCAGGGTGCAGGGGGCATGCAGTTTGGGGTGCTGCTGCAGGTGCTGTTTTGCTGTTGGAGGTGCTAGTGATGTCGCGGGTGCTCGATTGACGGCCGGGTGCTGTTTGGGACGCTCTTCGGGGGGTGCTGTTGGAGGTGCTGATGTGCAATCATTGCTATCTGGGGTCTATGCTGGTGTTTTTTTTTTTTTGCGGGGGTCTCTCAAACATAATTGTGCGTGTTGTGTTTTGTTTTTCTCGGTCCCCGTTTTTTTTTGGGGGGGGGGCCGGGGGGGGGGGTGGCAAAACGGCGGCCAAAGGCACCGGCGCGTCGTCAGGACCTTCGAGTGCCGCTACGGCGGGGTGAAGTCTGCAGCCCTGGCGCAGTCAGGGGCTCGAGGGGAGGTTAGGGCTTCAAAACCGCCTGGTGAAGACCCTGTTTTTCGACCTTCGGATATTCCCCCTGCCCGGTGTTTTGGACCCATGAAAGGTAAAATGGAGCTCTAACAACAGGTCTGTGGTTGGAAAGACAGGGTTCCCCACCCCTTCCCCCCCCCCAAAAAAAAAAGAGACCAAAGACCCTTTGGCCAAAGAAGCCTTCTCGCAGAAGGTTCCCCCCTTTCCTTACTGTCGAGCTCGAGGGTGATCTCTTCCCTCCGGGCGTGCCGTTTGATTTCTGCGCTGAGAACCGAGCGTGGGGTACCACAAGCGATTTACCCCATGGTGACGGGGCCTTCTGCTTGAGGAAGTCTGGTAATTAATTTGCCTAGATGATTGTTGCACATGAGATATTCAAACAACTTCTCTTCTGATCAGGACCAGGGGGGTCTTTGGGAATTTCTGAGAATTCTGGCCCTCCTTTGTGCTAAAGACTTGGTAACAGCCCGATAGTCATGATTTGTGAGCACATTCAAAGTCCAATTGGAAGTTCACTTTGGTGTTGTCAAAGTTATGGACCTTTCGATCCCTTTCAGGGTGACGCCAAACCTATCCCTCGGGAGCTTTTTAATGTGTTCCCATTTGGGAGTATTCTGGAATGGGTATGGGGCAAATTTAACCACCAGGAATTGGACCGCAGGTTTTGGTCCATGTTTCCACTCACTAGGGCAAACCATTTGCCAAATTTACGCCATGGGCGGCTCATTGAAAACGGGGCTCCGCTTCCTTCCTCTCCGGCGGCTATCGGTTGGCAACGTCAGGTCCGGGCTGATTCTGGCCCTGGGCATGGTGGCCGCTCAGCTCACACGAGAAGCGTGGGTCAAAAATAGGGTCACCGCACAATGGCTTGTTGTTTTAAAGGAAAACCAAGAGGATACCCACCATAGGGCGGGGGACCCAACAAAAAAGACACACCCACAACCAGTTGTTTTTTGCGAGAAAGAGCGCAGGCTTTGGAACACATTGCTCCAAACACCTTCTTTGGATGCACTTGAGCACAAGATGCGTGTTTGGGAAAGTGATGTGGCTGGAGGTTTCACCAACAATTCCCATATACTTGTATAATATGAATTGCTTGCATGAGTTTCGAGCAGGGATGGTTTGCTGCGGGTTGCGCAGGTTTTGGACCCAAGAGCATTGCGAGGTTGTTTGCACAGCCCACAATGAAGCACGATCAAAGCCAGAGATCTGCAGGTGTCCCACGCCAAGATCGCCCCATGAAGCATATCCGTGCTCGCAGAAGAACAACCGAGGAGATCGCAGAACTCGAAGCTGACAAGCACTTCCATCGGAGAAACTCATTCTCCCCCCCCCCCCAAAAAAAAAATCACGACCCGAGCAGCAGGTGTAAAATAAGCACACATAGACATGCATATATATATATATATATATGTATATACATACAGAGTATGCATATAGCTTATATATATATACATACAGACAGACATGCATACTATATACACTTCTAAATGTGAGCGGCTCTGATTTGTTCACGCACACTTTGGCGGTCTAGACGCGCGTGCCTCCTGTTTTCTTTAAAGCGAGAAGTCCCTTTGTTGCTGAGCACCTGAATCGATCAATGGAGGCCTCAACCAGTTGCGGCTGTGCAACTGTTTTGAGAGGGCATGCAGCTATCTAACAAGTTCCAGTGGCCGCAGCATGAACACTGCTTTTCACGTTGCCCGTTTTGTTGCTTGAGTTGTAATGTGTGCTTACATGTCAATCAACCCCCTGTTGTTTTGTGGTCCGTTTTTTCCCTCTTTGGTGGATGTCACACTAAGATGTTGAACCCCGAAAACGTCCTGGGTAACCGGTGCAGGGTCGTTGCTTTGACACAGCGGTGGATGAGCGAAACACGCACCCACATCGCTTGTCCCATGGTTCGATCAGGAACCTCGCTCACCAACATTCGGGTGTGTCTTTTGGGGTACCGTCCTTTGTCAGGGGTCCCTATACGTCCCTTTTGGTGGTTTTAAACATCACCCTTTTGACCCATGAAAGGTGAGTGTTTTTTGGTGGGGGTGATGTTTTAAGGGGAAATGTAGAGAGCCCCATTTGTGGTTCAAAGGCCACCATGTTGTAGTGGTCCAAATCCCAAACAAGACGAGTCGAGCCGCATCCAGAGGAGGCGAGTCCCCTCCCTCAAGACGTTGGCCATTAAGTCTGAGTTTTTGGGGCACCCCTTTCTTGTCTGGTTTGAGAAACAAAAAGAGAATCCTCCTATTGGCCGGAGGGATCGCCCATAAGCCGAGTCTGACCAAGGATGGGACGGTTCAGCTCTGGAACGTGTTGACCGGGAAGTTCATGAGGCAGGCTGAGTCCAGTTGCCTCAAATATATATATATATATATATATATATGGCAACCCTGGCCTCCATTTGCTGTCCTTTATTCTGCTACACAAAAAAAACATGTTGTTGGTTTTAAAGGGAACCTCTCACTACTGGAAAGACCTTCTCATTTTTCCCCAGGTTCGCACATGGAGGCTGTTAGTTACCGGTTTCGAGAGCCTAAGGCTTCGGGTATCAAATCAGGGAGCCGGTGGATCGATTTTCTGTAAGGGAGCCTTTCTGGGGGGGGAGGGGGGGGGGGGGGTGGATCAGAAGGTCCGAGAAACATAGAATGACCCTTGGAAAACAAAACCACACGACAGACTTGCTGGGCAGAGAATGAGAAATAGAATGAGCCCCAACAAAAACCATACCCTGTGGAATATCAATCCCCATGGGGGTGGGCATCAAAATCAGGGTCTCAGCGGGAGGGTATTTGCCATCGACTGACATGACTAACTTGAAGGCTCCTACTTTTGGCATATGAGATGATGAGGCTCGCTCGAAACATTAGTAGTCTATGGTTCCTTTGGGAGGGACATGGGGGACCAACAAGACGCCAACCACCTCGATAAGATTCCCCCTGATTTGAGACACGCCCTGTCTTTTTTGAAGGTACAAAGACCCTTTTGGGAGTTCTTTGCATGGGAGACCAGGAAAACGAGCCATGTCCTGTCGTTTTTGGCATAGGGTTTCCCTGTTTGAGATGCACTCGCAGTCATTCGCGAGGGTTCCGCTGGGCGCATTCCAGTCGCTGAACCAGAGTGACCGGGGAAATGTGTGGTTTAAGCATCAGTTTTCATGTATCGGGTGATTTTGATTTGGGTGTGGCTCAAAATCAAGGAGGGGACTGCAGGTTTAGTCCATGTTTCCGTTTACCAGGGTTCCAGTTTGGGTACCTTTTTTTGACCCACAGCCATGTATCGGGCGTTGAAGGAGGAGCCCCATAGTTAAAACGGCCCACAACTGTTTGGGGTGAATCCCGGCATGGTCGTGCAACTCATACGGCGGGTTGTCTTTCCGACTTATTGTTTTCTTGAAAATTCTCTCTTTTCAAAGTAGATGGCACAGAATTTTCGGTAGATGCTAGGTAAGCAACCAACATCCAGGTAGGTAACGTTTACTTGCTTGGATTGGTGGCTTTGGTTTTGAACGCCAGGTTTTAGCTCCAACCCACCGGGCTTCAAACCAAGAGGGAAGCTGACTATACATGGGTGTGTGTTGTTTTTGAGGTTGCACTCGCCCAAACCTTCGTTTTGGTTTCTTTTCAGCTTCCCTTCAAATCCAACCAAAAAGGGGGGGGGGGCTACCAGTCTTGGTTTCTTTCTGGTTTCCCTCTAAAAATCCAACCAAAAAAAGGGGGGGTACCGGGTACCCAGAATTGGTTTCTTGATGGTTTTCCTCCACAGCCAACAAAGCAAGGGTACCACCTCCCAACGACCCCGGCCCCGAAACCCGTGGCCTAGAGCCGGAGAAACCGGGTGAAGCCGCGCGGCCCAAGACCCAAGCGCCAGGCAGTACAGCGGCCACCTGGGCGCCATCTTCTCCGTGGCGCGCGGCGGTTTTTTTGTTATTTTTGTTTTTCTTTGGCAGGGGTTTGGCGGTGTTATTTTTTGTTCTTGGGGTTGGGGTGCGTTTTTATTTTGGGGGGGGGGGGCAGGGGTTGGGGTTGGGGGGGGGTTGGGGTTGGGGGGGGGGTTGGGGTTGGGGGGGGGGATTGATGAAAATCACAAGGTCCGACAATCATGGGATGACCGTTGGTTGGAAGCCACTAAAAAGATGATATGTTTGTTCTTTTTTTGGGGTGGGGTGTTTTTGTTTGGAATTGGCCTCATCCATAACAGTTGACCAGTATGTGATGCCTGAATTCACGTGTGCAACCTGCCATTCTGCTGGGGTTGATCAAAAGCTCCGATAAACATGTGATGACCATTGGTTGGAAAGCCACAAAACAACTAGACAGATTCGATATTGCAACCGCACGTGAAAAGTTCACCGTGGTCATTCGGGGGCCGAAGGGAATATTGGTCCAGCCCCTGATCTTTTTCTTTTTCGGGGTCTTTGTGTCCGAAAAGCCTTGGTGGCCACCAGGGGTTCAAAGCATTTTTGAACCCAAAGCTTTGGGGTGCGGTGGTTGTTGGGGGTTGGGGTGCGATGGTTGTTTTGGGGGTCCCCAAGGGGTCAAACAGATGGCCGACTCCTACACACAAGAACAAACAACAGAGAACGTGTCGGTGCCGCCGTGAAAAAAAGGGGCAAAGGACCCCCCATGTTTTTGGACGACACCTGCTATTATTTCCGCTTTGGGGTTGGTTGAAACGTGACCTTATTGCAAGTGAGCTTCTTTCTGGGGTTATGTGTAGGCCACTTTAAGCCCGCGGGTGTCTCGAATATCAGGGTTATTTAGGAAGGGCTTCCTTTCAGGTTTCCCTTCAAACCCATTTTGTTCATGGTTTTAAGGCAAGGCTAAAAGGAACAACCACCAAATTGAAAATTTGGGGAGGGGGGGTGGGGGCAGAAAACAGACAAGCCACTCGCATGCTAGCATGCTAGCAAGCCTCTGTCTCCCATGGGGATTTCGACGTCGCTCGCTCGAGCTAAAGGCTAAAGGGACCCGCAAAGATGGGAAAGTTTCGTCAAGAGGAACTTTACACCACTCCAAACAAGTATTTTAGTCGGTTTCGAGTCAGTTTTGGTCAGTTTTCTATTTTTTAGTCAGAGTTTCCAAAACAAACTTTACACAACTGTTTTCTACTTTAGTCAGTTTTCCAAACCAGGGGTTCCCCCCGATTTTATTTTTCTCGGTTTTAAGTCTTGAAGCAAGTTTTCCTCTGAATGCTGCACACCCTTTTGGTTGGGGTTTACCAGGAAAAGTAAAAGGAAGCCACACATTTTACGGGATCGCCTTCACCTTCAAAGGTTGTTGGTCTATTTTAGTCAGTCCCCTTCGTTCCAGGGGGTGTGAGTTTTTCGGTTTCCCTCTTGAAACAACCATCTCAAACATTGATCTGCCTTCCAAAGACAAACAATTTCCGGCTTCATCTCCGGAGATTTTAGTAGAAAACACTGGCCTGTGAATAGGCCAACTCACAAAAACAGCATTTATGTCTTTGGACGAATTTTTGGTTTTCCATCCAAAGACATGAACATGAACATTGTCTATCAAAGTGTTCAATCCAGTATTTTTCTTTGGACATGAAGATCCTTTGCCGGAAATCATTTCGCTGGTGCTCAGGGGATGTGGGAATGAACCCAGGGGTCCCCTTAAAGGAAATCACCCGTTGGATGGCTTTTCTTGGAGTCAGACTCCATGTCTTCCCTGCATCTCTTGCACCAAGTCATTTCGCGATCGCAGGCCTGCTCGCCGAATGGCAAGCTCCTGGCCACTGGGTGCTTTGATGGGACCGGATGGGCAATGGGAAGGGTCCCACCGGGTGGAATTTCTTCGCTTCCAACGGCGACCGAATTGGAATGGGAGGTATGATAGCTGTTGTCACCACTTGTTTGCCTTGCTCTGAACACCCGTTTACTTGGGCTTTGTAGGCATTTGTTCAAAGCAAACACATTAGACAAGAAGTACCCGCATTCTCCTACTCTGGAAGCCGTGACCATGACCCACATATGAGGTTTTTGACGTGGCACATATGAAGATTTGATACCCCCCCCCTTCCCCCACGTTGCATGCGGCTCGTAAATGTGCCCAAAGGGAAATCGTTTTGGCGCTGACAACGTGGCTGGACACGCCATGTTTCATCGTACATGGTCCTAACAATTTGGACGCTGAATATTTTATCCGCCAAAACAGTTTGGCAGATTTGCTTGCGGGGACGAGTGAAGGACATATGGGCGTTGTTTTGACGGTGCCCTTTTCACCTTGGTTCAAGACCAACCAAAAGGAGAAACCAAAAGGATCCCCCACCTGTTTTTTTCGGGGCTCCCCCCATGTTGACACCCATCCTTTTTTTTGATGGGGGACCCATCGCCACGTCTGGGCAGGACGTCCAGACTGCTGAACATCGAGAATGGCAGGGTCATCCGAGCCATTTGGATGACAACTTGCGCATTTGTCGGCGTCGGTGTTCGGTGCGTGGTGAGTCGTTGCTCTGATTTTTTTTGGGTCCCTCGCATTGTTGTCAGTTGCTTTGGTCTAAATCGAGAATGAATGGTGCCGTTTGGATTCTGCTCCTCCCAAGAAGCATCCCTGTTTCACGTCAAATGTTACCTCCTTTGCCTCTTGCAGATTTCTTTTTTTTTGGTTTTTCTTGTTTTTTTCTCTCTCTTTTTTTCCCCTTTTTTCGAATCCGAGGATTCTCTTCCCACGCGCGCCACGCGCCATGTCCGAGGTTTGCTCCGGGCACAGAGGCAGCATCAAGAGCCTGGCCTTTGGCGCCGACTCGCCGTGCCCGGCATGTTTCGGGCCTTCACAGCTGCGTCACAAATACACCACCCCCAAGACACAAGAATCCCACATGATGGTCGTCAAAAAGGAGTTTGCCATCATCTCAAATACACGACCTCCCAACACATGCCGATCCCAACATAGTTTCTCACGATCTGGGACGCCTTGTTTGTTGGTATCCAAAGGGACACCAAAAAGAAACCATTGCCATTTTGGGGGACCCTGCCGGTTTCGAGTGCTCCTACGCACCCCGCACCTCCAAACAACGGCCCATCCCGATGTTTTTGGTCTGCCCCAAGGAAGTGTGTTTGGGGTGGTGGTGCATTTGGGGGGTCCCCCTTGTGTCGAGTAATTGGAGGGTAGTAGGGGAAAGTCATATTTCTTTGCATGGATTTGGGTAGACCCTTGTAATGGCAGATTTTGATTGTGACTCACCTGTTCAGCATTCCTCACATGCCTTAATATGCCGCATGTAAACATCACCCCGCCAAGGAAAAGTCAATTGACATTGGGGCCACATCGGCATGGCACAACGGGGCTTCGCTTTGCCGCCTGTGGACAAAGAACGCCTCCCACCTTTCTTCTGGGGGGCAGGAACAGAGGGGCCCCTCAGACCGCGAACCTGCTGCGCTCTGCGCTGGCGAGTTGAACGATCTCATAAATTCACTGACCCGGACTTGCCCTAACTGTCACAGTTGGGAAGAACAAACACTCCCCAGGCGAAGTTTGGGTCTTATGACGTTCCCATCGCATCCTTCGCCAGGAGAACATTGGCCACGGGGTCAGAGGACGGGATTTGTGGGAAACCGCGGCTTAGCGGCGGCTTCCACGGCGAAATATTCAGGTTGAACGGGCTGCAAAAAGTTGAATGAGTGAATCTGGGGCATTCAAAGCATTTTTCAGTCATCAAGGGAGAAGCGTGTGTGCGTGTGTGGTGTTTCAGCCCTCGAACATATTGCTGTAGGGATGCGTCACAGTCGCAATTGCCGTAAGACACAAACATACGGAAGAGTGCAAGCTACTGAAGTGGAAGGCGATAAACTCGCACAGCTGACGAGATGGCTGACGAGAGCACAAAACCCCTGATGACCAACTCAACCTCTTGCATGTGGCTTTGGCCCGACGCATGGCAGTTAGCCAATGAAAGACGGGTGAGACCCTTGCCCTCTTCGAAATGGCCAAGTTGGAGTAAAACCAACGAAGGCTCCGACGCCTCTTTTTGGGAGAGGGCCTTCTCTTTCTGAGGGATGGTCTTCGATCAAGGAAATTGACCCAGAAATCTACGGGGGATGCCAAGAAAACTGAGTTGTGCAGGTAAATCTAAGGGTTGAATCTCTTTCATTATTTTCACTCATCAGTTTCTTTTTTTTTTACAAGAGCCCTCCTTCATTTCTTAGTTACACTGGAGATACTGGAGAGAAGGCTCCCTAAAGAGAATGAGAAAGCCACGTTTGCACATCTCAAAGAATGCGGGGCACAAATGCAGGTAAATTCAACACCCATGTCCCTCGGTTGGTTGACATTATTCCACCTTCAAATATGACAGGGTCGAGCAGTTTCCTTTTGAGAGGTGAAATCTGTACCGGTGCTTCTACTTGTAGATAGTTTCGGGTTTTGGACATCCTGCTTATGGTCAGTGGGAACCGACCAACATGGATTTTCGTCTGAAGTGTAAGCTGTTGTGGTGTGTTTTTGCTGGTGGGGTGATGTGTGCAGGTTGGAACTGTTGCTTTTGTTTTGGTTTGGGGAGGGGGGGGCGCCGCAAAGTTTTTCAACCTTAGTGTTGGGCTCCCCCCGTTTCGACACACACACACACACACATACAGGGAATCAATCCTTGTGGACTCATAGTGGGTTTACTGAAAGGTTGCCCCGACCTCGACAGAATTCGAGCCTTGCGCAGCTCGCATTCACCTTGGCTGCCACCGGACTAGGAGGTTTGTCACCAAGGTGTGTCTCAACAAAAACCCTTTCTGGGCATTTCCCTCATTTTTTCCTGCGGAACAACCCCCAAGAAGAAACTCATTGTGAAACACACCAGGGGTTCAATGTTAAAGGATCATAGTCTTCCACCGACTTTCTTGTGAGGTTCCACAAACGTGGAACCTCACAAAAGGGGGTGGAACACTATGATCACGACCCTTGTGAGGTTTCAGCAAAAACACCTCAGCAAAAACATCCCCGGCTCACATGGACGGGAAGATACCTGGGGGAATTCCTTTCTTCTCATTCCCTGTGCCCTTAGCTAAAGGAAGACACAAGGGATGGTTGTTGGGAAACATTTTACATTTTCGCTTATTGTGGTTTAGTGGGACATCCCCACTTAACTGCAAAATAATAGATTGTTGCTCCCCTTCCAACGTCAACCAAGCAAGGGCAGTTTGGTTGGGGGTATTCCAGTTCTTATTCCCTGGTGGGAAGGTAGCTGCCAAAACACACATATCCCTGAAGCCAACATGTCTCGCGGAGGACTGCACGGTGAAACTCTGGAAGGCCTCGAAAAACCTGCGGGCTGGTGGGTTGTTGTGATGTGATGGCTTGATGTTTGTTTGCTTCGTTGTTTTGTATCTGTTTTGTTCTGTTTTTTGTTGTGTGTTTGTGGTTTTGGTTGGTTGGTTGGTTGGTCGGTCGGTCGGTCGGTCGGTTGGTTGGTTGGTGCCAACTTTTCTCATCACAAGACGCCTAGTTTCATGATGCAGTTCGTTGAGCATCAGAGACGTCAGATGGTTCCATTTGGGTCTCACACAGCAGGGCTCCTTAACAGATACAAATGCTGCAACCAGTTGAGTTACACGTGGCTTTTTCAACACCAACATAAATGTTGAAACCACCAATTACAATGAAATTTACAAGGCAATGTTCACGTGTACAATGTAAGGATCCCTGCACAGTGAACATGGATGTTGAATTCGCCCAGATGTTGTCGCCCATCTTCATGTTGCCATGTGGGTCAAAATAAAGCTACCAGGAATTGGACCGCAGGTCGTAGTCATGGTTTCCATTTACCAGGGCAAGCCATTTTGGGGTTACCCTATTTTTGACCCACACCCATGTGCCGCCTTGAAGAACTGGTCATTGAGAGCCACGGATTGATTTGGGGGCGCAACCCTGACTGAGGCCGTCACGCTTCCGGGCACATAGACCAGTTGCATTTGTAAATCGCACGAGGCTGTGCAAATAGCAGTGACCTCACCAGGGTGTGGGTCAATATAAAATCACCAGAGGACCGCAGATTGTAGTCCATGTTTGCCTTTACCAAGGTTCCATTTTGGGGTACCTATTTTTGGCCCACAGCCACCAAGGGTTTGTAGAGCTTGTCTTTTGGGTCTTGTGCTATCAGGAAGCCTGTTTGCCTCCGCGTTGTGATTCATCGTGGCTTGTCCTTAGCCACCTCTCCAACCGAATCTCTTGAGAGCACGGTTGTTGTGTTAGCTGCTGTTTTGAACGGAACGGGATGAATTTGCACTGGGGGGTCCCTTTGAACATCTGGTTTGATGTCGCAATTCTAGCAACTCCAATTCTCGAGTTGTTTGGTCATTTTCTGGACATCCCTGAACAGAATAGGGAAGAACTGGACATTGTCCAAGCCAACCCTTTTTTGAGCGGTAACCGTTCCAACTGGCGCCGCGGCGGTTTTCTCACGGCCTCCCACCCCCCCCGGGCAAAGCGATTTTTGCGAGGTGCTGGAGAGGTCAGGGGAGTTGACCTTGTCGGCCGGGGGCCCAAATCCCGGCCCGGTGGGAAGTTGGGAACCGTTTTTGTTGCTTAACTAGGTTCCCCAGGGAGGGTTCCCCTACTAAAATAGACTACAGAAAAAAGGGTACCCTTATTCTAACCTCTCTACTGGAGGACCTGGTTAAAGAAGAGTTTGACACAGAGGGCCGGCGAAACCCTGGCCGCTTCCAGATGCTTTTTTTCCAACCTGGAAGTCGGTGGAGGAAACCTGTTGGGACAAATCCTGGGAAGCCGCTTTGGGCTTGGAAGCGAAATTCAACGGTCAATGGAAGCAACGCCCATGAAGCCAATAGAACCAAGGCAGAGCCAATTTCCAAAAGGAGTAGAATCGAGGCCAGAAGCGAAGCTGCAAAAAATCCAAAGCTCCTCGCTCCTGGAGGGGCCATTTTCTTGATTTCCAGAGCTTTCGGGGGTGCAAGGAGAGACACACCATGTCCTCTCTCAAACAACTTGGTCAGGGCTGCGCCGCCAGAACCAAGACCAACTCCGGGCAGCCCGCAACGCAAGGTCCAGCGATTTTGGACCATGGCCTTTAGCTTTTTCCTAAGTTCATCAAAACGGCAAGTCCTCTATTTTGAAGGCCTTGTAAGGGTTCTACGTTAATATGGTGTGTTTTTTTGAGGGCTGCAAACAGCAGCTGTTTAAACGACGGATTTAATGAAAGAGCGGGCGGGCCGCTTTATGGACCAACCCAAAGATTGCGGGGAAAACTTGCAACCAGGGTTTCATCCAGCCCTGGTGCGAAGTGGAGTTGGTGAATCCACATGCTATAAGGCCCTTAGCCTTCCTGGGGGGCTTCGCCGAGGGGCCCTGGAAAGGGGGGGGTTTGACACTCAGAACATGGCCTTTGGATTTTCCAAGGGTCAATTGGATGGTTGTCCAACAAAAAGTCGGGCCCTTTAAAGGCATGCCTTTGTCTCTGGTAGCACAAGGTGGGTTAATCCGGGCTTCGAGGGTGTTGACAGGGGGTTGCGGGGGTTGCTCCGAGCTTTTCGGCAATCGAAAGGCATTGCAGATCAGGTTCAGGTTGGTTTTCCGGCTCCCATAGTTTCCCTGCCTATGCCATTGGAGCAACCCTGAGTTTGCTTTGGTCAGAAGGACGCCCCCAGTTTTGCCACTCGGGATTCTGGCCTCAAAGTCGGGGCTCAATTTGTGGTCAGCTTCCTTTTCGTCCCCGAAAAAGGGGGTCGGGGGGGGGGAGGGTCCATAAACTTGCTTGTGCTCAGCAGAGAAGGAGGGAATGACCACCACAAACCCTCCCCTATGGTTTCCTTTGAGGGAATCCCCAAGGTTCATTTCCTCATTCCCTGCTGAGCACCAGCAAGTAAAAGGGGGTCCCCTTTTGGCAAAAACGGCCAGACATGGTTTCGGATCCCTGCAAAAGAGGATGTACTCATTTGCCCTTGACCGAGGGCCATACTGGCACGGTCACAGCGATCGCCTTCTCGCACCATGGCAAGGCGCGAGTCGTTTAGATGAAGCCGTGGGTAGGTGGAGAAAAGGGCTTTAAGCCAAAGGGTGAGCCCAACAGTTGTGGACAAACGGGGCTTCAACATAGGGGGACCCCAACAATGAACATTGTCCTGTTGGTTGCCGTTTAAGCCACCCCTGCATGGGTTGTATGCAGACTGCTACGCCAGGTTTTGATCAAGACTCGGGAAAAAGCAACAACACCATACTCATATCAGATGGCAACTCACGAGGCAATCGCCCAATCGCCAATTCCTGATGATCTCAGCGCTCGCTGCATCGAAGGTTTTTTGTCTAGGGCAAGGCAAAGTTTTCTGGGTCTCTCTCTCTCTCTATGTGTGTGTGTGTGTGTGTGTGATTATCGATGTTTGCACCTTCTATGGGTGTTGCCCTTTGGTGTCCCTTAAAAACAACCCAAAGGGTACCCTCAAACTTCACAGGGTCGAGCTCCCGTCATGAGACCTTCCGAGTGTCAGCACGCTCAAGCTCACAACCACCATTGCATGGGTGTTCCTCAACATGAGCTGGGCCTGCCTGGACTTATTTATTCAATTAGGTATTTATTTAATTATGTATTATATTATTAGTTTACTTATTTATTTATTTATTTATTTATTTATTTATTTATTTATTTGGTTATTTATGTCTTTTGGATGGGGACAGACCAGTTTAGTGGTAAACAGCAAGTCCAAGCTCTTTTTGGCCAATCCACTCAGGAAGTGAGCTAAGAGCTTTAGAGATGCCCTCCCCTAGGCGATTCCATGGAAACCACTGCGTGGAATTGGAGGGACTTAGTGCCTCTGCTCCTAGCTGTGGATCTGGCAATTCTTGATGCAACCTGCGTTTTGGTCCATAGAAGACCGGCTTGCCTTCCTCAGACGTGGTTTTGTCCTTTTTCCTTGCCCTGCGGCTGCAGCTGCCTGAAACGGGGGGGACCCTCCGTGTGGTCGGCTCACCTTTCTTGGCCCAGCCGTCGGAGTAGAGTCCGCAAGTTTCGCGCTGCAGACTTTGCAAGCACATGGTTTTCTGCCCGCAAGAGCTTCCATACTCGCGCCATCATCACTCCGTTTTGCTCCCGGTTGGTTGTCCTTGAGCTGATTCCCCAACTTTGTGGCAGACCCCTCACAAGGGGGCTAATTAAACAGTTTCACACATTATGCTCTTATAATCATGACTCAGCAAGTTGGTTCCATTGTAGCCTACACCCCTATTCTAATTTTGGCCAATATACGCGTCTAGGGATCATCGCAAAATTTAGCAGCACCAGTTGCAAGGGCGGCTCGGGGTCAACTCCCGGACCACCAAAAGCCCCGGTCAAAACGCGTGTCCTTCTCTCCTTTGGGGTGGTTCACGCATCACCATTTGGAGCTTTAATCAAGTTGTTCTTTTGGTGATGCTTATAGGAGCAGCGGACATTTTCACATCCCGCCAGGCTGTATGCCTACAGATTAACGTGACACATCCCAACACCCGCCTTTTTTTGTTTGCAGGAGCGGAAGCTCCTTTTTAGAGGTGGACCCCCTTTTTGTGGGTTCCTTCCGGCAATTTGTAGGGGACCCTCAAACAACGACGACGCTTGCAAGGACCTTTTTTGAGGCCGCCACACGGGTTGGCCAAACCTGCGTGAGGCCATTGCCACCGGTCGCTGACCCAGTGGGCTTGGGGTTCCGGAGGAGTACTCCGATATCTCAGCAAAGGGCCAACTGCCTGCCCCGCAAAACGACTGCAAAATGGGTCAAACAAAGGCGCCCCCAAGCGCTTCGTTGTGGTTTCAGGTTTGGTTAAAGGGGAATTTTCAACCACAAAATCCTCTAGAAATTTCATCTACTCTTGGAAAGATGAGTCTGCTATGTATATGTTGTTGTGTTAGATAATCAGGTTGAACACTGGATCCTTTTGTCACCTGGAGCAGAAAATGGTCACAGCCAGAAAGTTCATTCTCTTGGGCTCCTATTGGGACGTGCCACCACGGCTATCCACTTGCCACGCGAGATGCGGTGGATGGACAAACTTCTGGACCAAGCGGTTATCCCAGAAAGGCTTTGCGAATCCCAACTGAGCCACTTGCTCAAGACCCGGGTAGATGAAGGTTAGTAAGGGGCAGTCCCAGCCAGAATGGATTGGGGTAGACAATGTTAATACCAGACTTTGATTGTGGCTCAACTGGTGTGTCAGTGGAAGCGAGGGTGGATTGGATTCATTCTGGATCCGCCCTGCTCCTGAATTTGTTTGGGGCATGCGAACCTTCCGCTTCCTCATACGCCTTTGTTCTATATCAGTCGAACGAGGAATTCCTTTCTCACAAATCGGCGGAAGAAGGCGGGCCTGGTTTAGATTGCGATCGTAGTGTCAGTCCCTGCTTAAAGGGGCAGGATACTTAGTAAGTGGTTAGTAAGCCTGGTTGTGACTCACTGAACGGAGACTTAGAACCATGGCTTCTGTGGGTTATCTCACCAGGCTTACTAACCACTTGCCTGACGTACCGACTCGGTCGCCCCTTTCTGTGTGGGTTCCCCCTAGTCTGAGTGTAAGCAGGGCATGGTAGCACAGGTGTCCTTTTTAGGTTAGTTTGGTTCAAAATAGATGGGTTCCACTGGTCTAGATCTGGTTTCTTCCATTTACCGGGGGACACCTAAAAGACCACCTACGCCACCCCTCCCAGGCTCCGATGGAACTGAGGGTAGAGGCCACCTATGGGCTTCCGAGGCGAGGCGATTCCACGAAATTGCCTAGGAGACTTGGAGCTAAGGCTGCGACAACGGAGAGGTGAGCGCGTGGTCCGCCGTGTCTGGACGGCTGGCTTGGGGCTAAGAGTCAGGGGGAAATCCAGTGAGGAAGGGTCAGGGCTGGGGGGATTGAACATGTAGAAAGCCAGCTAGTCTTCCATTTGCCTAAGAAGATATTTACTTTTGTTGCGGTTAACACTTGTGTTAAAAGTAACAACCGATAGCGGAAGGCATTTGAATCACACTCAGATTCGAACCTTGAGTGCCTGCAGGATGACACTGCTTGATTCATGCTCCGTTCGCCATTTTGGCTCAAGCCAATTTTTCTTTCCGACCTACCTGCCCTGCCTGCTCGACCGCCATGACTGCTCCAGCGAATTTCGCATCCATCGTGGAGGAGTACCAGCTCATGGAAATGACCGAGCTCGACCCGGATTATGAACGACTGTACCGGGCCCTTCAAGACCATCTTTCGATCCTGCCCGAGGCGGTCGGTCCGGGCAACATCTTGCAGGGCAATCAGGTCTGCAACCAGTTCATCAACCATTCCGGCTGCAGGGGACGTGCACCTGCCTCGGCCCACCAGTGCGCCTTTTTGCATCCGGAGTTCGTTGATGCGCGTTGGATGCCGCGAGACAACATCTGTTACCGACATCTTCGACAACAGGCCCGGCATCCAGAAGGCTTTTGCGACAGTGGTGCCGAATGCCGCCACGTTCACAGCGACTCAGTCCTACATGGTGACCTTCTTGCCTGGCTGCGCTTCGTGCACCATGCCAGACCCAACACCGGCGTGGGCATCCACTATGACACAGCCCACCGTGAATGGCGCTTCGTGTCCAGGCGGGAGGCCTTTGAAATCCTCCGCGACCACCTTCACGGCGAGTGGAACACGCCCATTCACCACATGAACGTTCGGTACCCCGATCCGTGCACCTACCAGATGCCATACGCGGTACCACGTGGCCCGCCAAGCACATTGAACCCGTCTCGCCAACGGAACAACACCCCCCGACAGCAGCGAGGCCGCTCCACACAACCGGGATACTCCCGAGCTATGACACCACCGCGGACCGTCAACTTCGCGACACCCACGGCTCGCGACACTCCCAGACAGGCCCGATTCCCGGAGGCGACCACCACATCGACCGGGCCCGTCCCGCACCACATGCCTTCACCACGCCCGCAACCCACCACACCATCCAAGGCGGCACCCCCCACACCATCCAACCAACATCACGACTTAGTCCAGTGGCTCCAGCCGCCAGGCATCGACCGTGACGACAGCACACAAGGCCTGCTGTCAACCCAGCGGGCCGGACACATCCGCGCGCGGGTACACGAAGATGCCACCTTCCTGATCAATCCGGAACTGCTACCGGAATTCCCCTCCGTCCTCGACCACATCGGCTTGCAATGGCACCTGACCAACTACGGCATCTTCTCGCGCACCCCCACCAATGTGTACGGCAATGACTTCGGGGGCCTTTTTCTTGTACCCGTGGAACCAACTACGCAGGTCACACCTCTCAGGAGCCTGCTGCGCTGGATTATCCAGCAACACGTTCACCAACAACTCCAGCTGCTCAACAGCGCCAACCGGCAGCACATGCTACAACAACTGACCTGTTCCTGGCTTACCTTCGGGAGGCAGCTCTGTCGCGCCTCCCGGCGAGACCCTTTTGTGGACAACATGGCAATCACCTTCGGGGAGACCATCATTGAGACAATTTCCAATTTCCTGACCCCCGAACAACGCACCATGGCGACCATCGAGGGCATCCTGCTCGGCCCCGACGGACACCTGCGCTTCAACCGGGAGCTCTAAGACTGAGCAGAGCCAGGACTCCCGCTACTGACCAGGCGGCACCGAGGAGTCTCCAAACCCGCCACCCTAAGTTGACCCACCAAGTCCATGTCCCGTGCGATGGTGGGCCAGCAATAGGGCGATGACCCTCATACCGCACAGGTGACACCCATGCCTAGGCGACCGCCTGAGGCCCCCTTTTCCCGAAGAGAGATCCATCTTCGGACCGCGCAAAAGCGCTGAGAGCCTCGAGCCCGGGTCGACCCTCTTCGTCCCCCCTGTTTGATTCGAGAGGATACCCCTTGACAAACCGACCCACTGCTGAGGCCCATACTGCGGTGACCAATCCCCACTCGCCTGCCCCGAACCCGACCGGTCTTTCACCCCACTTCGGATCCCCTGTGGATTACCCTCGGTTTCTTCGGGTCGGATCCCTGATGACAAACTGGCCGACCCCGGTCACCTTCACACCGCAGGGAGTTGGTCCTACGGGACAGCTCCACCCCTCGGGATGACATTTGTGCCGGTGTGGCGTGTCATCTAACACGACGTTTGTGCCGGTGTGGCGCGTCGTACAGATCCCCCCCATCAACGGGCCATCCTTGGACCCGAGTCACCTAGACACACCCCCCTGGCCCGACCAACCCCCCCCCCTTTGACTCACACCCGGCACACTACCGACTCCTGCGTGAGTTCGGCAAGCGCCACCTCCAATTCCGAAGGAATTTTCAGGCTGGCTTTTGTGTATCCGATATCGCACCCCCTTCGCACAACATGGCACTTCGCGAGACCGACGCAGTCTGCGAGCTCCTCCTGCGGTCCTACAACACCGGCGTCCTCTCGAGGTTCCAGACCTTCCGCACCGAGAATCCCCGCCTCTCCACCACGGACGCGATCGACCTCTTCATGGAGTCGACCAACACCGAGCCGGACACACGGACACGCTACCTGCTGCTGGACTGGCACAACCTGAATCCAACACCAGCCACACTGCAGTGCTCGTTCTGCCAGATCCCATACCAATCCCAGTACATCATGCCCCTCTGCTTCTCAGAGGAAACCGACTGGCGAAACAAGTGGGTCGGGGCGTGCTACGGGTGCGCTACCTGCGACACCAGTAGCGTGCCGTGGTTCCAGTTCGAGGAGCTCCTGGCCGACCCGAACTCCCTGATTGCAGAACACGCACCGTACAACACCATCGCAGAGCACCCCGACCTCGCGGCCATGATCAGCGACCATACCATCGCCCCACCGACCTTACAGATTGCGGTGCCAGAGACGGACGACGCTCACGACGCCTACATCACCGTGCACAGGTGGGATTAGGAACCGCCGCTGGATCAGGGTACCAGCCCTCGACGTGAAGAACCGCCGGCCATTCACCCTCGAGGTGTTCAGCAAGCTGTGCCGACGAGCATGGCGACGCCGCTTGGACTACATGACCAACAAGGCCGTCGGCACCATCCGCACGAACACCCACACGGACATGATGGACTCCTTGCGCGAGATCCACCCCGGAACCTCCAACAACCACCTTCGCCGCCTCATCAGCGACCACTCCAAGTTCCTCGCCGAAACCATGTGCCTCGACCTCATCAACCTGGCACCCGAGGACCGACGAGACCTATTCCTCATGTTCCACAAATGGGAGAAGCAGCACCTCACCGAGGCATTGCGCGCAAACAGCACAGGGACCCTCCTTGAGTTCTTGGACTCCGACGACTATCCCACACACCTCACCGATTTCATCACCCGCGTCCTCCCGTCCACCGACGAGCACTTTATCTGCCGACGTCAGTCGTGCAAAGCGGTGGTACATTCGTCACATTGGCTGCGCGCCACCGCCAACATCACCGAGCACGGCCAGTTCTTCTGTCCCGAGTGCCTCCAGCAATACCACCCCTGGAAAACCTACAGTGACGCCAAAGCCGCATCCCGAGGGGAGGCCCTGACCGCAGCCGGCCAAGACGACACAGAACGCTTCGTGCCGGCCCAGAAGTGCCTCGTGGTACGCGCCACCGCTGGAGCACACGAGACGGACCAATTGGCAGAGGCCATCACCGGCGACGACGACCGGCGCTACATGCTCTACCTTCTTCGCTGGGAGGAGGACACGACCGGCAAGCTCATCCAACAGATGAAGGTCCACATCAACGAGATCGCATCCGACCTGCGACAAGCCAAGGACCCCCGCGCCTATCTGGCCGACATGATCATGAACAACATGCAGACGGCTCAGAAACTGCCATACATGCACAGGACCTTCTGGACCCAAGAGAAGCTGGAGCAAGTCGCCCAGCGCAACCTGGGACGCATCAAGCCACTCCGAGTCGACCTGCTCCCCAGCCAGAAGCGACAACGCCACCAACCCGCCACGCCCTTCTACGACATGCGGCGCTATCGCTACGACCCCAGTTCCACCCGCATCCTTGAGTCCTCGGACCTCGCCAGAGTGATGGGGCTGTGCTTTTGCCGCCTCAAGCTCTGGACCTGCCAAGACCTCGAGGGGGCGGACCGTCTCAACCACTTGAGCGCCCTGTGACGGACCTCGACCAGCACCGCAACCACTACGACCCGAAGGGCGTCCGTGTCCCGCGCGAGCCCGGAGGGTCCGACCAACGCGGTTGCCTTCGCACGACCCATCTTCCTGAACCTGCCGCCGAAGTGCAACCTCGTTTGGCAGTACGTCAGGACACCCGTGCAAAGAGCAAAAGGCGCACCATGTGTTTGAAGCCAAACACCCCTAAATCCCCCCGAACTTTCGCTCACCTTGATTGTTTGCATTGTGCTTTTGTCTCCACGTGTGGCAAACCTTTGATACATTTACATAGCCATTTTTGGCCCCTCTCGGCCCTTGATACAGATCACCCCGAGATGACGTTCCGTGACATTCGAGCATGGCTACACCAGCGGTCCTTGCTGGCGATCGCCCCGCTCGTTGCCCTAGCCGGAATAGACGACTTGGCGACATTCCGCAACATGGACCGGGCTGCATTGGTGCGGATCGGCGTGCCACACGACCTGATCAATCGACTCCTGGGCGACGACCAACTGGTCCTTGACTACATGCCCCCGGTCCGGCGCGACATCCAACCATATCACACCACACGACACGGCTCTCTCAACAGAGCCATTGCGGCGGGAGCGCCTACCTCACGCGAGCAGGCCCTACAACTCCTAGAAGACGAGACATACGCACCCTCCAGCCGAGACCCCAGATTAGCACGCTGGAAGACTTGGTGCCAGATTGCGAATTCCTGGGACATGCCACCTGCCCCACTCACCGTGAAACTCGTCAAGGCGGCGGGGGCATCCTTCAAAGCCGGCGGATACCGCTCCTTCCAGAACTACTACACGCAGGCTCGACAGGAACACCGACGACTTACGGGCGAAGACCCCGCAGCCGACATCGAGCAGGCCATCACCGACGTCAGCCGGTCGATCCGACGGGCACAAGGACCCACACCGTTTAAGGACTCCTTCCAACTCGAGCTCCTGTCGGCCGATCAGTTCCCCGTGGACCAGGACGACGGCCTTGACTCCATCGCCTACGCCCGCGACGTCACCATCATTGGCTGCTGGTGGCTACTTCGGGGACTCGAAGTCGCCTCAGCACAGGTACACCATCTGTGGACCCAACAGACAGCGCTGGGTAAGCGCACATACCTCACACTCCCCATCCAGAAGAACGACATAACTGGCATGTGCGTGACCAGATCTCATCCGTGCACCTGTCCAGCACTGTCCCGACTGTGCCCACATCATGCAGCACAACGTCACATGCGACGACTACATCGACACCTGGGACGCACTCCACCGGGCGACTACCCACTGTTCCCCGGACCAGACGGACAAGCCATCCCCAAGGCAGACGTCATCGAGCTCTTCCGCAAGGTCATCGGACTCACCGGAACTATCCTTACCCGGACCGATCCCAGCGGCACCTTGCGACAGCGATTCCATGAACACGTATGCCGAGTGTCGGGCGCCCAGTTCCTGACACGACTGGGCTACAACAAGGAGACCGTACAACTCGTCGGCCGATGGGGATCCGAAGCAGTGGCCCGCTACATCCAGGAGTCCAACCTCGATCGACCACCAGTGGCGCATTCCCAGAAGGAACTCCAATACCAAATCGAGGACGTGGTCAAACGGCACATTGCCGTGTTGCATAACACCTTTTGGGTCGTCAACACCGACTCCAACAAGGCACATCTGCCAGCAACTGACGAGGACTGCATCAACTCAGCTATGTGGACCACGCAATGCGGATGGAGGTATGCCACCGGCCGCTACAAGAAGATCCGCACCAAGCCGACCAACAACCTGTGCGGATCCTGCTTCAAGTTCGCCACACAGGCCGACCTCGATGAGCTCTCAGACCTAGGCGATTGATACCAGGAGCCTGAAAAGCGGGATCGCCGGTCGTTGCTACTTCGTTTTGGGGGGGCCCTTCCCTTTTCCCTTTGTTCTCACCCCCCCCTCTAAGGAACGGCCTTGGTAACCCAGCTTGGATGACACTTTGATTCCTGAGTCCACCGCGCTGAATTAGGCTCCATTTTAGGCCCCAACGGCACATCCAATGTGCCCGCGAACACATGGCGGCTCCCCCTTCACTTGATGACATCCTGACCGAAGCGGGATTCGCACATGACGAGGTGTTAAGATCATACCTTCACCACATACGGGTGCGGTCAGTTGACGCTCTCGCCCACATGTTCGCCGATGGCGACGCACTGAGCACGTGGGTAACCCGTTTCACGATAGCAGTCCAATTCGGCGACCCACAACAGACCATGCACCTTGGCACCAACGACTTGGTCCTCGGTACCACGGCATCACTCACGGCAGCCTGGGTACGCTGTCGCAATGCACAGCCCCCTGTACCAGCTCCAGGGACACAAACCGCCCCAGCCGCGGATCCCAAAGTTCCCAAGGAACTCCCACAGGGCGTGTACGCGGAACTCCTACGCCAATACAATACACAGACAATCAACGGCAACAACCGCAAGTTCCCAGAGGAGGTCATCCTCGGAGCCGACCGCGCCATCGCTCGCATGTGGCACGAACATCACAAGAGCAAGCATTACACCGCCCCATCGTTGGGAGAGATTCTCACCCAACGGACATTCACAGCCATGGGCACAATCAACAATTCAGCCAAGGACCGTAAGAGCGAACGGACCCTCACGCTCGATTCCAACAACACGCTGGTCGAAACCACGCCCAGAGACTGGGACCCACAGAACCTGATGATGATTCTCGACGGGTTGGAGGCCATTCGATGGGCATGGACCTTCATCCAGATCGGGGACGAAACCGACATCAACGAATTCATTGACAAATTCTGCCGCATCACCCGTCAACACCAGCAGCGCTTGCTCCAAGTCAAAGACTCCTGGGAAACCTTCACATGGCAACTGGCCATGAAGATGCGGTCGGGGGCCACCTTCAGCAAAGCTACCAAGGAACTACTGGCCGACACGACCACGATGAACGACATCCTTTCGCAACCAGCCAAGAAACAACCACGGACAGAGACCCGACGTCCACAGAACAACAGTAACCAGTATCGGCAACCCAAGGGCAGAGGCAAGCACACCTGGGGCAACAAAGGGTACCAGACCACTTCGTACCCATACAACAACCAGCCATACGCGACCTGGGGACCAACCCAATTCGCCAACCGCCATCCCCTCGATGCCTACAACCCCAGGACCCTCGTTCAAGGGCGACACACCCAAAGGAAAGAAGGGGTCCGGGAAAGGCAAGAAAGGCACCAAATCCCACGGGAAAAACAAGGCGCGTTAGGGACAGCACGGCCCAGGGGACCAGTCCCCTGGAGCCGACCCGGCGCGTTGCCTCCATCTTACCAGACAACTCATACAACACCAGCCCATTATCCTGATCTCAGTTTTCGACGGGATCGGCACAGTGTCACTTGCCCTGCACCAACTGGGCGCCAACGTCTCCCACTGTTTCCGGTGGGAAACCGATCAGTCCTGCAATCAGCTACCTCATTCACTCTTCCCCACGACGCACATGGGCGCCGTAGAAGATTTTGACATCGAACAACTGGCTGCGATCATCCAGGACATACCCAATCACGAGAGACACATTATCCTCTTCACCGGTGGCCCACCGTGCAAGGACTACTCCAACATTAAACGACACCAACCGGGCCGGGCTGGCTCACAGGGCGGCCTCTTCGACACCGCACTCTCCATCCGCGACGACATTCAGAACAGATGGCCACATCAATCGCTCACCCTGCTAGAGAATGTCGTGCCTCACCCCGAGGTACGCGACGACTTCGACCAGCTGTCCCACTCCATGGGCCTACGCCCAGTCCTGATCGACGCGGCCGACGGCCAAATCATCTCTCGTCCCAGAATCTGGTGGGCCTCGGTCGATTGGGAATCCTTGCCTGCCACATTGAGCAGGCATACACCTTGGCAACTCTCCCTCGACACTCAGCTGTTCCCACCGGTGCTCTTCAATCCCATTGCAGCCGAACTACAACCAGACTGTCACATCCGGGACTTCGACCCGCCGAGTGTCCTAACACACGGACAACTCTTCCACTGCCTTACCCCCCAGGCCAGTACGGACGAAGGCCGCCCACCACCACGCAGCCAACAACTACCAGACGACACATGGCAACGGTGGCAAGCCGACCACAAACAATTCGCCCCGTGGCAATACCAACAGAAATACCTGGTCCGGAAACACGGACACGACTGGCGAGTCGCAACACCCGAGCACCGCGAAGCAATGATGGGATTCCCGCGCGGCTGGACGGGACCACACAACACCGACCGGACCAGGAACACCATGCTGGGAAACTCCTGGCATGTGCCCACAGCCATGTGGATCCTATTCCTTTTGCTACTACAGCCAGCCTTCGGAATTCCCCCGCCCACGCAGCGGGTACGTCGCGGATCCCTCGGAATGATGGTCGACCTCTGGCTTCACAACCCACGACCATGGGGACCACCTCCGAGAGCATCGGAAACGCTACATATGCCACAGAACGACTGGCAGGACCACTTGACCTGGGCCAAACACCACGCTACCTCGCTGCAACAGC
>CAUJNA010003490.1:282364-289864 GCA_963377175.1 Effrenium voratum
GTTTGTTGTTTGTTTTTAACAGATCTCACTACTGGACTTATTTTGTATTTCTTCCTAGGGGACTTAAGCAAATGAAGGTATTGTTTGTCCACACTTTGGGGGGGTGAGCAACTGGAGCCTGCGAAAACATTGAGGCTAAACCAGTAACTAGGTTTTATCAACGCATTGTTGGGAAGCCAAAGTCGCCTACCCAGTTCGCCACCTTAGGGAGAAGACACCTTTGGCCGTCTCGAAGGATGGGACGTCGTACTCCGCACGTGGCCATGAGACTCAGCAAGTCATTGGGCCAACGGTGCTCAAAGGGCAACCACGTGGCTAAATCCATCGAAGTTTTGAGGTGAACCAAGCCCCGAGACTCGGCCGCTGCTTCGTGCGCAGTTCCAACATTGAGTCTTCCAAATTGGGGACCCTGAAATTGGTGGGGTTTCCTTTGGTTTCTCTGTCAACATGGTGCCCGGTTTTTGCCCCCCCCCCCCCGATGTGAAGTTTGTACGGCTGTAGATGTTCGCGGTTGTAGTGTGCCAGCTCAACCTCTGCCCGGGATCCTGGACTCTGTTAGGGTGTTGACGTCCTTCTTGGCGCGGAACGTATCTTTCAGTGCTGCGAACGAGGGGCTGTGATTACCCTTGAGCAGACATCAACAAGAGCAGCAGGAGTTTCGCTTAGGGCCTATGATATAGGACCGCAGGCAATTGTGTGTGTGTGTGTCAAAATGTAGGTGTAACTGTAAGTACTCCAAGTGTGAGTGCGCATGTTGACTTATATTCTGGGGTCGAACTAGTCAAGAATTATTAATTGTGTCCAAAAGGAACAGTCATAGCAGGTGTTTTAAACAAGATCTTACAACCACTGTTTGGCACGTGCTCTGCTTTCTATTTCAGCACAGACATGCCTTGATGTTTAAAAAATCACGCAATGACACACATGATGAATATCAAAATATATATGTGCATATATATATATATATATATATGTACAAACATGTATACAACACATATGCATACTATACCAACAAAAGAGAAGACACACATGTGCACCGCTAAACATGTGTTCTCGTGGGATCCTCGACCTTCCTTCAGGTCTGGGAGCTTCCGCGGGCGGAGGGCGCGGTGAAGACTGTTGCGTAGGGGACTTGGGAGACGAGTCGCGGGCGATCCACGAGGGTTTAGGGGGCTGGGGGGTCTGAGGGGCTGGGTCTGAGGGTTTTCCTGAGGGGCTGGGGGGGGTGGGGGTGGGGTTTTGCCAACATCATCTCATGGTTTGCCTTTTCCACTGGAAGAAATAAACCTGGTGTACCCTGGAAAAAGGGAGGCTGTTCATTGCAAACTCTCAGGCAAACCTTGGTGCTATGGAGTGGTTTGGATTTGGAGTTGAACCCCTGGTTCTTGTGGATAAATAAAGTCCCCCCCCTACCCTCCAAACCACCAAACCACGCCAATTGGGGAAGAAGCAGAAGAAATGATCAGCTTGCCATCCTGAAAGGAAGATCCTTGGATGATGCGAAGCTCCAAGCCGGTTTCAAACTATGTCCCCCAGTAGAGCCCTTCTCTCCCCTTTTTTGGTTGGGAGGGTTCCCCTACTAAAATGGACCAAACTGAAACAAAAGCTCGGGTACCAACTTATTCTAACCTTTCTGCTGGAGGACCTAGCTTAACTTGCTGGTGCGAGAGATGCAGGGAAGGAGAATGGGAATGACCCCTACAAAAACTTATCCAACTGGTGGGTTTCCTTTAAGGGTAAACTAAGGCGAAGCTGACTCTGGGCTCAAGAACCATGTTTCCGTCCCTTGGCCGGGGATTTTGGACTTTTCTTCTGAACCTTTAATAGCGGGTGTTTGTTTTTTTCTCTTTTTCTGCGTCCTTCGCTACACCATGGAAAAAAGGCAGATTCAGGGGTTTCAGCTCATTCGATTGGACAAATCCATGGAAAAAACCAGATTTCATGAGGTTTCAGCTCATTTGATTAGACAATCCATTTTGGTCTTAAACACATCAGGAGGTTTCAGCTCATTTGACTAGACAAATCCATTTTGTTTTAAAACAAATTCAGGGGTTTCAGCTCATTTGACTAGACAAATCCATTTTGGTCTAGACATATCGGTCTGACGTCCAACGAGCGTCCCAAAACTGTCTGGTCCAACCATGGGTAGAGCGAGCGACTTAGCACATAATGGTTCCTTACGTGGGAATTAATTACTTAATCCAGGTGGCTACACCTCAAAAGTGGTTGACGACCAGGCTTGGGCAAAATGGGCTTGAACAAGGAAACCCCTGGTACCATTTGAAAGAGAACCCAAGGGAGCTGTTTTGGAACAGCATCTGCAGGGCTCTTATAAAGTTTCAACAGGTGGGTGTGTCAATTTTCGATGGTACCCCTTTTTTGGTTGGTCTTCAAGGGGAACTTTTCTTTGGAAACCAACCACTTTTGTGGTCCCCAAAAGGATGCACCCAGGTGGGTGAGCCTTTTTGTTGATGGTACCCCTTTTTGGCTGGGAATCTTCAAAGGAAACCCACCATTTTTTTGGGGGTGGTCCCACCCATTTTAGTCTATTTTAGTGGGGATTGGGATGTTCACTGGGGGTACGATTTGGATTTCGACCCATGGCCATGTCTTTTCACAGGGCATCGGGTCTCCGCAGGTTCTCCCGGGATGGCGTCAGCCTGGCGGTCGCGGACTTCAGCGGCAACTGCGCGCCCGGGGGCCCTCGCGCGAGTCAGGCCCTGTGAGGCTCCTGGGGTCCGAGGCCTATGTAGGTGTGTCTTTTTTTAGGCTGTAACCCCTCTTTCCCCCACAAAAAAAGAGAAACAAGGTGGTGGGTGTCCTTTTTTGGTTTCCCCCCCCCCAATGGCGCACCGGGTTTCCCCCCCCCCCAAATGGCGCACCGGGTTTCCAAATGGTTTCCCTGTAAAACTCCTCAAAAACGGGCCCCAAAAACAGACAGACCCATGCTTCCTTTGGGCGGTTCATGGGTTTGTCTCAAAGGAAGCGGACTCCCCAAAGTAGCTTTCGTTTCCGAAGGGTTTCCTTCTGACCCGAAGGGTACCCCTAAAAACGTTACGGATACCAACTCCCTTGGGTGTTGGGACAGGATGGCGGCCCCAAATTCGGTTTCTTCTTCTTTCAGGCTTGGGCCGGGATGGCAAGTTGCGCCAGACTGCTCGATGTTGTCTGTGGCCATGGCGTATTTTCGATTTGGGCGGCTGCGCACAGAAGCTGAGGAGCCCGAAAACCCATGGGCCCACTTTTGGTTCCGAGCCCCTGGAGGTTGGATTTTTACCTGCTTCGGGCGCAAAAGTCGCATTGCCCCTTTGGCAAGTGCCCCCCGCAATGGCTTTGGCTGCGATTTTTTGCTTTCCGCGCACGGGGCATTTTGGATCCTCACATTGGTGGCTCGTCGTTTTTTTTCTTCGACGCCCGCCTCCCAAATGGTGGAAACATGTCTTCCCATGGAGCACATGTCTTCAAGGGGACCAGTGCAAATGGGTTTCATTTTGGCTTGCCTTGAAACATCGGAATCAAAGGAGGCCCTTCTTTGGGGCGGAGGGGGTGTGGTAACTGCTGGCTGGGCTGGACACAAACAAAGGGAACGAATCAAAGAACTGATCGTCTTGAAGACTTGTGGGCATATGTATACATATTTATACAACACGTACATATATTTACGTTGCTGATGCAAAACACTGGCAGCGGCAGCACCGAGGCGCTGAACATCACATCTGCTGGCTCTTGCTCTGTAAGTGTTCAAGTCCAAGCAGGCAGCGTGCGCACTCGCGAGTTGTGACCCGCTTTTGCGGGCAGCGTCGCGCGACATGCTTTTGCGCAAGGATCGGGTCTGGCTGCAGCGCGTTGAAGCTTTGGGCTACGCAGCGCGCAGCCAATTCTGCTGTGATTTTGATAGCGCTGGCCTGTCTCATTTCCCTCTTCTGATCGCATGGCCAGCATCACCCGCATGAATCGTGATGATACTAGTATTGCTGGGGATGCTGTCCAGCACCAGGCGACCAAAAAAGCTCGTGGTTATAGACTTCTCTGACCCTTGTGGATGCAGAGATTCTGGAGGCGAACGCTGCGTGAATCAGTGGAGGTTTACGGATCGCTCGCAGCCTGTCGCTTTGAGTCGCTGTGCTACTTGTGCAGAGCGGATGGCAGAGATGGAAGCAGAGACTTAGGGTGCAAAGTTGCAAGATCAGCTGGGCAAGAAGGTCAAGTTATCAAGCGGCGGAATTCTTCACTGGTGTTTGCCTGTGCTTTGCTGAAGGCTTTGCTGGCCTAGGCCCTAGGCGTAATGGGTGCGGGTTTGCTTGGGCGTTGAGCTGGGGGTAGAGGAGAGCCAGAAAAACTTTGGTTGAGTTTCTGCGCCCGAGAGGCAGCATCACGGGAGACTTTCTCCGCTCCTGCAACGCCATGGGGAAAAACCGGTTCAAATTAAATTTGGTTTCACCTTGAGCCGGCATTTCAACAAATGCGACTTTCGAGTCGCTTAACACACGAACTCCTTTCAAGGATTGCTGGTAAAGGGTCCTCTAGGTCGTGTGTGGTCAGAACTTACTAGGACTTAAACACGAAGCAACTTCTTGTAAGATTGAGTTGGGTTTAAATTTCTCGAAAGTAGAATCAAAAACTCCTAAAGACGTGTTTGCTATGTAAAAGACGCAACACAGGACCATAGTCTGGAGGGACTGCTGTGACACGGACCCAAAAAGCACAACAACCTGGGTCCTTCGGGGGTGGCGCATATATATATATCTATCTATATTATACACACATCTCTACGCATAAATGACACACATGTGTGTACACATATATACACATGTATGTGTATACCTCTATATGTATATATGCACGTAACACAATTGTATATAACTATTTATTTATGTACATATATTTATATGTGTGTGTTGTAAATATCAGCAAATATATAAACAAATAAATATATATATATATATACGTATATACATGTACACACGCACACATGTGGATTGGCTCATTCGGCGCGCGCGTCTGCCATTGTCTGCGGTTCTTTGAGTCGTGAGGCTCTACAGCGCCTCGAGCAGGACCTGCACCACCCGGGTGCAGGCGCTCGGGGTGGGGGCACCGGCGCCTTTTTGGGAGCCCTGGGCCTGGTTGGCTTAGGACAGAGAATGTGCATGGTTTCTTGGGGCTAAGGTAATCCCATGGTGTATTCCTTGACTGCTATTGGGTTGGATCTTTAGACTTCAACTTTTTTGGCAAAGCAAGGGGTTTTCCACTAAACCCCCAAAAGTTAAAGTTTTTGCAGGGGGGTCAACAGCAACCAAGACAAAGCGTCAAAATGAGGGGGGGGGGAGCAAGATCATGGTTCTTGGTGTTCCTTCCAGCGAACTTGACTTGCTGGTGAGTTAGGCAGGGAATGAGTTGAGGGAATCCCTGGGTTCATTCCCGCATTTGCTACTGAGCAGCAAGAAGAGGACCCCGGAAATATAGGTCTGGCCTTTTTTTTTTTGAGGTACCCCCCTTCCAAAAATTGTTTTTACGGTGTTGCTTTTGGTGTCCCGTTGATTCGCCTCCCAAGAAAGGGGGCACCCTCCAAAAAGAACGGCTTCTGCATCCCGAAGGATCAACAATGCCCAAATGAAACACATCGTTCTCCTTGTTTTCACAGTATTCGTCAATGAACACTCTTGGGTTCGCACATTTCAAACATGCCCAATTCAACATCTCTTTGGCGAGACTGGTGTTTTGCTTTTCAAGCTTCGCCTTGGGGAATCGAGTACCCTTGCATGGAGATCGAATTGTGCAAGATCCCGTTAAAGTTGTTTTTATTGCTGCTCTGTGAATGTTTGGCCATGCACCCCGTTCCAAACGCCCTTTTACTTGGGGTTAGCAGGTGCAAACACGCCGCCCAAATGCGATGGCACATATAGGTCGGCCAGGAGGTTCGGCCGACTTCCCATGCAGCAGTGGTGTTCCCTCAAGCTTCCCTCAAGCGACCTCCCGGAACGAGCAATAGCAAGCTGGGCAAACTGCTATAGTTCTCCCACCTGCATCACGGGATCCATAGTTGCGGGGACTTCACCGGTGAGGTTGCAACTCAGCTTGCAATAATTTGCCCGAGAACATGAACAGTCACCTTTTCCGGTTCTTTCTGAACCCCCGTTCCACTAAAATCGGATGGTTGGGTGGATTCCTCGGCTATAGCAAAGGTTTGGTGTTCCGATATGCAATCCGTTTCGCACCCTACAGTACCCTTCTGGCGGGTTCACAGCTTCGGCGCATACGTTTACCGTACCCAGTTGGGCCTGTCTTCGAGCTTGCGCCAGTGACTCTTGAACCGTTACGCCTGGTTTCGATTGGTGGTTTGGGGAATCAAAATTCTGGCCCTTGTAGGAAATGGGAAACCACCCCCCGAACACCTCTGAACCACATCCGGTGGTAAAAGCGGCGCTTGGCGCGCCAGTGCCCGGTGGCTGCGCCGCGCTGCATGGCCTTCTCACCGGCACGGCGCCCGGTTTGGATCCGGTCAAGCGGCTCGCGTTTTTGACGCGGTTTGACCGCAACCAAACGAGCCCTTCTGTGGCTCGTTTCTGTTCCTATGTTACTGGGATGCCAGGGGTAAATGAGCCATGTACCCAAGCGCTGCTGCTTTTTGTTCGCTCTCCCTCTCTCTCTCTCTCTCGTTCTCTCTCTCTCTCTCTCTTCCTTTCTTTCTTTCTTTCTTTCTTTCTTTCTTTCTTTCTTTCTTTCTTTCTTTCTTTCTTTCTTTCTTTATTTCTTTCTCTTTGTGTGTCTCTCTCTCTCTCTCGTTCTCTCTCTACTTGGTCAACTTGTTTTTTTTGTTAGTACTCTTTCTCTCGGGTGTTTCCTGTTTGAGTGATCCCCTTGGGTGTTTCCTCCTTTGTTTGGGTCTTTTTTGGTCTTTCCGTTTCCGTTTTGAACGTAGTCGACACCCAGAGAACGTGTTGCATCCAACCAGGAGATGGCCAAGCCGGGACCAAAACCTGAAACTGGCCGATGCTCAAAACCGGGCCTTGCAAAGGTATAGATCTGCCGCTAACTTGTAATGGGTTCATCGATCTGGGGGCAAAGAGAGCTCACCCTGGGTTCTGGACTTGGAGATCCAGTTCTTTGATCGATTGGGGATTGTTGCTTGTTTTTCTTTTGCAGATGTGATGTAGCTGCTCAAACAACATCTACCAAAATGGCACCTTGGAAAATGAAGGACTCACTGCGGTTGGCCCTAGCTTCACTTCTGTGCCACTACATGCGGATACCAACTGGTTGGGAGGCGCTTCGCATTGGCCCGGACCGGGAGCCTCCGATTGTTCCAGCCATGGACCCTCAAGGGGGGCTATGAGGGGGAGCTATCCCTATTAGTCCCTTGAGAAGGCTTTACTAAGGGCTGATCCTTGGCGTATCCTGGGCTTGCGCAGGGATAGCTTCTCCCCCCCCCCCCCCGGTGGTCCCCCCTAAAAGTCCATGATCCAGTCTTCGTGTTGAGGCTGAGACATTGCAAGCAGAACC
>CAUJNA010003490.1:294864-302364 GCA_963377175.1 Effrenium voratum
CACTCTGAAAAACCATGGTTGACACCAATCGACTCATTCTCTTGGGTTTCTGAGTTGGTGCGTTTGGATTTCGTTTTGCCATCCACCTGGGCGGTCGAGACCCTCTCAAAGGCCACTCTCAAAGGCCCTTGACCGCCAGTGGCTAGGCCAAAGAAGTCCCGACGGCGGCTGGAGGATCGCGATGAGAGGACGACTGAGCCTAGCGCTTGCGGCAGCGAGCTTGCCATCCCTCCATGAGCCGACGTAAAAATCGCGGCCTCAGCTCACAGATTTAACTTTCGTTGGACCCGAAATTGGGAGCGGCCCGAATGTTTTGACCCTGGTCTCCCCTCAGCCAACAAAAGCGGGGCTCCCAATTTGGGCAACATCCACATATGCTGCCATAGGGCAGCTTGAGTTGCTGGGTTGGTCGGATGTCGAAATGTCGAATCAAGAGAATCCCAAGGGAGAGTGTGTCTTTTTTCCACGCATGGCCTTTCTCTTGCAGAGCTTTGCTCGCTACCATCCCAGTGGGAGCACCATCGCGACAAGGGCGCCGCGTGCATTTTTTGGTCTGCAGGCTTGCGCGGCCAAAGCGGCCCGAATGTAAACTATACAGAAAGCACATCCTGACAGTGGGCGAATGCCTGCTGTCAGCAGACAGTTGCTCTTTTTGCGTACTAGGTTCGTTCGTTGTCGGATAAGTTGCCTGGGTCTACACGCTCCCTTAGTGTTTGCTTTTTCTTTGAACCATGCGCTTGTCAGGTGTGTCAGCCCATTGTTTGGTTTGCTTCAGATTCAGTCTCCAGGGATATTTCTACCCAGGTCTAGGGAGCCATTTTACCTTCAATCATATCCCGTGAATCAGATTTCATCGTATGGTGAAGATATTCTTTAGTGTTTTGGGACCCATGCCCACACTGAAGTCAAGGGGCCAGGCTTCTGCTTTTCCTTTGGCCGGTGAACGTCAGGATGCGCCTCGACTGTCCCACGTTCAGCACTGCAGACCGCCCAAGGTTTCCTGCATTCACTTGGACGTATCTCGTTTGAGGCACGGTACCCTTTTTGGGGTTGGTTTAAAGGGAAACCAAGAGGAAAGCCACTTCTGGTTTTAGAGCCAGTGCCTCCCCTCTAAAGTGATCAAGTTGTCATGGGATGGCCAACTCTCGGATCTCGAGCTTTTGATGAGCTGAAACAAGCTCAGCAATGCCAATGACGAGGGCATGTACTGGCGGGGTGTCTTGTTTTTTGTGGGGGTGGGGGGACGGGAGGGGATTATAGTCATGCCCGCAGATTCTGTTGGTACCCTCTTTTCGTGTGTTGGAAAGGGGGAAGCGGGCCAGCTCCACCATTTTGAAGCGAAACTCTTACTGTCTCAGAGGTTCGTTTAGTTCGCCTTTGTGGGAGATTTCAACATCACCTTTAATTGTTGCCAATGCTATTTGAGTTTCTGTTTGGTGGGACGGGTGATGTTTCAAGGGGACTAGCAACCCTGTTTCCTCCAAGCCAGATATAAACCTTGGCCGGATCGATCTTGCGTGTGCGAAGGCTTCGCGAAACCTGCGATCTCCACGTGTTCTGCCATCAAAACGGGGTTTGTCTTCATTTGAGGGAGCCCTCCAAACCCTGAACAACCCCAAAAAGGGGGTAGCACTTCAAACCCTTGCCCTGGTCAAAGACGAAGCAGGTCCGACGAGCCAATGGGATACCACGGAAGACACCTGGAAACATGTGGGTCTAAACAGTCGGGTCCAGAGATAGGGAACCCTAAGGCTTGGTTTCCCTTGGAAGAACTTCAAAACGGTATCCTCAAAGAAGACGACGAGCCACCCATGATGTTTGTCACGGAGATTCTTGTTCATTTGGCAGAATGCGTGCAGCACCTGGGACCATATCCTTAGTCAGCTCGCAGATTGATCCTAAGAGATCGACGTGCTCAATGGCCAAAAGAGTGACGCCCGCGAAGCAAGGTGCAAACAATATTAGCTCATATTAGCTTCCTGCTTTTATACGATCCACCCCCTCCTCCATTGTTTGTGTAGAGCCTCAAAATGCTGGTGTTGTTCCCTTTAAAACTACCCCCCCCAAAAAAACACTCCTCGCCTCGCAAGGACAGCATCTCTTCCCCCGATTCTCAGAATTTTCCCCTTGGGGAAGCGGGCAGTCCCAGGGAGTCCCACCGAGGAATGAACTCCTCCCCTTGCTGAAAGGAACCATTTCTGATGTTCCCTTGTTGGTTTTAAAGGGAATCGAATTCACCAATGGACGTATTTTCTCATATTTTTCCAGGGGACGTATTCGCAAATGGAAGAAAGCATCCTCCAAATTGCCGGTGTGTTCCTTCTGATTTCTTTGTTGAAAGGCATCCAAAAGGGGTTCCCCACTTTGAGGCGCACCCTTTCCCAATCGGACCATTCATGCGATTGGTCAGCAGATCCATATCGTAGCATTGCTTTGCTTACGCAAAAAGAGTAATATGCACATATATACATCTGCATTTTAATCAAACAACATTTAACAAGAGCTTTTGTTTACGCATATGGAGTATCTACATATACGCATATACATATAGCAGGAGCTTCCGTACTGCAACTGCTTGAGGTGCGCTAGCTCTCAGGAAAATTCGGATCTTGCAACTGCGTCGAGCGCTCCTGCCCGTTGGCCTCCCGAAAGGGTTTATGGCCACCCGCGGCCTCCAACGCGTCTTCTGGCCTCGCCGCCTCACCTGGCCTCGGGAGACCTAGCCCCTGAGGTTCTCCTCCAGAAGGTGTCGTCATTGGTCTCCCTGACCCCACCCTCCACCAGCTGGTCCTCCGCAGCGTCCATGCTTCAACGCTGGCCATGCCAGCATCCGTGGTGAGCCCGCCTACCGCAAACCTGGGCTAGCCGTCAAGGGCCGCAGGTTTTCCGCCATGCCTCATCCAACGGGCCAGACATTTTCCCCTAGCAACAGTATATCCTTCCATTTTGGCAACGCATTCCTTCCTCCGGAATATAGCAGTTCAACCTTGGTGGACGCTCTGTCAAGCTTTCATAAGGCTTCCCAGGAAGAAAGTTGGCTCCACATCTGGGAATGTATTGTTTATTCTTGTAACGGCACTTAGTTTAGGGGTGCTGTCAAAGGGTCGCCAAAAGGAAACAGTGCATTTTGGTGGTCTCCCCTTAACAACTCAGGTGAACAGTGAGGTACTTGCACCCAGGCTTGTTAACCACCCTGAAACATCAGATATGCACTGTGCAGGATTCAGCTAAGAAAAGCTAGCTTGCCTTTGAACTGGTTGACTGCTCAACCTGAACAAATAGCTAACTCGCTAGCGAACTAGCTTGCGAAGCAAGCTAAGTCGCGAAGCTCGCTGACTAAGCTCAAAAAAGATCACTAGCTAGTTCGTGTTAATCCGCCAACTCGCGCCATGGCGCTGCCTAGCGAGCGAATGAATTCGCGGAAGAAGCTCTGCTAGAAATGTTAGGGTAACTTAATTACTAGCTTGTTGCATGGCAGTTACTTGAAACCAGCTGAGCCCAAGCGCCAGGCAATTCAAAAGGCATGCCATGTAGATTGGGTCTCCAAGCCGATTTTAGATTTTAGGGTAGGCTCAAAAAGCATCATCTTGCCTAGCAGTCATAGATGCCCCCAAATTCCGTAGCACCCGGAACGCAAAATGGTTTCAAAACCGAGCTGCTTGGTGGTAGAAGAAACGTTGACAGGCGTGCGGCGTGAGGAAATTCCATGGCGGCCAAGGCAGGGAGCAGAGAAGCGTCTAGCGCGTCTCAAAATGGGTCCCGGACCCAAATGGGCTTCGGTTTGCCGCTTGGTTTTTCAAAGAAAAAAACAACAACCCCGATAATGGTAGCCTCAAACAGCACAGACACCAATCTGAGGGTTGCAAGCAAAGGGGCCCTTTCTCCTCTGAACCATGGTTGTTTCCTGGATCCCAAACAGTTCGTCCCCAATCCAAATTGATGCCGTACTGCGAGTCAGCCAAGCCAGAATGTCGACCTGGGATTAGGCAACTTGTGTGTGTGTGTGTGTGCGCGGGTGTGTGTGTGTGTGTATGTGTGTGTGTGTGTGCTGGGGGGGTCTTTCAAAAAGGAATGTGTCCCTCACTCGGACGCACATCCGTTTCAATCAACCAGAAGTTCATAGAAAAATCCGGCCGCAAGAAACCGGTCCAACACTAGGGTTTGGACGTGTTCATCCGGATGTTTGGTGAACCCCTCCTTCTAGTAGCGTGTCACCTAGAAAAGCGAAGCCCAAACTCCCACCAAAAGGGGACACGACAAACCCCTCTATTGATCAATCAGGGGGTTTGTTAATCCGGGGTTCCCATTATTCCTTGGTTAGTTTGGAGTGGCCATCCTACAGGCCCGAACCAGAGACCCAAAGTAAGCGCAAGCAGCTCAACGCTTAGTGGCCGTGTGTTGTCTTCGCAATGCAGAAGAGGGAAGTCTGGCGATGCCCCCGTGCTGGAATGTATACCTCCTCAGCCCCTCCCCGAAGGGACCCCCAGACCAATCCACATGGCAAGCCTTCGCAAGGCCTCAAGATCTCTTTGGGAGAGCGACCACTTAAAGCCTTACTATGGCTTCTGAGTTGAGCCAAGCAGAAGAGAGTTGTGATGTTGGAGTCTGGAGGTCGGATTGTTTCTGTGGTGAATTCCCCTTAATCGTAGGATATGCTCAGTTCACATGAGCGCACAGATGCCACTTGAAGTACCCTCGGGCTAACATGTAAGCTCCCAAGACTCCTTCGAGAGGAGTCACATTTTCTCCTTTCTAAGGGGTCCTGCTTGAGGCAGTCTACTTAGAAAGTGGTACCCGGTTATCTCACTTGGGAGGCTGAAAAAGGTGACATACAGCGAATAGGTTAAAATAAGGGTTACCAACAACCAAGCCTGACTTAAGTGGAAACTTCTATGTTGATAGGCAACTTGTCTTGACGCGGTTTTGACCGGTTTTTTGAGGACAAACCAAAACCAAGACTTGCTTTCAGACCTCCAGTGGCACCCTCTTTTCTGCTTTTCTTTCGTGGTTTTTGAAATCTATGAACACAAACCCTCTCTTTCTGATTTTTCTTGGTCGTTCTATAAACAAAAGGGGTGCTCAGCATGCTTTTTTTTTGCGCCAGAGGTTTGTCCATGTAAGAGAATCACACCAGGCCAAGGCAGCTCCTCACTCTGCTGGGGTCTCAGAGTCGAGCGGCAGGGCGGAAGATGATCTGAAAAGCATTGATTCAGATACCTCTTAATTGGTCTCACTTCCTGAGTTCATGGACTTTAAACATTTTTTTGGTTTGGACCATTTTGGCGGTAAATGAACAGTTCGGACTTTTTTGGGCCAATCTACTCAGGAAGTGAGTGGCGGTTTGGATTGGTGGTTTGAGGATTTGAACCCGGTGGTGTGTTTGGGGGTAGGAACAAACTCTATGAACTGAGCTGCACAAATTTAAGAACGAGCTTACCTGGCAAAACGACGAGCTTACCTGGGGTTACTTCAAGGCCGAGTCACGTCGTTGAGTCTGACCCTGCTTTTTGATCCCACAGTGCGAGTTTTTCGCTACACCAGGCTTCCAACGAACGTTTCGCAGCAGACAAACAAATGCGATTGATTTCCCCAGGGTTTGAATTTGCATATGTGTGTTTGTGTGTTTTTCCGAACGTGGTGCAACATACCTAGATCTTCTTTGAGAACAATTTCCCAACATTTTCCTTAAAAAGCAAAAAAAACACGCATTGTTGGAAAACACGCTCATTTACCCAAAAAACACACATTTCGGTTCGACCAGCCATGTTCAAAACAAGTTGGTTTTGGGCTTTCCGCCGATTTCCGCGCATTTTCCGCCGATTTCCGCGCATTTTCCGCCGATTTCCGCGCATTTCTGGTGGCCAAATTTGCTGGATTTGCCACAAAATGGGTGCGGAACATGAAATTTGCAGTTTCCGCGTAGATTTCGGAAATTCCGCTCAATTGGCAAAATGAGCAAAAATAACGTAATGAGCAAAGAAATGTTCCTTTTTGAGGGTCCAGGTATATCCGAGTTAGTTCAACTCCTGCCTTAGCTTCAGACCATGAACGGATCAGTTGCGAGCAGTGCAAAAAGCAACGATGCCCGCATTTCCCAATTCGGCATGTCTTTTTTGATGGTACCCCCTTGTTTGGTGGGTTCAACAGAAAGCCAAAAGGAAAACCGAAGCCGTGTTGGGGATGCTGTAAGAAGGCAGACCCAATTGGCAACCTCAAGAGTTCGCGTGCCAAGAGATATGTTAATTCGCGCCGAGTCACAAAGGCTTGAACGCCTGAACGTTGCAGTAGATTTTGGCTTCTGCCTTGACAAGCTTGGGCCTTGATGCCTTGTCTTGTGCAGGCGATGGGAAAGCAAAGGAATGTTGCGGAATGATGTACATACTGGTGTGTCTTTGTTGGGGGACCCACCAAAATGGTGGTCGTCCTTTTGGTTTCCCTTAAAGCAGCAGACAAGGAAGGTGTACCTTCGAGAAGGACACACCCATATCATGATCCCTACCCGCCACTCCCTGCCGCCTGGCAAGCAGTTTGCCTTTTCTCTGGGTTTGGATTGGCCGACACAAGCCAAAGCGAGCTCACCCATGAGGTCCGGGTCAGCAAACCTTGCTGGGGAGTGCAATTCGGATCTGATTTGTCACTGAGATCCTTGATCTCACGCGAAAGGGTTGCAAGCGGACAGGGAAGGAAAGGGAAGGAAAGGGAGAAGTGCATCTCGTAAAATTGCGGACAGGATAGGAGGAGGCAACCCCTGGAACTTTGGACTGAGGAGCAATTCTGCCTGCACATCGCGCGCATGAATGGCGTGCCCCTTGCCAAGCCCGGCGCCCAAGCTGGCCACCTTGAGCTTCTGGGTCTCAAAATATGCGCCGGAATCCGATCAGGGCGTTTTAAAGGGAACCTCCAAAATTGGTAAGCTTTTACGGAGAATCCAACATGCTGTGAATGGTTGCGCGAAATCCATGAAACGCACCGCCGAACTCAGAAACCCTGGTTTAGGATGATTCCCCTGCAATTACCAACAAGCAATGGTCTCAACCATAGTTTCAAAGTGGTACAGTACCCTTTTTGGTTGGTTTCAAAGGAAGCCGACAGGACACCATCCATTTTTGGCGGGTCCCCTACAAAGACGACAAATCCATATGAAACAGAGCTAACAAGTAGGCACAAGTTTCTCACCCACGGACGGATAAGCGAGTCCCTTTGGATCGGTTTGGATGATGTCCTGCCGGAAGCAACTGGCTAGGCTTCAATGTGCTTGATCACATATAGTTGAGCAGTCAAAACCGAGGTAGATGAAGGCTAGAAGATGGTGCGGAGTTTCGTGTTTTTTTTTTTTTTGTGGGAGGGGGGGGGGGGGAGAACCCTTTACCAGGCGTATGACGTCAGGCCATGTTGGTAAGGCGCTTTTCTCGAGGGATTTGACCCAGGATGAAGGTGCACGCGCTGCAGACGGTGGGGGAGCTCGTTACGGCCATCAAGACTGCGGCGCGGAATTCGGAA
>CAUJNA010003490.1:307364-327364 GCA_963377175.1 Effrenium voratum
AAACTCGTGGCCACAGGACTTTTTTCCCCATATTTTTGAGGTTTCCCTTGGATTCGTATTTCTGTGTACCACCATGCTTGCAAACGTGGCATGGATGTACCCCATGTTAAAAAAAAATGACCGCCCCATTTGGCAACAAGCCCGGCGCATGGCCCAGGTCACGGCCATCCGCTACCCCGAGCGGGGAGACCTGAGACATGCCGTTTGTGGCAGCATCGAATAAGACCTCGTCTACCCGAACTGCTTTAGCAGGGCTCCTTAAAAGATCTCCATTTTGCAACCAGTTGAGTTGCATGTTGCTTTTTCGACACCAAAATAGAGGGAACCCACCATCGACGAGTGGCAATGCTCAGGTGTATAATGTAAGGATCCCTGTGTAGCACATAATGATACCAAAGATGCAGATGTTATTCGGCTTTTACTTTTCCGTCTCACCACCAAACCACCGGGCTCCAAGCCACCAGATTGGAGGGAAGCTGATAATCCAGGCTTGCAGGCTGAGAATCTCCCTCACCCCAAGTAGGCGAACCCTACCCACTCTCAGTGAGGAAGCACCCTTTGGGCTCCCTTCCGACATGGGGTGAGCTTTCGAGCGAAGGGTTTGGGGGTCCAGGAAACGGGTTCCTTCTTACCTTGGCAAGCCGCAAAAAGGAGCCCAAAAGGAAAGCAATGGGCGTGGTGACAGGGAAGCAAACAAACCACGCTTTCTCTGTTTGGGAGGCACAGTCATCCAACTATTTCACAGGCTCACCCATTGCTTTAGAACCCCCCTCGTTTTGAATTTGCCCTTTTCGCCTCTTTGGACATATTGCTTTCCGCTCCAAAGTCCAGCGCACGCCTTTGAATCCTGGGCCTAAAACGCATTGTGAGCTCTGATTTCTCGATATGGCTGTGGTTGTCAAAACCAACGGGATCCCATTTTGGGGTAGGTGCACCACCCATTTTAGAACCTATTTTAGTGGGGATTGGGATGTTCACTGGGGGTACGGGATTTTGACCCATGGCCATATGTCCCCTTTTGGTGGTTTTAAACATCACCTTTCAGGCGCGCTTGACGTGAGATTCCTTATATTCTAAAAATCCGTCTACGGGGAATGTCTGGAGCAAGTCCTTGTTTGTGGTGTTTGGCCCGAACACATCGCGAAGGGTTCTTCCATGCAGGGCCCTTGGACGAACTTGCGCAGAGCAGCTTGCGCAGAGCAACTTGCACGGAACCACTTGCAAGGATAAACTTGCGCGGGGGCAACTTGCGCAGAGCAACTTGCACAGGGCAACTTGCGTGCAGAGCAGCTTGCGCCGAGCAACTTGCACAAAGCAACCTGCGCAGAGAGACTTGCGCAGAGTGGAAGTGGTTCACACATGTTCCGCGGGGTACGGCTTTCGCGCGTGTGCATGAAACATGTTGGTGGAACGATTCCCCCAAGACACTGGGACACAATGCTTTCGGCCCAAGCGTACCTGAGTTGTGTTGCCAGTGTTGCGTAGAAATTCATGTCGCTTTCCATGATACTGTATATTCTGATCGCCGCGCGGGGGAGAAACCCAACCCCGAGGCTCTTCCTTGCCGCCACGTACGACGACGGTGCCACAAAGATCTGGAGCCGGGGGCTGCAACCGGCTTTGAGCGATGCGCCGGGGAAAACTTGTTTCTTGCCTTCCCTGCTTTTGTGGGTTCTCAAAACTTTCGGAGGGACGCCAATAGAAGACCAATTCTTTGGGGTTTTCGACGCGACACACCCGGACAGAATCACCTGAGCACTTCACAAGGGCCTTGAAAAGAGGGGCGGCCACCCGCCTTAAGTTTGAAGACCTGAAGCGGCCTTGGGATTCTTCTTGAAATCTGGGAGCCCCCGGTTTCCCTTTTTGGCTTCCCCTTGTTTGACACGCGTTACAAAGTGGGGTGCCCCCAAAAAAGGAAAGCCCGCAGGCCTGGGGGGAGCGTGTCCCAAGATTGGATTGGACCCCCTTGTCGGTTGGTTCTGGGTGCTCGGCTCGCGACGCCCAGGCGCAGAGACGGGCAATTGCGAGAGGAGACTCCTGCGGCCAGGGGTCCGGCATTTTTTTGCGAAGGGTTCAACAGTAGAAAGTGGACAGAACATGAAAATATAGCACAAACAGGGCAAGAAGAGTTCAATTTTATTGCCTTTGTAGAAAGTGAGTTGATTGAGCAATCACCGCCAGCAGGCCCACTTGCTTTGCAATTCCCTTGGCAGCGCCAGAAGGCTTAGCCCCCTACCCCTACATGTAACACGCAATCGTCCATGTGGGATGACCCACCTGCTGTCACCTGCCGGCCCTTGAAAATGTACAAGCCCATTTTGGAGTGCTTAGGTTCGATAGCCCAAAAGGGAACCTTCGCCAGGTGTAATCCGCATCCAATTTCCAGGAACTGAAGAACATGGACAAAACTGTTGTTTAAAAGATGAACACACAACCGGCGTTGCCAGCGTGGCCGAATTGTGTCATGCGAAGGTGTCCATTCGCCCTGCCAGAACTTGGTGGCTCCCAGCCACCCTCTTAGCTTTTTGGTTTTTTAGTGTTATCTGAGGGCAGCCCAGAGAATCATCTGGAAACGACCTGCCAATTCTGACCCGTAGGACCATCGAAGGCTCCATCTCTGTCGTCACCAGCGTCGCCTTCGCTTCGTGGCGGACCCAAAGGCTTTGTGTCCAACTGTCCCCTCCTGAAGTCGTGATGGTTTCTGTGCTTTCCCAGCTTCCCCTGCTGTTCATTTTGACGCTTGTGTGTGTGTGTGTGCTCCCTCATTGGTTGCGTCTTGTTCCCCCACCCTGTCTTAATCTTTTGTTGATGTGGTGTAACACATTCCCCTCTGTGTTTCATGCCTTTCTTCCATTTCGCTTGTGTTTTTGCACGTTGACTCATGTGTGTCGTTTTGTTCCATTGCTCAGTCGTTTCCAAAACGTGTTTCACCCATGTTTGGCCTCCAGGGCTGAAACACCGATCGGCGAGGAAAGAGTCCTTGACGTTTGCCCTGGTCTCCGACTCCCTTATAAACAGCTATATTCCATTTGCTTTTGAAAGGTTTTGATTCTCCGCTGGTGTTTTTTTGGAAATTTATCACTACTGGACATACATGTTCATTTTTCTCAGGGGACGTATTCGCAAATGGACGATACTTGTGGGTGTTTTTCTGAGGCTGCCCTCCTTTTCACCAAGGTTAGGGACACCAAATCGAGAACTGCACCATTTTGGGGGTCCCCCTATTTCACACATGCCCGCATAAGCGTTGCCACAGGGGTCCAACATGATTTGTGTCCCTTTTGCCCTTACCCAACTGCAATGCGGACACTACAACAAGCCTTCGGGGAGTCCAAGCTCACTTTCACCAAGTCCCACATCTTCCATAACGTCTTGCTCTTTTCACCCCTGTGTAGTCTGTCTTTGAATATCAGAGAAGCTAAGCCAATGGCAACGAGGCTCTCTCCCTGAGGTCCGTTTCGAACTTTGGTCGCTGGGGGTTGGACCATTTCAGCAGCCACAAAGTTTGGGCAGACTCGATCGGATGTGAGCAGGTGATGTTTGCGCGCCAACGAAAAACTATAAGGGAACACACGGGAACAGAATCCAAGCGAAGGGAAGTATAGCGGCCCTTGTAGAGAATGTTTTCGCATAGGCCATCTTCTGGTTCACGTTCCTTTCTGAAGCAGGTAAGGATCTCATTGGACGGGTTCTGAGGTATGACTAGCCCAAAAGCCCATCTCGTTGCATGAAAGGGGATGGAAGGCCTCCCCAATAAAACCCATCCCTTGTAATTGTTTCAATCGAGATCCCTCAACAGAGACCGGAGATCATTCAACTGCTAAGTTTCGTTTAGGGGAGATGTGCTTCATTTCCAACGCGAGGAGCCGTTTTTTCTGGCTGAGGTCGGGGCTCTCGCTGGTGCTGGGCATGATGGACGCGGGCTCAGAAAGTGTTTTGGCCGGAGCGCCCCAAACCCTTGAAAGGCCACGGAAGGTCGGTGGTTCTCCTGGTTAGGTTTGGGGTTGGGGGTTGGGGGTTGGGGTTGGGGGTTGGGGGTTGGGGGTTGGGGGGGGGGGGTTTGGGGGTTGGGGGTTTGGGGTGGGGGGTTGGGGGTTTGGGGTGGGGGGTTGGGGGTTTGGGGTGGGGGGTTGGGGGTGGGGGGTTGGGGGTGGGGGGTTGGGGGTGGGGGGTTGGGGGTGGGGGGTTGGGGGTGGGGGGTTGGGGGTGGGGGGTTGAGGGGTTATAGTAATGGCTACATGGGTGCGCCAGTTTTTGAGGGAAGCCTTCTTTTTTAATAATTGGCTCTTGAAGGGAAGCGAAAAGGCAAACCTAGAACCAACAGATGGGTTTTAGTCGCTGCTCAGTTGTTAAGCGGCAACCTTTTTCTCGTTTTGTTTTGGTAAGTTCGGTCTCAAGATTTCCTGATTTGGCAGTGGGCCTCCCAAATGAGCCAAGCTCAAACCCCGGGTAGATGAAGGCTCCAATCCCAGCCATGGGTGCCTTCGCCGCCTTGTTAGCTCTTTACATGGTGGTCACCAGCAAAAACCGCAGGTTTGAGTCATGTGTTCCATTTACCAGGGTTCCATTTTAGGTACCGATTTTTGACCCACACCCATGAAGGTCCCTGACTTGACGTATGAGTTGATCCAAAACGAAACGTAGCCTGGACACCAAGTTGAGTGCTTGGATCCCCGAAATGGGTTCGCAACGGAGTTCCTTTTGGTTTTTCTTCTAAAAGCACGAAGCAGGGGGGGTGCCAACTCCAAGCAAAAGACACGCCACCCAGTTAGTCTCTTTTGCCTTTTGGTTTTCCTTCAAAACTACCAAGACTCTCGAGCCCCAAGAAGTGTAGGAAGTTCCTTGATTTCCTCACATAGAGCGAAGTTCCTTTGCTTCTTCAAAGGGAATCGCTCAAAAGGCGGAATTGCTCTTAGCTGCAAGGATGGCCATGTGTTCCTCCGGAGCGTCCTCTCCGGAGAAAGCCTGAGGCGAATCGCGAGAGAGGTATGACAGGTGTAGTGTTTTGTTTGAGGGTAACCCTTTTTTGGTGTTGGTTCAAAAGAGACCAAAAAGGAAACCATTTTTTGGTGGGGGCCATTTTTTGACACATGCCTATTTGTTCTTGGATGCAGTCGTCGAACCCCGAGGTGGATTTTGTTCCCCAAAAATCACTGCTGTACGTACTGGGTCTCTGGCTTTTTACAAATGAATCGACATGCCCAATGAATCCATTTCACTTGCCCACAAAATTCGGGGGACCCGGACGAGCCCCAATTCTCCCACCAAACAAATCACAGACCCATCTCCGCTGTCTCGCTTGGCTTTGACCAGCCCGCACGAGGCTCAAGTTCACACATAGTCGGCTTCGTGTGATGATGAACATAGGGGGAGGCATTGGGGAGCTCTGGGTTTCCACGTTCCGGGGAATCCGATGGTGAAGTTTTCATGGGGAGCCCTAGCTTGGTATCCTAGAACCGAGCCTCTTCCTTCCGTCAGACTGTCCCCAAACGTCCAACCCAAAATGTCAGGTTTGGCAAAGACGGATTCCTCTTGTCATAAACGTGCGGGAGTGTCGACCTTTTTTGGGGGGCCTTTTTTGGTGTTTGAAGGAAACCCACAAGAACACCTGCCATTGTTTGTTTGGGGCACAACCTATAAGCCCACACTGAAAATGCTACGATGTTTGGCAGGGCCTTGGAGACAAAACGAGCTTACCATGCATGCTGTCCGTCCTTCACTTTTGAATCCCTAATTTCAGGAGTTTCTGTGTGTTTTTGTGTGTTTTGGAAACCCTGGCAACACTCGGGCTTGAATATAGCTGGCTACTGGCATGCAGGGTCGGCGAGTTGATCAATGTTCCTAGCCCCCAAACGAGCATGCGTAACTTTGCCCATTTAATGGGTAACATATCATCTTTTTTGTGGTTTTCCAACCAATGGTCATCCCCATGTTTACTTCCATTTGCTTAAGATTTTGTTTTTGCCCCGTTGGTGTTAATAATAATCTATCACTATTGGACATGTTTGTAACTTTTCCAGGGGGCTTAAGCAAATGGAAATTTATCGGACCTTTTGGCTCCACCCCCATTTGTTGACACAAGGGCCCACCAAAACCTCTCAGCGGCGCCCTGCGGCAGGAACTTCCGGGCGCACCATGCGCCGGTCGCCGCAGTGGTGCAACCGGCATGTGGGTGGCTCGTCGTTTTTTTGGGAGACCCACGAAATGGTGGTTGTCCCTTGGGTTTCTCTTTAAAAGCCACCGAAGCAGGGCTCAGTCAAAATGTCTCCTTTGGGTTTCCCTTTTGAACCAATGAAACAGGTTGGTGCAAACTCAAAAAGAACAACCATGACCGTCAAACTTCTAGACTTGTTCATGGACCATTTCCCCACAAGATCCTGGGGACCGGCTCTGATTCGTTCATTTCTGGGGGTAGCAACGGTAGCGCTTTTTCGATGCTTCCAGAGTTGCTTTAGGAACTTTGAGGCGCAAGGAACGAAGCAAGTTCCACAAGATCAGTAGTCAGATTTCACACTTTTTTTTTGTTCCCTTTGTTCCAAATGGTTTCCTCCTTCTTCCTTTTGCCGGAGCCCGCAACACAGCGCACACCCGTTCAGCAGTTCATAGCAGGTTGTGCATGAATATCGCCCCCCATATAAATCAACCCCAGTTTAGTTGCTAGGGGCCCTACGAAAGCGGTCTGATTCCCCACGAAACGCAGAGATGGACACCCCCCTACTAATAAACAGGTTTCCCACCCGCAAACGTGTTTTCCGACCCCCATTCTGCCTTTTGGTTTGTGGGTCCAAAGAGTCAGGTGGGGGGTCAAAAGAAACCGTTTCCCCCAGGGTGGCGCATGTTCCGATGGTGCAGACAAAACCTCTTTCTTTTGCAGATGTTCAGAAAAAAGAAGAAAAGCAACGTGTTTCTGTCTATGGTTTGCTTGTTCATTAAAAAAAAAAACAAGAAAAACAACACAACAGTCTATAAGCTTCTCAAAGCGCGTTCTTCCAGACACTCCCCGTGGCACCCACTCGGATCAGCCCGGCCGCCAGGCCTGCTCCGGCAACGGCAAGCTGCTGGCGACGGGATCCCTGGACAGGACCGGTTGGGACCGCCGAACCGCCGGAAAGAGGCGGCCGGAGGTCGGACGTCGGGTGATGGCTGTAAAGCAACCTATGCCCTGAATTTCAGGCAAATGGGTGTGGCTCAAAATTAAACAGCTGGGGCTGCGCAGGTTTTGGTCCATGTTTCCACCTACTTGGATGGTCTTGGACGAATCGCTAAATGGTTAGTAACCCTGGTAGGGGACTTACAACCATGCTAAGTGGGTTACAAGGCTTACTAACCACTTGGCTTTCCAAACCATCCAAGTACGCCCTGGGGTTCAGGCAAATGAGTGCACCCAACCACGGACTCTTGGTCTGAAACCCGAGGTGGTGGTACAGGTTTATCTCTTTTCATCCCATGACCCTGGGGTTCACACCAGAGATGAGGTGTTGGCTCACGGCCTACCTTGGCTCTTCGAAGTCTGCAGATATACATGTTACATGAACCCGAAGGCTCGCCCAAAAGGGGATTCCTCTAGACATACTGTGGATGGACCAAATTTTGCACCAAATTGAAACCAAGGGGAACCGTGGTTTGTTGGAATTTACAGGGGAATCGAATGAGAAACTAGGGTTTCTGAACGGTGGTGCGAAATGGATTTCGCAACCATCCACAGTAGATCCGTGTCTAGGGTCTTGGAGTCTTGGCGGCCCGAGGCATCTCCGGCTTGCGGCATCGGCTCAAGTCTCGCAGCAGCCGGGCGGTGTGAACGCTGCAGCTAGTTACCTTCCCAAAATTTGGTGACCAACTTGTGGCCATACTGTGGATGGTTGCGAAATCCATTTCGCACCACCCATGGATCTTATTCCTTGTACCAGGGCCATCTATTTTTTCAAAAGGCCACCCTTGCGTGTGGCTCATTTGAACCATGATTCCGCCATCACATCCCGAATGGCAGACATTAGACATGTGTGGCAGCTCGGCCGTTCCACATCGCATTCCGTCCCCAAGACATGTGCCCTTTACCCTTATGTGCCCCACATACAGGTCGGTAGTTACCCTCATTGGAAAGGGGGAACGTATTGACTGGGGCACACGTCCCTTGACTCATATTTGGCGTCCTTGGGGTTCTCCCGGCTCCCCACAATCCAAGCAGTAGCCAGTTAGAACCCCAAGTGACCCTAGCTGGGTTGCTCCCTATGAATCAACCAGTTGTTGTTTTTCAGCAACTGAGATTTCCATGACCGCCTCATGTCAACAATCTCGTGGATTCTAGAGCACATGCTCATATTCAATAGTATTAACCGGGGTAACTATGCTGCATTTTGAGACCCAAAAGCCACGTTGTACCTTACGACTCACCTAAATTAGAGACCCCTTCACTTCAGGTGGTTGGTTTCCTTTTGGTTTCCTGTTGACAGTATCCAAAAAGGGGGCCCCCTATTTTGAGAAGCCCCCAACCATCGCGACGTAGACCCCTGGGCCCTTCGGGTGTTTTCCGCCTCGGAAGCCGCCGATGGCGAAGCACGTGATCCGCTGCCCGGACGACCTGCAGAAAGTGGCGGCCAAAGCGCCGAATGCGCAGGTGGTGATCCCCGAGCTGGCGGATGAGGAGAGCGAGGGGCCGAATTGGGGTCCAGTTGGCAGGGCTCCTTAAAAGATACACATTTTGCAACCAGTTGAGTTACATGATGCTTTTTCAACACACAAATAAAGGGAAACCACCATTTTCAAGGCAATGTTCAGGTGTATAATGTAAGGATCCCTGGTTGGGTTCTGTGCGAACCAGAAAACGGAGCTGTTACTTTCAATGTGCTAAAGCCGAATTTGCCTGGTTCTCTTCAAGGAATGAATTGAACATGGGGATATCAAAAGCCTTTATTTGAGGAGACCAGCGAGGGGCCGATCAACTTTTGAGGGGGTCACTACGCCAGTGACTATCTAAGATGGTGTCCACTACCCCCGGGGTTTAATGGGATATAGCCACCATGTACAAAGAGTATACATATATGTTGTGGTATTCCTCCTCTTGATCCTTTTTTCTGGTCAGAAACTAAATCTATTTCACAAGTGAATTTGAACATAAGCTTGGTACAGTTTAAGAGCGAGGTTATGTAAAGTGTCATAGTACACAGAGTCCAGACCATAATATGTCATACATGCATCTCTGAAGTGTTCAATTCTGTCAGTCCAAAAACGCACCTGCTTTCAACTAGAAATCGTGATGTCCTCCAATGCAAACATGTTTCCGCATGAAGTTTGTTTTTTCAGAGTGTTCATCACTAGTGTTATCCTCGCTCGATTGACTGTAAAGCATCTCTGTGAGACCGGCGCAAGGGTATCAACAAAAGAGCAAACAATACCTCTTCTGCTCCGCCTAACGCATCTTTGATTTCTCACCTCGACTGATGTGCAAATCCTCGTTTGTCAACTTACAAACCAGTGACAATACCAAAACACGTGCTACGCATCTTCCATATCTCATCTCAACTCATCTGCAGATCCTCTGTCAGCACACAAACCTTGGCCAATACCAAAGCATTTGTTCACATCCTATATGCCTTGACCGATGCCGCGCTGTCTGGTAAAACAACTAATTCCCTGAACGAAATCTGTTCTGCACGAGACCTGCTACGAAGCACGCAAAGCACTGGTATTTATAGTGTGTTTTTAATTTCCATTAGTTAGCGTGGATTTCTTTAAGTCGTTGTTTGACGAACTCATTCTCCAATGTCCATATGCTGAACTTTCAACAGTATTTACCGCGCACAAGCCCAACAGGAAAATAAGGCGCACACCCAAATAGCAATGAAAGCAGACGCTTTAAAGCGCTTTTGGATCCACGATTCGAGATTCAAGATTCCCAAGGCTCTAGATCTTGAATCTTGAATCCAGTATGGGGCCCACAAAATACTTTAAAGCGCTTTCATCCAGGAAGCTTATGGATTCAAGATTCAAGATCTGAAGTGCTGGAAGTCTTGAATCTTCAACCTTAGATCCAAAAGCGCTTTAAAGCTCTTTAAAGCGCTAAAGCTTTTTAAAGCGCTTTGGCGGCCCCATACTGGATTCAAGTTTCAAGATCTAGAGTCCTGGGAATCTTGCATCTTGAATCTTAGATCCTTGAATCTTGGATCCAAAGGCGCCTTAAAGCGCTTTAAAGCTTTTCTAGCCGCATACAGTCGAGGTCAAATGTGCAAATGTGGGGATGGTTAAAGGCTCAAATGTTGGGTGCCTGAAAAGGGGTGAAAATCACCCAAAAGTACTGCAAATACCGCCAAATTCTCGTTGGGTGTGTTTTCTCTTTTTCTTTTCTTTTCTTCTTTTTTTTTTGGGTGGGGGGGAGGGGGTTACTATATATATATATACATATATACATATATACACACACACACCATTTTTTTATTATTCTTTTTTTGGGGGGTACTATATATATATATAGAGCATTAAACCCTTCTGGGGGTAGTGGTTTGGGGGTAGTGGAACCCATCTTAGAGGGGGGGGGTCTGGGGCTCACTGGATTTCCACGAGTCAAGCGTTGATCTTTCCACTGAAACGATCGGATTCCACTTTTGGAGGTTCCCTGAGGGAAATGGCTCGGAACCCGCAGATGCAATCGGGTGGTTTGTGGGGTTTGAACCCCTGGTTCTTGTAGAGGAATGAGAAACCACCGTCACCAAATCACCAATTAGAGGGAAGCTGATCTTCTTCTTGTTTATGGTAGACTGAGTATGAAGCCGAGTCAAAAGTCATGGTTTTTTTTGGTCCGAACAAGTTTCCTCATAAATGAAAGCTGCAACCAGTGGCTCGGTCCTTCCTTGTGAAGCCTCAAGCGCAACTCCAAAAGTTCGTGCCTTTTTGTGTGGTTTTCCATCAGTTTGCACCCCCTTGGACGGCTGCCATCATGGAACTGCAAACGGGAAATGAAACAGATTCTGTCTCAGGATCAAACACCTGAAACGGATGGCATCCTTTCCTTCGGATTTTGTTTCCCTCCCGCGCGAATGTCCGGCGCAAGAGGTTTTTTTTCCCTCCGGGGCCTTTGACAGATTTTTTGGGGAGTTTGATCCCCTCGACTCAAAATGGCCAGTTGGTTTCCCTCCACAGGGAACCGGTTCTGAAAGGGTTCTTTTCGGAGGATCTGGGAGTTTCTGGGAGCCTCCGGGCCTGGGAGACTCTCGAGCGGAGAGAGTAACCCCTACTAAAATAGACCAAAAAAGATAAGAAACGGTACCAACTTATTCGAACCTTTGTGGAGGAGAACTTGTGGCCATAGGTGTCCTTTTTAGGTTACTTTGGTCCGAATAGATGGCACTGGTTTGGATTTGATTCCATCTGGTGGACCCAGCGCTTTGCAGGAAAGCCCGGAGGGCTGGCAGATCTTGGGACAGACGCCTCATCGGGTGGAGGCCTCCGTTCAGGAGATGCTGTCCAAGGCGAAGGGCGGAAGCGGAGGTGACCCGCTGGGGCCCTTTTGGTGTCCGTCTTGGTTGAAAGTCTATGGGTTACACTGGTTTAGACAGGCTTTATGCCATCCATTTACCAGGCCCGCGTATTTTTTTTTCTTTTCCCATGGCCACCTAGGTTTTGGGTTTGGTTTAAAGGGACAACCAACAGACAACGCCCCATTTCGGGGGTACTATGCCTTTGTTGAGACACCCTTTTTGGTGTTCCAAGTTTGGTCCACAAAGACACCCTACCTCTGCTTGTTGTTGGGAAACATTTTACATTTTGCTTATGTTGTGGTTTAGTGGTTGAAATCCAACCACTGAACTGCTAAAAATTAAGAATTGTTTGCTCCCCTTCCAACGTCAACCAAGACCTGCTGGGTTTTCATTTGATCACCGTTTTGTTTCTAGGTATCTCACTTCCTCGGAAGAAAGGCCAAGCTTGTAGACCAACTCGAGCTCACCGCTCACCGCTTCGGTGACGGTGGTGTTTTGCCCCAAGGTTGCGAACTGCTGGGGATCCCTTATGCCCAGCTTGCGAAACTTGCAAAAGTCGCGAGCAAAAATTCGTACCTGTTTGAAAGAGGAAGCTTCCAGGGGAGGATTCGGTTGGTGATTATTTGCCAGGGAAGCTTCAAGGGGATGTTGTGGGTATGCCATATCTGGACCTGGCGTTTCGATCCCAGGTGCGTGGCGTGGAGTTGATCCAGCCTCCAACCCCTCCTCCCCTAGTTCCCTCCAAATCAAAGTCACACAGGGGGGGCGTATGGTGACACGTGGCGTCTATTTTGCAACCTCCTTCTTTTGGGGTATTGCTTTTTTAGGGTCTTGGTTGCCCAACATACACCCTAGGTGTCCATGGCACGGGGTGGGCGGCGGGACGGGTTGGCTGGGAGGCCGGGGCTTCGAGTGGCGCCGTGCAGGCGCTCCACGACCTTCAGCACGAGATCCCAGAGCAGGTCCGAGACCTGCCACAGGTGAAGGAGCAGGTCTCCAAGTTGCAGGAGCTCCTCAGCTGCTCCAAGGAGGGGCCCGCGTCTTTTTGTTCGCTTCTTTCCTTTTTTGTCGAGCATGGTCAACGTGTGGGGAAATAGTTCCATCCCTGGAGGTCTTTTTTGTTTTTCTTTCCCCGTTGTGGTTGGGAAGGCTGGACAAAGTGTTGGATCCGGAGAGTGGGAATTTAGACCCGGACTTCTCCAAGTATGGATCATTTGTCCTTTTGTTGCTATGTGCGCTGCACCGCGCTGTTTGTTCCTGAGCCACGAACGTGCCCGCAAATTACGGGTTCACACTCCCCCTGGATGTCTACATCCACCTCGCGGTTGGCACTATTGGCCCCGCTACTCTGGGCTGCGGACGCCCAAAAGGCTATTATGCCATCACTTCTTGTCCGCGCCCTTCTCCTGCTCCAAACTGGATGCTGCGCCACTCAAAACTATTGGTCCAGCTGTCGCTGCCCGATCTCGGCACCAACCTCGCTGACGCCCCTCCGCCGCCCCATGATCGTGCCGTAGATCACCTTCATCTCCTTGCCCATACCCCGCCTTTCCTTCTTCTTTTCCTTGACCAGCTCCCCCAGGCCTAGGGTTCCATCCTCCTTCGTGCCATAGCGCTCCTTGAAGTCCATGCAGAGGAACTCCCCGATTCCTCGCCTCCAAGAAGGCCCATCTGTCCTCCGAGAGCTGCTCCATCCTCCGATAGTGCTCCATGCGCTCCGTGCCCAAGACTGACCTCGGCGCCCTCACCGGTTGCTTGCCCCCGGCACCATCACGCACATGGCACACTACCACCAAGTCTTGCTCCTGGGACTTTGCCCCGGATCTACATGACCTATTCGGTCGGGGTGCCTGCTTAGGCAAGGGTGCACCCGTCCCGGGCCAAATCCCATCGTCTGTCCCGTCATTGTCTGTCCCGTCCTCCCACGGTCCCTGGTCTCTTGGACTGCCGGTAGTCCTCCCCCCCAGGAAACCCTGTCCGGACCCTTCAAATTCAGTCCCCCCTGCGGTGCCGCTTGCCGCCGTCTCTTTCGGTGGGCCCTGAGCCTCTTTTTGCGGTCCTTTCGTTTCTTGACTGGGTTCTTCAACCGGTCCTTTTACTTTCTTCACCTTTGTCCCACAAGCCTTCTTGGTGATCTCCCAAACCACCACCGCCAGAACCGCCACCACCGTGAGGATCAACTCCACCGGGATCGACTCCTCATCGATGTTCACCACATCCTCTGCCATTGCCCCTGCCGCCAGGCTGAGCATGCCGATCACCGCCTTCAGCTTGTCAACCACCAACCATCCTGCCGCTCCGAACATGCCGTTGGACTTGCTCCGCAGCACCTTCTTCACCTTCCTCTCCTCCAGAGTATCCAGGCCCATTCCTCTCCTGCATTTTTCAAACTGGGTCCTGGTCAACGCCTTCGTAAGGCCATCCGCCGCCAAAAGAGTTCCCGGAAGGTGCCTCAAGCGCCAGTCCTCTTCCTCAATGAGCTCCGTCAGCTTCCCTGCCCGGCACTTCAGATGCCTTGACCTCCACGCGCACGCTGGCGTCGTAATGATGCTGATGGCTGCCGCATTGTCTCCCAAGATCATCTTCCGAACCTTCTTCACCTCCAACATCTCCACCAACGATGACACCGCCTCTCCGATAGCCGTGGCCTGCACATAGCCCGTGAGCTCCGCCTCTGCCGTGGACATCGTGGTGTACGCCTGCCTTGTGGACTCCCACGCAATGATGCCTCCTCCATACATCACCATTACTCCCTGAATGGACCGTCCACCTCCTGGTGCAAAACTCACGTCCGCCTGAATTTCCAGCGTTCCCATCTCCTGGGCCCCCGGGAATTCGGCTTCCCCTTCTCTCGGCTTCATTTCCTTCTTGTAGATGATGCCGACCTCGTCCGTCTCCTTCAAATAGCCCAGGATCTGCTTCGCCGCCCGCAACGCCTGCTTCGGATTCCGCGCCACCATCCTGGACGCTTGACCCACTGCGAACGCCACATCCGGCCTCGTTCGGGTCGAGACCCACAACAGCTCCCCTAGAGCTACCTGCGCCTCCCGAACTTCATCCGCAGTCCAGTCCTATCTCCTTCTTCCTCCTCGGACAACTCCACCTTCGCCGCCGGCACATCAAAGCTCTTCACCTCGGGGTATCTTCCCACCAGGTCCCGGATATACGCCGATTGCCCCAGCCAGAATCCCCCTTCCTTCTCGCAGATCTCCATTCCGCAGAACGTAACCGGAGTGCTCCCTTCCACCACCTCCGGGGCAGATGTCTTCCACTCCTGCTGCAGTCTCTGCATGAAGCCCTTCATGACGTCCTCCTTGGCCGCCACCAACATATCGTCCACATACACCACGATGTTCCCCACCGTGGCCCCGGACTCCACCTCCCTGATTGCCCACAGGTTTCCCTCCAGCGGGTGTATCTTGAACTCCACATCATTGACCCGCCACCCAAAACTTGCCATAGTCTTGTCCCTGTGGCAACCCCAGTCCTTTGGGCTTGTGTTCAGCCCATACAGCGCCTTCAAGACCAACCACCGCTCTCCTTCCTTAGTGACCCCAGCCTGCCCAAAGATCTTGGGAGGGGTAACCACCAGCAGCTTCTGCCTCTGATTAGGCGCTTGCAAGAACGCAGTCTTCACGTCCACCGTTCCCACCTTCCACTGCTCGAAGGCCGCCTTGCGGAGAGTAGCCCGCAATGCTATACTGTCCGCCCCTCCCGCGAACACCTCCTCTTTGGTTTCCTTACCCGACAATTGATTCCCGCAGACCACTGCCCGGACCTTTCTTCTTCCTGATCCAGCCTTCCTGGTGAACACCTCCTTGCCGGTCGCCACTTCCACCTCTGCGTGCTTCATGAGTTCCTCCGCTTCTGCCGCTGACAACGGCTTTATCGCCTGTGTCTCGGCGGTGAGCGACACATACTCCTCCGCAATGGCTTCCTTCCACAACTCCAATTCACCTCGGATCGTGTCCAGCGGAATCGTCTTTGTCTGCAGGAACTCCTCCTCCTCTAATCTTTGGACCGCCTTCACTACTCTCCTTTCTTCTCCATCAAGGCTCCTCAGGGTCTCTTCCAACCTTCCAATGTCCTTTGCGATCTTCTTGGTCCACTCCAGCTGCCACTGCTCCACTCCTTCTCCACTCAACAACTCCTTTTCTTCCCACCACACTTTCTTCAAGTTCGCATGCCAGTGGACCAGCTCTTCCTCCCATTCTTTCGCACCTTCTTGCTCTCGTCTCTCCCGGCTCAGGGGTGTGAGCCACCTCACCCCTGCATTAGGCGCTCGAGAGAGATCTGTCGCGACCACCCCAATGATCATCTCCGCCTCCACCACTTCTTTCTGCTCCTCCATTGCCTTTGCAATTCTGGCCTCCCGGGCAAGTGCTGCCGCTGCCTCCGCTGCCGCTTCGGCCCCCACAACACCCACAACCTCCCCCCCGGCCGCCCAGGCCGGCGCTGGTTGCTTCCCCCTCAAGCGCCTCCTCACCTGCCGCTCCTCTTCCGCGACCTGCTCCGACACCGTGACCACTACCGCCGCCGCTCGCACGAAGCAGCCATCCTCGCACTCCACGTAGTAGCCCTGCGCCATATCCTTGGACGGTCCCCACACCTGCACCGGCTCAAACTTTTGGGGCCAATCCCTATCCTTTCTCCACCTCTTGACCTTCACCATTGCTCGGCTGCCAAACGGCACCAGCGGAAGCTGCGGAACTCCTAGAGCCCGCATTTGACTCCTCCACCGCAGCTCAGCTGCGTGCCTCAAAGCCAGAGGCCACTTCTCCTTTGGCGCCCCGCTCGCCTCCAGCAGCACCTTGGTCCTTCCCTTGATGACCCCGACCTCGTTCTCGCAACGGCCATTTGCTTGGGGTTCATCACCTGCCGTCACCGTGCGCCACAGTCCCCTTTCCGCTGCCCAAGCCCGGAAGGCCGCACATGTGAACTCCCTGGCCCGGTCCGTGTGCACCCTCAGAACTTGCAACCCAGCCGCTCTGTACCTGCTGTAGCACCCCGCGACTGCTTGAAGAACTACATCCCGATTCCGTGACCGAATCGGAATTGCGAACGTCAGGTTGCGAACCGCGACGTCCTCCAGGTCTTTGATCTTCTCCCTCCACTTTCTCGTTTCCTCTTCCGCCTTTTCTACCTCAACTCGACCCTCCTCCCCCGGGGCTGAACCCCTCTCCTCCTGTTCCACAAAGAGATCCTCTTCCTCCACCGGTAGTTCTTCAGGTCCCCGAGGTAGCTCCTCCTCTTCTGGATGTAGGCCTAAACCCCCTGCTCCTGCTCCTTCTACTTCCTCCTCTTCTCCCAGCATGACCAGTGGTTCTCCAGACGACTTCTTCACCGGCACCGTGAGGACCGTGACCACCGCGTACTTTGCCTTCGCACCGTCTTGGTCCCCACCTTCTCGGGTCGGCCCCAGGATGTCCACCGACATCACAGAGGCATTCGGTGCCCGAATCCTCCGATGTGCGCCTGCCCGGCCCGCTGCCTCCATGCAAACCCTGCAATCTCGCCGATGAGGAACATGCTCGTTCTCCACGTGCATCCTCCACTGTTCATCCCTCGTGGGTCCTCTTGCTGCCTTCACTCGCACCTCCTCCAGCGTTTCCCGATTGACCCGCTGCAGGCTTGCCTTGATCGCCTCCTTCAGCTTTGGTGCCCATGCCGCCCACATCGCCGACTCCTTTATGCGATCCTCCACCGTCCCACTTCGGCCGGTCTGATCCCCAGGTCCCGCAACACCGTGAAGGGCTATGACCTCCACCTGGTTGGTGAGCAGCGTAGTCGGCTTTCTCCGCTCGTGTCCTAATGGCCCTTGATCCAGCTTCGCCACGAGCATCTGGTTCCTTGCCGCAAACTCCTCTGTCTCCGGCCAGGCCCAAAACGTAGCCCACCCGAGTTCCGGCTGCTTGGTGCCCTTTCCATTCTCCCCCGTTCCCAGCCACTCCTTTGGGTCCCTCGGGTTCTCCTGCACGAACGCCGGAGCCATCCAACCTTTCTCGCTCCTCGCCTCCCGAGCAACCTCGAAGAGCACCATCGGCATCAACCACAACGCCGAATCCTGATGCACCTTCAACTGCTCCTCTGCTGACAGACCGTCGAGTCCGAACCTCCCCCGGCCTACCCTGCTCCGGAGTGGCTCCGGTCCAGGCCTCTGGTATCTGCACACAGACACTGTTCGACACGGCGGTCCTCCCACTATCCCAGAGATCTTGCCCATGCTGCACAGCTGGAACAAGTAAGCCTTCACCGCCGGGTTGAGGATATCCTGGCCCCGCTGCAGGTCCAAACATAGGACCACCTCCGCTGAGTCCTGCCAGAAGCTCTGATCCTTGCCTGAAAAGAGGTGCAGCACGACATTCTTCGCTGCCTCCACCTTCCTCCTCATTCTTCTATTCCACGGCAGCACCTTGTGGAAGTCCTGCTTGAAAGGCCCCGCTGGATCCATCATCTCCAGCCCGCTCCCCAACACTTCCCAAACCGCCTCCGGCACCTCTGTCCACCTGGCCTTCCACTTGGCCATCACTGTCTCCTCCACCTGGGACAACTTGCATATCCTCCTCCGGTTCAGGTTAAAGTTCTCCAGGTCCTCGATCAGCTGCAAAGCCTCTCCTCCTTTGACCATGGGACAACCGTTCTTCATCTCCACCTTGATGTCGCCCTTTGCCGGATGCTTGACCATGCAGCCCTTGTTGTTCCACGTGATGCCGTATCCCATCTCAACCAGCCCTGCCAGCGGCACGATCGGCTCGACCTTCTCTGGCGACAGCAATGTCCGGGTGTCCTTCTGCTGCCACAACTGAGCCGTCCCTGCCGCCAACTCGACTGTGACCTCCTTTACGCGGTCACCCTGGAGTTCTCCTTCCTTGGCTTGGCGAAGGGCGTGGGTAGCCCCTCCATCCAGCAATCCAAAGAACTCCTCCTCAGCCTTTACCGCCCTGACCCGGATCGCCTTCACCGTCTTCAACGACTTCAGCAACCCCGTCGCCTCGCACAACAGCTCCTGGACATGCTGTCCCCGCTGTCCAGAAGTCTCCGCCACTGGCTGCTCCTCCACAACCCCCTTCTCCGCCGCAACCTTTGGCTTTTGCTGCTGCTGCGGCTGCGACTCTCCACCTTGTTTGGTTCCCGCCCTGCCGGCTGCCTCATGCTTGACCGGACACTCCCCCTTTCGGTGCTGTAGCGAACCGCAAATCCAGCACCGATCCGCCTTCCGGTCAATCGCCGACCAGTCATGGCTATAGTTGCAGTTCTTTCCCATCTTGCAACCTCTCCCACCCGCAAAGAACCCGCAGACCTTCTTGTCTCCGTCCTTCCGCGGGGTTTGCGCCTCTGCTTGTCTCATGCTCTTCACCTTTGGGCCCTTCTCCTCTGGCTTAGAGGCGACGATCACCTCCACTTCTGCCTGAATAAACTCCGCCAACTGCACAATGCTTTCTTGCGTCGGGGAAACATCCACCCCAAGGCTATTCCTCAACAAGCTCAGCCGAAAGTGTACCTGGCTCCCTTCCTTCGCAATGCCGTTGGTCATGCCATCCAGCGCCCTCAACAGCAGCGACGGGTCCGGCATTGCCAGCTTCAGCTCCGTGGTTCTAATGTACCACCTCCTCCACTGTCTAACCGCTGCCAGCACCTCCCCCGGGACCGTGTTGCCATTCACCTTCGGCTCCACCAGGTAGTTGAGCAAGCTCTGCCTCTCCGCTGGCCCCCCAAGCTGATACATCGTCAAGACCTTGAAGACCATACCGGCTGCTGACATCGTCCGCCTCGAAACCACCTCCTGCCTCAAGCTCTGAGGCAACGCCCGAAGCAAAAGCCCGGCCCCTCTCTGCTCCACCCTGGAGAAAGGATACTTTCCCAGCCATCCCGGCTCTTCCGGTACCACATTCAACCTCTCCACCGGCCGCATATCCAGCCACCTCTGATAAGCCTTCTCCGAGTGGTGCATGATGTGTTCCCACCACACTGCCGCGCTCGCGCTAAGGTCCATCATGATCGGTCGGATCTCCGCTAGCCAGTCCCCCGCCGCCAGTGGCCCCGCTTCCTTGGCCCCTAGCTCCGGCAACTTCGGCAATTCCGCAGCCCTTATCGCTTCTTCCCTAAGCTGCCCTGCTGCCAACATCGCCTTGACATCTTCCGGCCAAGAGTCCATCACCCCCTTGGTCTCCGCAACGTTCTCGTGCACCTGCTCCGGGGCGACAATGGCCTTGACATCCAAACCCGGGGGCGGCATTGGAACCTGCCGCTCGAGTTCCTCTGATCTATCCCACGTCAACGCCCACTCATCTCCGGATCTCATAGCCGGCACCATCTTCAAGCCACCCGTCTCGAAGTCCTTCTCCCAGGTGTACAGCCCTCCTTCCCTTGGTTCTTCTCCCCTGGCATAACCACCTCCCCCTTCCAAGCGAAGAACTCCACCTCCTTTTCCCGAGACCGGTGGCGTCCCGCCCGGAACCTCTGTGCCTCCTGGAGTCCTCCTCCTATCCGGCGTCCTTGGCCTCCAATCCGGCGTCCTTGGCCTCCTAT
>CAUJNA010003490.1:332364-442364 GCA_963377175.1 Effrenium voratum
TGGTAAGGTTCATGAGAATTCCACCAGGTTTCCACCAGGGTTCCACTAGATCCCACAAGCTGGTCCGGGCGGCCCTCAGGACAGAGTTCCACAAAGATTCCACAAGGGTTCCACAAGGCTCCACAAGGTTTCACAAGGAGCAGTAAATTGAGGGCTCAGAAGATCGCTTTGCTCATGGGCGGAACACTAAGCAAAACCGAAATCTTCAGCATACTTTCATTGTTTTAACTTGCTCACTTGCTCAGACAACGCAGCCCGAACTCACTGTGCAGCAGAGTACATGATAGTACATGCTTGGCATTACTGAGTATTTCTTGGTGGGCTTTGGGTTCCAACATTTCCACGAGACTGCTACGGGGTCCAGGTTCTGCAAATTCCATGGGGCAGCCCTGAGGAAAGGTTTCACACTGAGTTCGACGAGGTTTCCACGAGGACGGTTTGCGAGGTGCACCGGATCGGGGCCCCACTCAGTCGGGCCCCGTCAACTGTACCAAGCTGGCATCGCCTGGTTCAGTTGCAAGGCCGCATCCGCTATAATATGGGTGGCTGGGGCCCACTTGCACCACAGGACTATCGGGCCCCGGTCGGGGCCCGATTGCACCGTCGGGCCCCGCGGGCCCCAATTGCACCGCGAGTGCACCGTCGGGCCCCGATCGGGCCCGATGCGCCGTCAGGCAGCCCCGATCAGGGCGCGATTGCGCTGTCACTCTTAGCCTTGCTTTGTAAAGTTACAAGGCGGCATCCTCAGCAAACCCGACGGCGAGGTGGGTCCCGCCTGAGCTTATTTTTTTTGGGGGGGGGTCCTCACAAAAAGACCTGCGAAGTAATGTTGTTTTGTTGGTGTTGCAGGGAAAGCCATGGCCGGACTCTCACTTTGACCATTTGGGGTTGGTTTTGTTTGAGGGTGCCCTTGTTTTGTTGATTTTAAAGGGAATCAACAGGAAGTCGGTTGCACCATTCTGGCGGTTCCCAAAAAAAAGACACAACCTATGTCCAGGGCATTGGTCGGGGAGGAGATCTCATGAACTTTGCCCCTTTCCCCCGGCAACTCGAGTTCACTTCTCCCACTTCAACCATTTTTTTGCCCTGCAAATTGTTTTTCTCCATTATTTCTTATTTTTCACCGGCCCGCCCCGCGGCCGCGGCTTGAGGCGTGATCGCGCCGGGCAACGGGTGCTCGCCGGTGGCGGAGGCCAATTGGTACGCCTGGCTGGCCGCGCAGCTGAGGTCTTCGGGCGTCTTCGAGGAGGTGAGCGACAATGAAAACCGATTCGGGTAGATGACGGTCAGTAACGGCTACTTTTAAGCATAAATAGCTGCGGAATTCCGTCTTCTTAATTCTTGAAGCATGGTTCTGGGATTACGACCATTGTAATACCGGGTTTTGATTGCGACTCAGGTGATCTTGAGGGATTTCCCGGATCCGGACGCCGCGCGCCGGGAGGCCGGGAAAAGAACGAGTCTTGCGGGGGGATGTTTGCTGTCTCTGTTTGACGGTCACCCCTTTGGGGGTGACTCTACAGCACCACTGGTTTTGCTGGTCCTTATTTTATGACACACCCGGCAGGGCGTCCCCATCACGTATTGAAGGTGAGTCTCCCTCGGCAGGGGTGATGTTTTAGGGGGAGGCATAGGGAGCCCTGTATGAGGAAGCCTCCAAAATTGTTTCCTGTCAACTGCCTCCAAAATGATAAAGCTTTGCTTTTGGCTGTCCTTTAACACCAGGAAAGGATTCCCCCGTCAAGAAATACCCTCTCCACCAATCAAAGTGGACCATCTTGGGTTTTTTAAGAGTACCATCCTCCTGAGAAGGCCCAACCGTCCACTTTCACAATTCCCTAAACAACAGCTCTGTGTCAAACTAGGGGCGACTCCTAATTTTGTGGATTTTCTTTTGGCATTCGGGTGAACCAACGTAACTTCCAGGTGAGCCATGGTCAAACTCCTTCAATGGCCAATGGCCATTATTCCCTCAATAAGAATCATTATAATGGCTATCCTTACTACCAGCGATGACCCTGCCTGACCTGAAGTAAAGGAACCGGTCGAAATGGCCATGGATTCCAGGTGTGCCAAAGAACACTGAAGAACCGGTCGAAATGACGCCCCTCCAGTGATGATTGATTTCTGTTTGCACCCAGGGAACCCCCCTATTTTTTAAAACCGGGGTTGATTCGATGATTTATTTTTGTTCACCCAGGGAACCCCCTATTAATTAGTGGATTGATCCGGGGTCACCCCTTGTGGATTCCCTCTTCAAGAAATACCCTCTCCATAAATCGATCTGGACCATCTTGGGTGTTGGAAGGTCCACTGCCATGCTCCTTTTGGATTCCAGGTGATTTGATGATTTTTTTTTTGTTCACCCAGGGAACCCTCCATTAATTCGCTGATTGATCCGGGTGTCCAGCCGCAGGTGTGGCTGGGCTTTTTGAAGGATCTGCGCGTGGGCGTGGACACGGTGCTCGTAGGTCACTCCTCAGGTGCTCAGGCGGCCATGCGCCTGGCGGAGGAACAGACGCCCAGCCCCAGACTTCGTCCGACCTTTTTTTGGTTCTCCGTTTGGGGCGCCAGGGGTGTGTCTTTGCGTGTGTGTGTTTTTTGGTTGGTACCCCTTCTTGGTACCCCTTCTTTGCGGTTTGGGAAACCTAGAGGACAACAACACTCCTTTTCTTGGAGCGGGGGGTTGGGGTGTCGGGTGTGTCTTTGTGTGTGTGTGTGTTTTTGTTGGTACCCCCGGTCTTTGTTGTTTTTAAGGGAAACCAAGAGGACCAAAAAGCACATTTGTTTTATAGTTTTTTTTTTCTCGGGGCGTCCGCTATAAAAGACAGACCTACTTGCTTAAGTTTGTTGACAAGCCACTATGTTGTGGCCAAGCGACAAGTGGAAGATGGGATTTCCGCTGTTTCCTTTTGCGGAGACGTTTTTTGCAAGAATACATGTTAGTTTCCCCAGTTGATTTAAAAGGAATCACTACGGGAAAGAACATTTTGCTTTATTGTCCTATCACTGAAGGAAGTATCGTTGTCTTCTAGGTGACTTAGAACAATTCGCGGTCACCTTTTGTGGTTTTCAACGGTTAGCCTCATTCTTTTGCTTTCAACGGGGGTGCCAAACGGGTATCAGTGTCATTACCAGACTTAGCTAGCCTTGTATTAGTTTTGTCTTTTTGGGGTTCTTTCATGTTCCCCTTTCAACGTCAATCAGTTTCCTTACCGGTTTCCTTTGCTCTTGATTTGTCCCCTAGAAACCTTCAGCCCGCCCCAAAGGTGGTCACGTTTTGTAGAGGCTCGATCCAGTGCTGCAAATGGGAGCCCCGTGCTAGAAAAGGTGGATTTTGCAAAGACCAGTTTGGGTATGTGCATGAGGGCCCTTTTTGGGTGGTTTTCAACTTGTGGTTTCCTATTAAGTAAACCTGAACAGGACACCGAAAGCACACAAGCCCACTTTTGCAGGAGGGGTTGGTGGGATCAGATTAAGTTGGTCGGGTTGATTAGTTGGTTGCTTGTTTGCTTGGTTGCTTGATTGCTTGGTTGCTTGGTTGCTTGGTTGCTTGGTTGCTTGGTCGGTTGGTCGGTTGCCTGGTTGGAACGAATAGGGGCTACATTTGTTTACAATTATCATCCCGACTACATACGGGTGTGGCTCAAATTCAGAAAGCTAGGGCAAACCGGAGGTTTTAGTCTTTGGTTCCATTTACCAAATTGCCAGTTGGTTCAGTTTTTCAGCACAGCCATCTTGATTGAACTGTACCCCATACACCCCCCAAAAAGCAAGAAAAGAAAGAATCTGACTCAAAGGGCTAAGAATTGCGGTTTTCCTTTTAGAACCATCAGAAACGCCCCCTCTTTTAGTGTCCTTTTTGGTCCTTTCATAACCATCAGAAAAGCCACAATCAGTCTTTTAGTTTCGCTTTCAGTTTTTAGTGTCCTTTTATAGCCATCAGAAAAGCCACAATCAGTCTTTGAGTTTCGTTGTTCGTGTCCTTTTATAACCATCAGAAAAGCAACAATCAGTCTTTGAGTTTCGTTTTCAGTTTTTAGTGTCCTTTTATAGCCATCAGAAAAGCCACAATCAGTCTTTGAGTTTCGTTGTTCGTGTCCTTTTATAACCATCAGAAAAGCAACAATCAGTCTTTGAGTTTTGTTTTCAGTTTTTAGTGTCCTTTTATAGCCATCAGAAAAGCCACAATCAGTCTTTGAGTTTCGTTGTTCGTGTCCTTTTATAACCATCAGAAAAGCAACAATCAGTCTTTGAGTTTTGTTTTCAGTTTTTAGTGTCCTTTTATAACCATCAGAAAAGCCACAATCAGTCTTTGAGTTTCGTTGTTCGTGTCCTTTTATAACCATCAGAAAAGCAACAATCAGTCTTTGAGTTTATTTTTCAGTTTTTAGTGTCCTTTTATAGCCATCAGAAAAGCCACAATCAGTCTTTGAGTTTCGTTGTTCGTGTCCTTTTATAACCATCAGAAAAGCAACAATCAGTCTTTGAGTTTTGTTTTCAGTTTTTAGTGTCCTTTTATAGCCATCAGAAAAGCCACAATCAGTCTTTGAGTTTCGTTGTTCGTGTCCTTTTATAACTATCAGAAAAGCAACAATCACACTATTTTGGTGTCCTTTTAGTTTCCTTTTGACACAATCCCATTCTTGAAGGGTCCAATTAGTTTCATTTTGGTTTCTTTTAGTGTCCTTTTGTTTTCCGTTTAGTTTCCACCATGCTTTTTAAGGATCAGTCCAAGGATCGTGGGTGGCCTGGTGCTGGTCGCCGCCTGCCACAGCGACCTGGGGGACGCGGGGGAGCGCGCGTCGGGGTACTACCCTCCCTCTGGGGGGCCCTGGCAATGGGACAAGGCGGGCCGGAAACTATCGACCAAAAACGCCGTTTGCGCCTCGCAAAAAGCGGCTTGCTAGACCCACAGGGCCGCCACAGGGTCCGATCCATGGGCCGCTCAGGCAACCCCAAGTTGGTGGTTTGGATTTGGGGATTTGGGGATTTGGGTTTGAAGCCCCTCAAGAGGGGTGAGTAGAACACATTTGCGCCTCGCAAATACCGATTGCAGCTTTGCCCTCCAAATTGACATAGAATCCCCCAACCCCAGAGAGCCACCCACTCTTGGAGGACTGTCCCAAAACTCAAGCCGTTGCACGCAGAACCATGCAGAACCATCCATGGGTTGTTGTTGGGAATCATTTTGCATTTTTGTTTGTTGTGGTTTAGTGGATGAAATCCAGATCCACTTAGCTGCTAAATTTTAAATGTTTGCTCCTCTTCCAACACCAACCAGGAAAAGGGGTTTGCTAGACCTTGGTGGCTCCCAGCCATCCGGTTCCTTAGCCTTTTAGCCTTTAGTGTTTAGTGGTTGGATTTCCATTTAACCCACCAAAAGTTCTTTTTAAAGAAAAACTCTTAGCGGGGGATCTGAGGTTGTTCGGAAACATCTTACATTTTGCTTGTTGTGGTTTAATTAGTGGGAATTCCAACCACGTAACCGCAAAATATATATATGCTTTTGTTTGCTCCTTTTCCAACGTCAGCCAGGAAAAGGGGTTTGCTAGACCCAAAGGGTCCGATTGATGGAATTTGGGTCCACAAACTATGTCCTTTTGACACCCCGAAAGCAACTCGGGGTGTGGTACGGGGACCTGCAGGGTCTGCAGACTAAGCCCCAGGACCGTTAGGGTACTTCCATTTGCTGAAGTTTGACGATTTGTTGTCATTTTCTTTGGTTTTAAAGGGAATCAAATTCATTGCTAAAGCGAAGAATGCAGATGCAAGCTTTCAGGGATGTCATGGGAAATATGTTCTGTCCAAAGGTGAAAGATGGCTGGTGGTTGAAGAGGGAGCTACGGAGCTATCAGGAGTCGGGTAAGCACTTGGTAGATAGGGTTGACGAAACAGGAAACAGAATCTGAACATATCTGGCCGTTTTGGGTTGGACGGATCGTCACTGGCTGTTTTGGGCTGGACGGATCGCACATGAGGAAGTGGTGGTCTAGTTTGCCACACAAGAAACGGATCGCAAACCAGCCAGCTGGGGGGGGGTTCCATGCACCAGCCAGAAACGGTTTGATCCCCTTCAACCGGTGGAAAGCCCCACTGCCCGTTTGGGCAGCAAAGCTCTGTTGCCCAGCGCTCTTTTTTCCTTTCTTGGGGGGAATGGTTCTTTGTTAAACTCAGCCAACAAAATCAAGGGGGCCCTTTTTGTCCCATGGCCACTGGGCATCTGAGAAAGAGCGGAGAAACTCCGAGCTTCCTTTTCATCGAAACCGGTTTCCCTTGGTTTCGCATCAATGTGTGACCCTTGGGTCTGTGGAGAAAATCTGCCGGCCCCCTAGGGTCGCTGTGCCCGTTCCGGGGAAGCTTCCCCCTGGTTTTTCGGGCTTGGGAAGCCACCCCCGGAACACTTGCATTTGATCAGCTTCTCTCGTGAAGTGGATTTGGATCACGGTTTGGGTGGGGGCTTCCCTCTCCAAACCCAGTGGTCGTTTGGCTTTGGATTACCCTTAAGGCTCGTTTTGCGGATCTGGGTTCCCCCGCCAAAAGTCGTGAATTATAACGACCTCACACGTCTCCCCAAATGGTGGTTTCTGTGGGGAAAAGCCCCCAACCACCTTATTTCAGGTTGGTGAAATATCATAGTTCACCCAGAAAAGCCCCACGCGATCGATCCAGATCCGGCAGCACTGCGGCTGGATCGTCCAGTTCCACTCCTCGGACGACTGTTTGGTGCCGGTGGTCGAGGGCCGCCGAGTGGCGAAGGAGCTGCAGAGCGAGTTCCACGAGCTTCAAGGCCAGGGATTTTGGTCTCGGAGGGTTGCCTCGAAAAAGGATCAATATCTAGGTCCCCCTGTGCCATTTTACCGTTTCGTTTTTGGTTGGGAGGGTTCCCCTACTAAAATAGACGACAGAAAAAAGTTGGTACCCTTATTCTAACCTCTCCTACTGGAGGACCTAGATAGGGTTTGATGGGAACATGTGGGAGCCCCAAGCGTGGCAAGTTTGTTTGAGTTGTTCAATATGAACCATGAATCCCGTGCCGGACGGAGTGATATGGATGACGGATTTGGAACTTCCCTCGTGAACAACGTGACCCCTGCGGAACCAAGGAACCCTCCGGAAGATGCTGCATGACGGCTTCTTTGTGAATAAAATCCGGGCCCACAAACCCCGTAAACCAGGTCTGTAACCCCAGAAGTGCAATTACTGTGACAGAACCATGCACCAGTTGGTAGGCAGTTTCTCCCAATGTTCATTGGGTTTCATGCCTCCCAACTGGGATTTAGCCCATCAGTAGGTTGTCCCACGGAGGCCATTCCCACTTCTTTGAGCCGTTCGAGGAGATTCTGGAAGCCATTGTGCAGAAATGCCGCGACTGAACGAGAAAAGACGGTATCCAACCGCCCCGCTTCCGGAAGGGGGGGAGGTTGGGGGGTAGGTTTGGGGTTAGGGGAGTCGGGTTGGAGGTTGGGGGTTGGGGGTAGAAAGGGGGTAGGGAGTGGGTTTAGGGGTTAAGATGTGGGCGGTTGTGAAGCTTAGACGTTTTGGTCCGCGCCCCTCAAAGTGACCGCATTATGTGGGGTTCTCAACATCGCTCTTGCGTGTTGGTTTTGCCTTCACAATATTATTCAGGGATGTCACTTGAATGGACCCGGTGTTTTGCTCAACATAAAGAGGAGGATTCTCCGGCAGTCCCGCCCAAAGGCGTGAGAGCACTCTACCGTACTTGCTGGGCACTGCCAGCGAGACGCGCAGCTGATTTTTCAGCTGTCCGCATGCCACGTCGCCCACTTGCTCAGTGCCAGCACTTGGTGCTTCTCAAAATTTGGGACCCCTTTTCCTTTTGGTTTCCGCTTAGAACCATCCCAAACAAAGACGGGCCCCCGATTTTGAGGAACACCCCATTTTGCCCGGTTTTTGGTTCTCCAAAATTGTCAATCTCCAGAAAGACATCCCTTTTCCTAGCTGGGCCACTGGGCAACTGGAGTGGCCGGAGTCCAAGGCAGAGAATGCAGATTCAGCATGAGATTCAAAATAGCCTTAAGGCAAAGAGATCTCTTTCTCTTCTTTCTCTGCACTTGAATTCGACCAAGCCTCTGCCATTCAACGGCTCCCTTCAGATGGTTTGTCTTCGGTTTGGGCACGTTTAAGTAAGCCGAATGAAAAGCAACAATACTCTGGTTTGCAAGGCCGAAACCCAAAGCCAAAACACCCTGAAAGGAAGGTGGTTCAGAAATAGGCTGAAGGCAACCTCGTTGATTTTTTTTGGGGGGGGAGAGGGCCTAAGCTTGAAACAGACCGTGGACGCACTGAATCCTAATGTGCCAGGTGGGATGAAGGAAAGCCCAGGAAAACTCGCCACCTACCTTGTGCGAAGCGGAGTTTTTCCAACAGAACTTCTAGAAAACGGTTTGGATGTGACAAATCTGTGGGAATGGAGCCGTGTCAAAACTGGTTGGTTGATTCATACTGCGGGACAAAATCCATTTCGCACCACTTGGAAACCATGGGTTGAAACCATTCATCGCTGGTAACGTTGGAATCGCATCCTTCGGTTTCTGAACGGTGCGAGCCATCCACATGGGGTCAACCGTCAGATCCGGATCTCCGCGAGGACGGCCATTGTCTGGAGCTTTGACACCGGCGAGGCCATGAAGGCCATGGTTCCCGTGAAACGGTTGGAAGGGCCGGCCGTTTCACGCCCAGTGCGACGCGCGAAGCGGACAATATCCGATACCCAGTTCGCCAGCGGCGCCCTTCTTTTCTTCTTCTTTGGGAAGGGTTCCTCTTCAAACTCAGCCAATCAAAAAATGATGCCCTTTGCTCTCATGGCCACTGGGCATCTGAGGATATTGTCCATGGACAGTACCCAGTGATGCCCCATAATATGGCAAGTAAACCAACCATAGCATGGTAAACCACAGTCAATTCGGGGGTTTCCTTGTTCCCTTGTCTTCTTTTTCGGGAACCCAGGCATCCACTGGGTTAGGTCACGGAGCTTGCCCACAGGGTGTTTTTTGCATTGCAGTCATTGTCTCCCCTGGTTTTCCCGTGGTTTTCCAGTGTTTCCACTTGACGCCAGAAGGTTCGGTTGTCCAAGCCACACCCGGGATTTGTCCGCGGGCCCCGGAACACCTCCAAACCGAAGCGAAGCGCCTTGGGGAAACCCAGGTGGGGAACACCATTTCGAGCTGCCAAAGGTGATGAGCATGTTTTTGTTTGTTTAACCGCATGCTATGCTACTCGGACAGTATAAGACCTGGTCGGGCCATCAAGGTTGGGGTGGTTCAAATCCCCAAGGTACGACACAGTGCCCTGGAGACCACAAGTCCGGCTACATATATACATATATATATATATATGTAGTATACCCAAGGCTTATGAAGGTGATCCGTTGATTGCTGCCATGGCGCGTGTCTGCTTCCCGGGTGTTGGGAGATACTGACGGCGGTTTGGCAGGTCCTTTATCTTGGTGGCTCCGAGCCGTCCCCTTAGCTCTTTAGGTTTTTAGGGCTTAGTGGGGGTTTCCATTTAACCCTCTAAAGTTTATTTTTGTAGCACGGGATCTGAGGACAGCCCAGTTAGCAGCTAAAAGCATCGAGAGCTAATCCTATTCTTCTGGAGCAAACCGTAAACCTGATAATCTGATAGTCATATATATATATATGTATGGGCAGAGGAGATTTCCACCACAAATTGGTGAATATTCCCTTTGGTTTCCTTTTCATCCAACCCCCAAAGAACTCCAGGTGCGGAGAAACCCTAGTTTGTTGCCAGTATGGTTTGGATTGGTTTGGATTTGGATTTGAAGCCCTTGTTCTTGTAGAATGTGACCCCACCGCCGGAACAACCACCTGCAAACCTTCCCAAAACGGGTTAAGCTGAGCAATTGAATTGATTACTCTAAAGAAACATCAAACACAACATCCTAACTTTTTTGTTGCAATTGTATTTCTTGTAATTATTTCCTCACCACCCACCCGGCACAGCTCCAAACCCCCCACTCCAAACGAGTTGGAAGTCGGACCCGACGCCTTATGGCTGTGGGTCAATACCGTTTTGGTACCATTTTGGTTGGTAGGTGAATTCACCCATTTTAGAGCCTATTTTAGTGGTTAAATCGGGATGTAACCACTGGGGCCACGGAATTTTGGGATTTTGAAAAGCCCATGCCGCCATGTCTGACCCATGGCTCAGATCTTCAGCGGGCACTCGGGCTCAGTGGCCAGCCTCGCCTTCGCCTCCGACTCGCCGGGGACTCGGCGCGCGCTCGGCGGGGTCTCGGACTCAGGTGGACTCGGCGGGGTCTCGGGTCACTGTGTTTCCCTGAGAGGTTTTTAGTGGATCAACCAGCCGTCCGGTTCAACTAGGGGATTGTGTTGTGTGTGTGTGGGTTTTTGCCTGGTTTCAGTGGTTGGGTGTCCATTGAACCCACTAAAAGCTGTTTAGTGGCTTTGAGTTGGTGGAAGGTGGTTGGGTTTCCATTTATCCCACAAGTTGAACACTCCTAGCGGGGGATCAGAAAATCAGCACAGGTTTATGAAGCGACCCTAAAGCCAACCATGGCTACGAATTTCACTAGGGGATCCTTCAGTGATTTGTGGACACAAGTCCCAACCTAAATGATGCCATTATTCACGTAGAACCTGCACGGGGTGATCCAGGGATGGCCCCATAGCCCGGCCCCGTTACTTGACATTATCAAGGTCAGCCCCAAAGTGGTAGGTTCAAGGGAAACACCCCCAGCAGTCAAAAATAATGGCCCCAGTTACAGCAATGGTTTGGCCCCATGGTCTAAGGTTGAATCGCCCAACCCAGTACCAATAAGGCAGGCTGAACAATCCCTTGCACTTTTTTCTTCCAGGCGATCCCGAACGCTTCACTCCCAAAACCATGAAGATCATTCTTCTGCGAGCCAGCAAGAGAAGTGCGTCCTCTTGATGGACAAAATATCCAGTTGGTAGGGGGTTTGTCCCAGTCAGGGTTCAGGGATTCCGTCCATCCTCAGCAGGTTGGCCACTTTAGTCCCTAAGGTTCAACCACCCATTAAAAGAATGGCAAGGACCCAATTTGGATGACAACCCTTAGGTGAAGAATGGTGGTTATCTTGAATGAATCATTATTTTAACGGTGGTTTAAAATGCAGGGGAGTGGATTCTATTCTACTTCTTGCCTGGAACCAGCTGTATGGCCGTTGTTTGTCCACGGATCGCCTTGTCTGGACAGAGCCAGTATTTGATCAACAAGATGTTGAAACGCCTGGAAGCTCATGTTTTGTGGCCAAGGCCGTGACAGAATCAACTTGCAAATTCCTCGTGTCAAACATAATTAGACGCCCAACGGAGTACCCTGGTAGATGGAAATAGCGATTTGGTTTTCTTCGCCAAAGCCTCCATTTTGAAGAGCCCAGTGGTCCAATGGATCTCAGCATGATGAAACCCAGCCATTTTCCTGGAAGTTTTTCAAGTGGTTTCTTTGCTTACCCACTCCCTGAGTTCCGTTTTCCGACTTGAGAAACTTGTTGGCGAGGCTCTGGTGGTAAATAGGTTTGTTGGTTTTTGGCCAGTCCACTGTTTTTTTTGCCAGTCCACTCAGTAAATCTGGCAAATACAATACGGTTGGTTTCTTTATTCGGCCACCGGTTTTGTGGCCAGTCCACGTACACGTGGTAGAACAACACCGGTTTGGTGTTCGTTCTTTGGCCGTTCCTTTCGTTTTTTTAGTTGGGTCCACGTCGGACCGTCCACGTTGGCCCCTCCGCTCGGCATCCGCTCGGCGCAGCGAGCAGCGAGACCAGGCGGACTTTGGCCACCGGCTCGGAGGCGGCGAAAAGCATTGGGGTCGGTCGGTTGGGTTGAGACGGGTCGGGGCTTGACAGGTGTTCTCCATAGGTGAGTCCTAGGGTAGGTGTTTCATTCCCCAGATAGCTGAAAGCTATAGGGGTTCTAACTTCTAATAAAGAGGGGGAAGTGATTTGCGAGATTGATGGGCTCGTGCTAAGGGGCTTGCAGTTTGGGGTGCTGGTGAAGTGCTGTTTGGGGCGCTGTTTGGGATGCTGGCGCAGGTGGTGTTTTGGGATGCTGTCTGGGGTGTTGTTTCAGGTGCTGGTGACGGTGCGGCGTTTTCGCGAGGTTGATGCTTTGGGGGTGCTGTTTGAGGGTGCCGGTGCGGGTGCATTTTTTTGCGAGATTGACGGCAGGGTGCAAGGGGGCATGCACTTTGCGGTGCTGCTGTTGTTGGATGCTGTCTGGGGTGCTGTTTGAGGCGCTGGTGACGATGCGGCGTTTTCGCGAGATTGATGCTTTGGGGGTGCTGTTTGGGGTGCCGGCACACGGGTGCATTTTTGCGAGATTGACGGCAGGGTGCAAGGGGGCATGCAGTTTGGGATGCTGTGTTATGTGCTGTTGGAGGTGCCTGTGACGGCGCGGCCAAGTGCTGTTTCGGGGGGTGCCGTTGGAGGTGCTGGAGAACAATCGTCGGCATGATTTTCGCTATTTGGGGTCTATGCTGGTGTAGTTCAGGTTCCTTTTTTTGGGTTGGATTCATATCCAGCGATTCAACAGATTCGCATTCAAAGAATGGCCTTGGGAGCCAATCTGAAGGATGAACTATTTGGAAGGTACATGTGGGTGCGGCATTTTTAGGGGACCCCCAAAATGGTGGTGTTCCGTTTGGTCCTCCTTTGAAACCCCCAAAACGACCCATTTTCATAGTCTTCAGAACGGATGATTGTGTCTGACTACGCCATAGCCAGGGACTCCCAGACTTGCGTGTGTGGAGCGAGTTGGCTCAGGCCAGAATTCAATCTATTCAAATAGGTTGGTGTTTTTGTTGAGGCTGGCTCGCCTTTTCATCTTGATCGGAAACCAGCAGGAAAGCCGTCCAAGTCCTGATTTTGACGGGATTTGGACCCCCAAGCAGGAAGCCACCCCATGGAACGCCTCCAAACCACCGGCCTCCCATTGAGTGGATTCCTCACTTCCGGAGAACAAAGTCCGACCTGCCCGGGCAACAACAGAACTCCGGGCTAGCCGCTTTTGATGAGATGTCAACTCGAAGCCTCCGAAAAGCCAAGGGTTGAAATTCGAGCCTTCACCTGTAAGCGCCTGTTGCCCTGCGTGCGAAGATTTTCAAAGGGCCTCTCCCCTACCCTTCTGCGCGCAATGCAGGACCTTACGGTGCGGCTCTGGAAGGCTTCGCTGAAATCGGGTGCGTTGGGCAGTGGTTGAAGCTTTGCAATTTGGGACAACGACATGGTTGGAACATGTCGATTAGAATCCCGACCTCTGCTTCGGATCTTCACCTCGAACTTTGGGGGAAAATGAGCGCGCTTCCTCACCGATAAGGTGAACGTTTGAAGCACAGCAAACATGCCGCCATGGAACAGGATTTGGAGATGTGATCTTTGAAGGAGTGACAGGTGAGGGTGTTCTTGTGTCGCACTTTGCGACCGAAGCGATCTCGGATGAACGCAGCCAGCATATGATATTGGGTTTGTCTCGAGCTGTGGTCCCCCCGAAGACAAGAAACAGGCTTCAGTTTTGTCCTTTGGGTTCAACCATTGAAATAACCCCCCCCCCCAAGACAAGAAACAGGCTTCATTGAGATAAGCGACAGAACCAAAACGCCCAGCTCTGCGTTGATCCCTTGACGCCTGTTGCCCTGTTCTGCTTGCCGATTTGGGGAAGTTCGACAGCAGATTTGGTTTTCCGAGCAGGTCCCGGGCCTGATACTTGGTCGATGCTGTGCCCCAAACAATTGGTCCACCTTTGGTTTCTGAGGCTTCTGTTTACATGGCTGGCCTTTTTAACAACTTTTGCTTTTCCATTCAACCAGCTACCGTCTTCCCATTCAACCAGCCCAGTTTGGAACCCGCACGCCCATCCCGCAGGTTGGATTAGCTTTCTTGCTGGTTTTCCGGACCCCCAAATCTGGGCGTATTCCCCAGATTCAAAGTGCCTGAGAACAAGTTGAGACCTGCTGGGTGTCTTTTTTTTTGTTTCCGGGGTCCCCCCAAGACGGTGGTGTTCCTGTTGTTACCTCTTAAAAAATAGGAAAAAAAAAACAAGGTGCACCCTCAAAGCGAGGCAGACCCATCTAGCTATACCGAGGAGGTGAGCAAGGCAAGATGGCATGGCATTGATTGGTGTTTGTGGAATCAAACAGCCGGCAAGCCACCGGGGACATCTTGACTGGAGAACAGCCAGAGGTCGTTGTAAGCCAGCCAGCAAGCCGTCGGGTGTATCGTGCTTAGGCAACAGCCAGCAAGCCATCCTAGGTCCCCCCAGTAGTGCCCTTCTCTCCCCTTTTTTGGGGAGGGTTCCCCTACTAAAATAGACAAAACTGAAAAAGTTGGTACCAACTTATTCTATCCTCTCTACTGGAGGACCTAGATATGATGGGATTTGATGAGAACATGTGGGAACCCCACGCGTGACAAGTTTATTTGAGTTGTTTAATATCAACCATTAATCCCGTGCCGGACGGAGTGATAGGGAGTACGGATTAGGAACTTGGGGATCTCCCCATCGTGAACAATGCGGGCCTGCGGAATCCCCAAAGACGCCGGCACGCCGCTGCCTCTTTCCAGGTGTTGGAGAAGAAGCCAGAGGTTGTTTTGAAGGCGCTGGAAAATTCTGTGCGCGGGGGGTGTGCATTCCAAAAATCCGCTCGGTTGGTGGGTGGTGGGGGGTTGGTTGGTTGGTTGGTTGGTTGGTTGGTTGGGTGGTTGGTTGGTTGGTTGCTTTCTTTCTTTCTTGCTTGCTTGCTTGCTTGCTTGCTTGGTTGGTTGGTTGGTTGGTTGGTTGGTTGGTTGGTTGGTGCTTAAACTGACCTCGGTGGAGCTTGGTCACAGTGTGACTTTGGCCCTCAAGTCTTTTTTTGCTTCAAGAAAGTCTGGTCAAGGGGTAGGTTGGTGAGAGTGTGACTTCTGCCCTCAAGTTGTTTGCTTCGAGAGTGGCTGAGCTTCTTCTGGTCAAGGCTTCAAAAGCTTGGCCTTTGAGACAATCACGTCCTTCGGCCAATCTGCCAAGGAAACCAGAAGGCACCAGAAGGCCGATCGAAGGGTTTCGAACCCATGGGTTTTTTTGGGGTATGGGTCAATCTTCAAAAAGGGGGCCGCAGGGTTTGGTCCTGATTTCCATTTACCAGGGCAACCCATTTTGGGTTCCTTAATTTGTTGACCCACACCCATGAGCCTTTGTCAAAGATCCAATACTGGGATGGTTATGGACCCCCTGGATGGCGTTTCGAGTACCATGGATGAGGAACCCCATCCACTTTTGCACTCACCAAGAAGCGGAATTGCAGGGCCTTCGGCCGTGTGGTTTTGCTTGCGGCAAGATACATCAAGATACCCTGAATTGATTGGTGTTTTGGAGCCCGGAGTTGAAGCCGTTCTTGTTGAGAATAGATGGGAAACCACCAACCTAAGCCACCCATCAGAGGGAAGCTGACTTTCCAAACTTTACTGTCGACATGTGGGGCATTGCCCATCTCTGCCCAGGACCCCAAAGCCGTGGCCAACGAACGCAGTACTTTTCGAAGAGATGGGATTTGGGATTCCCTCACCACCTCACCTCCTCACCTCACTCACCTCACTCACTGCACTCACCTCACTCACTCCACTCACTCCACTCACTCCACTCACTCCACTCGCTCCAATCACCCCTCCACTCACTCCCTCCACTCACTCCCTCCACTCACTCCCTCCACTCACTCCCTCCACTCACTCCCTCCACTCACTCCCTCCACTCCCTTTGTTGGGGCATCATAGTGTCTATGGACCCGCAATAAAGCACCAATACGCTTATGGACACTCAAGGGCCCCCTTCCCCCATCCCCGGCAACAACCGTGGTTTTCACAACTGTCTCACTTTGCAAGTGCTAAAACCATTCTACCACATTTTGGGAAGATCAGTTTGTATTTTGTTAAGAAAAACAACATGTTGGGTTGCCGGGGGGGGTTTGCCCGGACCGAATGACGGTCACACACTCTTGGACGTGGGTTGGGAATTGTGCAAATCCTATGCGAATAGCAGCGAATCGTGGCGTAGGTGGAACTACAGGAAAGTCTGGACATGTCCAACTTCGCGTATTCGAATCTCAGATTCGAATACGCGGTGCCGGCAGGCGCATTCTCAATTTGCTCGAAGCAGGCTCCAGGACTGTGGCCTGACTCTCTTAGTGAGAGACCTTCAGAATGCCACCAACACTTGCACGCAGCTGTCCAGGCCGGGCTGCCTTGTATATGCGAAGCAGACAAGTCATGAGCTGCGCTGATAACTTGCGTTCCCGCGCGGCACTGAAAGCGCAGCGGAGACAAAGACCAGCTTTTGGGAAGGTAGCTCCTTCAAACGCAAGAAGACCCCAAGCCCTCTTAGACAGCGGGTGTCTAAAACCGCCTGTGGCAAAGTGGCAGCGTGTCAGATAAGCAAATGGGACTGCGCAGCTGCGTAGAGCGCGCAGATAGCGGAGAAGTCACATGGCGTGCGGGGCTGGGGGGTCGGGATCAACTAGCTTGAAACACAGGTTGGCCTCGACATGCCGTGTTCTTTCCGGCCCCCCCCGGTTCCCTCCCCCCCCCCTCGACAGCCGCGAACACGCTGCGCGGGGCAGCATGAAAGTCCGGGCAAACCCCCCCCCCCCGTCAACCCAACATGTTGAAGTGTGTGTGCATGTGTAGCCCATGTTTGCATGCTTTGGGCCCCTCCCCCCCAAAAACAACAACAAATGAGAATCAGGTGACTGCCCGTGCCAGGGCCACGCGGGCTGTGTGAAAGCTGTCAGCTTCTCGCAGCACGGCAAGGCTCGGGGGCTTGTGCTCGCGGCCAAGGGCATTTGCCCCTGGGGTTGGAAGGGATATGAGGGGTTTCGCAAAATAGGGCACCCCCGTTTTATGCATGGGTTCAAAGGGAAACCAAAAGGAAACCGCCTACCTGGAGGGGCCCCGAATTTTTTGAGAAACACCCATATGGCTCTTCAGCGGTTGGAAGCGAGCCGATGCGGTTGGCCATTTCTTTGTTTCACAAGGGAGCTACTCAGCTAATTCCCCAAAAACACCGGCTGCAGGGGTGTTTCTTCTGTTTACCTGTAAACACGCGTGAAAGTATACTGAATGAGTACGCTTTCGAGCAACATTCCTGATGGTGTTTGCTCCAAGCCAACTGATCATCAAACCCTAAGTTGGTTTCCTGAATTTCCCTTTGCGACCAGCGGTTACCCAAGCCTTCCATGCAGTCCTTTAGTTTCCCTTTACGAGGGCACCATTTTGGATTGCGCGACTCCAATGGCTTTGGTTTAAGGAGCCTTATTCAGGGCTGATTTTTGTGGTTGTTGGTCGAAACCTGGTCGAAACTCAGGAAATTGGCGAAGTGATTTGGTTTGACTGAGGTGCTATCATAGGCTGCAGATGTTTCCCTAGCAGCATTCCCACCTGAAAGATGGAGTTGAGGGAGAAAGGTGACTTCTGGAATTGCATTCATGCCTCAGGTAGCCCCGTCCAAACCACCAAACCAAACAAGCAAGACGGGTCAGGTGATTTGTCACGTTTCTCGCTCGGGTGATTTTTGAGGCTAGCGCATGTTCGGTGATTTCCAAGGAACCAAACAGGAGACCCAACTCCATTGTGGGATTTGTTGAGGCTTGCCCTTTGGTGGTTCTACAGGAAAACCAAAAGGAAGACCTCAACACCAGAAGGAAAACCGGAATTCATGGTGGGAGGTGGCCATGGGTCAAAGTCTCCCGTACCCCCACTAAAATGGGTGGTGAATTCACCTACCAACCAAAATGGGATCCCAAAACGGTTTTGACCACCACAACCAGGTCCGGTTGGTTCAACAAAACCCACCAAGCCATCCACTCCTTGCGCACGCCAGGGCCTCGCCAGTGGCCTGCGCCCCAGTGACCGCTTTGGACAACTCTCCGAGAGTCGAGTCTGGGCGCCACTTTTGTTGTTGAGCCGGTTTGGTTGTTGTCGAGTCTGGTGTGGCTCGATTTGTTTTAGAGCTGGGGTTACGCAGGTTTGGTCTTTGTTTCCATTTATGAGGGTGCCAGTTTCTGTAACATTTTGCGAGCCACGGCCGAATGTTGAAAAGAGGGGGCCTTGGCGACGGCTTCTTTTGTGGATGGACGTCATCCTGGCAGTTGGCATGCAGTTGTCCATCGGGTTTCCTTTTTCTCAACAGGATTGCGGCATGCGTCCATCCGCAGTAGGGGGTTCCTTAATTCCGGCTGAGTTATAATCCTTTACGCGGATCAAGTTGCTGAGTATGGGCGAGTGTTCGTTGTTTGGACGCGCCGCCCCTTTGCAGGCTTCATCAAAAAGGAGGCCGAAAGGAACTGACCATGTTGTTTTTGATTGGGGGGAGCATCATGCTTTGGGAGCGTTGTTTTGTTTGGGGAGCATCACATTTTGGGATACGGCGTGTGGAAAGCACTACTCCTTGGGAGGCGCGAGTTATCTTTTGGGAAGCGCGGGATCTCAGAGGTGCTTTGTGGCACCCCCGAGTATATGGTGCAGGATGTTTTTGGATCTTCCGATTTGTGTTTGTCTCCATCTCAAGATGATGGGTTCAATGCAGCGGCCAGCTGGATTCTAATAGTAGCCTTAATGTGATTTGCGGGTCCATAATCATAAGCACTGTGATGCGAAAACTGCCATAATTATAGGATTCCAACCCCCCTTCCCCTGTTTCCCTCGACTCTAACACGGCAATAAAGGCCTCAGAAACCAGGAGAAACGGGGCGGGCGGGGGGGGGGGGGTAGCTATGAGAAGCATGTTTGCACATTGATCAAGGAAGTGAATCAGTCAGGATTCTAGAAGTAGTGGTAGGGGCTTGCCATCGCAGTGGAGACATTCTGTGCCTCCAAACGTATATCAGGATTGTGAAAACTGCCTGTACAGACGTCATGAACCTATCCCGACCGTACAGGTTAGTAACTCGCAGCTGATACACCTTTCAGTTCTAGGCATGCAGCACTATACCGAGCATTGGATGACAAGATCGGCAACATTCATTGACTCATCGTACTCGAAAGGGACCCAGCCCGTTTCAAATCTTGATGCAGCATTGAGGCAAGAGCGGGAACAGGGCAGACAGAGCAAGAACAAAAACTTGCACAAGCTGCTCTCAAGAGCCATGGAACTCGCTACATGTTCACATTTTGGCGCAAAGCCATTCTATTCTTGCCAAACAGTTTGCTGTCCAGGGTTACAAAGCTGCATGTGTTGTGAAATCTTGTGGAGCGTGCACTGTCTCGAGTCACCACTCTACTCCTCACCCCCACACACAAAAAAGGGCGATATCGGCGGGGACCAGTCCCACACGCGAGGCTCTGCCGCTGGGGAGGTCATGGTCTGGTCCCCTGCTGGGCGACTGGTACCGGCCTCGGGTTTGGTTTTGGTCGGTGGGGCCCCGAGGAATCCATAAGGAGGGTCGGTGAAAGGGGGTGAGGAGTTGAAAGCCCCAAGTTTCCCTAGGTTTTTTTTTTTTTAGTTTTTTTTTGTTATATATATATATATATTAAGGGAGCCTTAGGGAATCACCGCCCTTCTCTTGGACCACTAGGGACTCCATAAAAATGCAGGTCTCTCACTCCGAAGTTTTTGAGTTTCGTACTTTTGGACTGGGCTGTTTTCGGTTGGATCGTTTGAATGAGCAGAAATTGGTGACCTAGTGCGCAAAACAACGGATCGCAAAGGCGGCAGCGGGCGGTTTTCATGGGAAGATCATTGTAGCGTCGCCTCCCAGAGAAGACATGGCTGGTTTTCAGGAAGGCGCACAGGAACGTCTGGCCCTGTTACAAGAAACAAATGGATTGAGAAGGAAGTTGGATCCAGCATGTTAGGGTTTCAGATCAATTCCCTTCTACAAAATAGGCCGCCTCGGTTCGATTTTCGGAAGGGGTGACGCAAGGACTTGGTCTTCTTTGTGGCTCCCCTGCAGGGATTATGGAGGATTGGTTAAACCACTTCGGGGTTGCTCACCCAACCTCCCCACCCACCCTCCCGCCAAACCCCGCTCACTTGATCGCAAACATGCCCGCTTTGTCCGCCCACCGCGAAAACCTGCTCTCGGGCCATTTTTTGAGGGTTGGCACGTGCCGGCGATGCAAGGGATGCAAGGGATGCAAGGGATGCTGGAAAGCCCAGATGCTGGTGATGCAGGAATGCTGGAGATGCTGGTGAGGATGTAGAGGATGTTGGCGGGCCCACTGTCGGGGGCATTTACAGTGTTTTTTTAAGGTTGAGCAACGTGGGGATGTTATGGGTCCAAATGTCTGGGCTGGCCTGCGTCCGAGCTTCTGGTGAAACACGTCAGCGGAAAATTCTTACGGGTAGGGGTTGTCCTCGCTCTTCGAGCTCGAAGACACACAGCGCAGCTGGATATGGGATCCTTGGATGAATCAACCCCTCCTATGTTTTTTGTTGTTTGCTTTTTGCATGTTTGCTTGTTTTGATTTTTGTTGGGGGGGGGCGGGTGGCATCAAGTGAAAAATTCCCACTGAAAGGGGCACCCTGTTGATTGATCACCCAGGAATTTGTGAATGGATCAACATTCGGTCCGAATTTTGAAGCCCTTGGGCCTGAACTGAGGAGCTGAACCTGCCGCCTTGTGGCTGCGCGGTTTGTGCTGTGGGGTGCGCCTTGTTGGGAGGAGGGGAAGGGATATAGGGCAAATCATGGAAGCTGACAAAAGGGTTGCGGAAGACTACTTCCTTTTGTACACTTCTGTGGTTGTCGGCAAGAGGGTGCTACGTGAGTGTCTCTCACATATCGTGGGTCCTGTTTTGGTCGGAATCAGGGATAGCCGGCGCAATTCCAATTTTGACCATGCCCAAGCCATGATTACTTTCTTTGGTTTGCAAGTACCGCCCCCCACCCCCAATAGAAACGTTCTTTCGGCCGTAAAGTTGCAAGGACCGAAACCACCTGGGGTTCCAAATTCAATTCACCATCAAAACAACGGCTGAGTTGATATAACCGCGATCGTTTACCTAAGGATTGTAATGATCTAAATGTGGTCCAACAATCTTTTTCTGGGGGTTGAACCCTAGGGCCTAGTTTCAAAACGAGATTGAACCGAGCCCAGGGACCTGGGTAGAAAACAAACCCGAATAAATTGGCTTAGTATCTTTCAGGTCAGCAAAAAAAAAAGGAAAGCAGGACTTTTCCTACATGTTGCCTATAAACATCACTCCAACAGAAATCTAGCGGCGACCAAATTTGGTGATGGAGCTAAAGCCAGAGGGTCCTTAGCCCAGATGCTGAACGACAGTCGCTGGCTCCCCCTCACCCAGCTTCGATTAGGACCAAACAGGTTCGGTTCCTTTCGAAGCTCGCCTGAGCTTTTCCGCGGCAACATGCCCCATGCGTCAATCTAGGGCCCTCAAAGCACAGGTTTTCCTCTTGGTTTCTCTTCAATCCAAGGTAAAAGAAAGGACCACCAAAAAAACACGAAAAACGCAGAGCCACTTGGGTATACCACCACTGCATCCCGCTCACATCGCCGTTCCTCGCGAGGTACTCCCCCGACGGCATGAGCCTCGCGGTGGGCGGCACCGATGGACAGTGCAGGACTCGTCGGGGCTTGGGCCGCCTGGGCTCATTTGCTTCGGAGCCCAGGGAAGCAATCCTAGGTGTGGGGTGGGTGGGGTGTGGGTGTGGGTGGGGTGGGGTGGGGTGTGGGTGTGGGGTGTGGGTGTGGGGTGTGGGGTGTGGGGTGTGGGGTGTGGGGTGTGGGGTGTGGGGTGTGGGGTGTGGGTGGGGTGGGGTGGGGTGTGGGTGGGGTGGGGTGGGGTGTGGGTGTGGGGTGTGGGGTGTGGGGTGTGGGGTGTGGGGTGTGGGGTGTGGGTGGGGTGGGGTGGGGTGTGGGTGTGGGGTGTGGGGTGTGGGGTGTGGGGTGTGGGGTGTGGGGTGTGGGGTGGGGGTGGGGTGGGGCGGGGTGGGGCCCCCAGCTAGGTGCCCTTTTACCGTTTCTTTTTTGGTTGGCAGGGTAGACTACAGAAAAAAAGTTGGTACCCTTATTCTAACCTCTCTACTGGAGGACCTAGCTCTTATTTATTTCAAATGGAATCCTGGATCCTTGGGCTACGTCCCCTCTGTAGTTGTCGTACAATAGCAGCCCGGCTTAAACTTGCTGGTGCTCGGGAATGAGAAATGGAATGACCCCCATAATAAGACATCGAATTCCTACTATGGTTTCCTTTGAAAGGGAATCCCCTTGGGGTTCATTCCCCAAACTCGGACTAGTTGTCATTACCACCAGCAAGTAACGAGGACCGGGGGTGTGGCGATTGGTGGTTGGACTTTTCTGACATGAAGGACGAAGGGGGCTATAACCTTCCCATCCTTATGGGTCTGAATCAGTACTGGAAAATGACGGAATTTGTCCCAACAAAACTCAGGGCGACCCCTTGATTTCCAGTGGGCGGGCTAAGTTCATCACCAGAACTGTGCTGAGTTGTTCTTTTTCCCGGTGCTTTTCTGATGGGACGATGCCACGTGATGCAACGACATCCCACACCAACCCCCTGGTATTAGAGGAAATGCTTAGGGCTCCTTGTAGACCATCCCTCAAGGATCCCACGTTGGGCTTTTGTGTTTGTAGCGGCCCCTGATTGCTCCCCCTAGCATGTACGGGGGTTCAGTCACAATATCCAGACTTTGCGGAAAATGAAGATGGGGGATGAGCCCCAACTTCCCATGTCCATATTAGGGTCATCAGTTACGAATCCGCAGAATGTTGAGTTCGGAAAAGCCACACTGCATGTTTTGCTGGCAAAGGAGGTGCCAAGGCGCAGTCACCTGCATCAATCCCTGGAAGTGAAATCTACAGGCAAGGTCAGACTGAGTGGAGCTGACAAGAAATCCCCCGCTCGGCAACTAGCATTGGCAGTTCAACCAGCCATCTTGTTCCTCAGGCTGTTAGTTGCTTTTCGATGGTCCCAGTGCCGGGGTTTCCATTTAGCCCAGTTAGTTCCTCTTGGGGACTGCTGGGTAAGACCCCATGTTCCACGGGTTTTGTTGTGGTACCATTTTGGGTGTGTCATTTTTTTGTTGGACCCCCCCCCCAAAAAAAAAAAAACAAGAATGGTGATGTTCCTGTTGGTTTCTCGTGAAACCACAACACAAAGGTACCCTCCAAAAAAGACAAATGTTTTGTTCATTCATTTACCCAATATTTTGGGGGGAGGTTTGTTGCACCCACACAAAGCTCCAGGATATACAGCATCGGCACAGGGGTGTGCATCCTGACCATCCAGGATGGGATGTGAATGCTCGGTCAGAATTTCCAGCAGTCTGCGGTCCATTTTCCAGGGGCATGCGGGACTCACTGCATATCCCGCAAAACACCACGGCACACGCTCATTTTCCCGTAGCCCATATTTGGACCGCGGCTCAAATGCACATTGTGGCAAAGCGAATTGTTTTTGGTCGCAACTATTATATAGATGTTGGTTTGCGTCTGCAACAAAGATGGCCATGGTGGGTTGGGTCACAATCAAAGAGTCCCAGGACATTTTCATTTCCACAGCCACGGAGTGTTCGAAATGTGCTCCTTGCATCTCTGAGCAGGGCTTCAGATTCTAGGTCCCCAGCTAGGTGCCCTTTTACCCTTTCTTGGGGGAGGGTTCCCCTACTAAATAGACTACAGAAAGTTGGTTCCCTTATTCTAACCTCTCTACTGGAGGACCTAGGATTTCATGAAGGGGGCAAGGGGGGCTTGAAGGGGGATTTAAGGAGGACTGCAAGCAAAACTTGAGGGGGGCTTGAAGGCGAGAGAGTTGGTTGGAGTTGCGGGTGGAACCCCTCACATAAGGCCCCAGGGCCAGGGGAAGGTGGTTTTTGGGAGGGTTTTTATCACGGCTGATATGCACACTCAAAACCCGACCGCATGGATTCGGTCGAAAGGCCTCAAAGGAGTTTGGGGAAACAACCCCTTTGGATCGCCGCCTGGCGATCCTGGAAGGGGAGGAGTTGGCTTGTTGGCGCGTGCAGACCAGGGCGCCGCGTTGCCAAAAGGTTCCGGGGCAGGACTCCGGTTCCTTGACTCCTTAGGTTCCTGGGCCTGGACTTGGAAAGACCGCAAGCCATCAGTATCTTGGTGGCTCCCAGCCATCCGGTTCCTTAGCTTTTTAGCCTTTCAGTGTGTAGTGGTAGTTTCCATTTAACCCACTGAAAGTGAAACTTGTAGCGGGGGATCCGAAAACTGGCAGCCCAGGTATGGTTCATTTTTTTTCGGCAGTGAATCCAATGGAAACCCAAACCGAGCGGAGTTGAATTGGCCCAAGTGGGCACCCGCAAAAAGACGGGTTTCTGCACATCGCGATGCCAGTGCCTTCGTGGGCCTGGCAGCATCCGGTCTCTAGCCTTCTCTCCAGCAGGGGGCTGAGGCTGGGGGAGATCCTGAGACATTCAGCTGGCGTGCCCCGGAGCCAACTTTTTGATTAAAAAGAGGCTGGGGTAGACTTAGGATACATCTTACATTTTACCAGTGACTCAAAGTGAAGCAAACACTAAAATACTTTTTATAACTGGGCCTAACTCTAATCATGGAGGGATCAAAAGGGAGCCCTTTCGCTTTTTGGTTGAAAGGGGAGCAACTCAACGGGAAAACCTCCAGATGTCGGGAGGTTCCAAGTCTTACTTGGCAATGGATCGGTTTGGGGTATCCCCTTATAAGTTTCAACTCGTGGGGTAACTTCCGCATTCTTTCAGGGAGGCGTTGAAGAAAAACGCAAACGACAACTCGGAAAGCAGCTGGTCAACGCTAGGGGATCCTAAGGCCTTCAAGAAGGATTTTTGGCGTCCTAAGGCCGGCACCTTGCTTGCCACTGGCGCGGAGAATGGCAGCATGAACGTCTACGGCGGGGTCCTGACCGTGTCTCCGTTTTCGTCAAAGGACCCGCTGGTTTTTGGAAAGGTCATTTTAGCCTCTTTTCTAATGTCACAAATCCATTGTTCGGGTTCTTGTTTTTGTGAGGGAAAGGTCATTCGCCTCTTGAATCGGGAATTTAGACCTAGCGCGGACTCCTGACCGTGGCCCACAAAGATGTTTGACCACGGGTTTCCGAGTTAAGGTTGACCCCACATTCGTCACCCCCAGATTATTAATAGGGGGGTGGGGGCCCCCTTCTGAATCCCCACATTTCACACCAGAAATGGACACCCCCCTATTAATTAACTGGTTGGTTGATTAATATGGAGTCAACACTATGATTCATAACCTGTCTGTTTGTCGGAGGACCTCAGCTTGCCCTTGACGCCTCTGGAGAATAGGATCTGGGGGCCGTGTTCTGATTCCAAGATACCCTGTAAAGTGGTGCAGTAGTCGTGGGAACCAACCACTTTGGTAGCACAGAATGGGTATTTTACCATGGCCGAGGTCAAAGTCAAATGGCTGAATCCGAGGCATCATAGATGGGCGTGTCTTCGGGGACCCCCCAAAATGTGTTGCTTCGGTTTTCCTGCTGGTGTCCTTTAAAGTCACAAAAGGGGTGCTGAGCCTCAAAGAAAGGCAGACGGCCGAACATCAAGTCTCTCGGTGCCCAGCCGTCCCCGTAGCCTTTTAGGCTTTTAGGGTTTAGTGGTAGTTTCCATTTAACCCACTAAAAGTTAGTCGCTTCTAGGGGATCTGAAAACGGGCAGCCCAGTCAAGTCTGAGCTGAATGAATCTGAGGCACTGCCGACGGGGAGTGCAAACTTGCCATGGAGGAGCGACATGTTGCCCGGGGCGTTTAGCATGGCTTGCTGGTTCTCCGCAGGAAACGAGAATCTTGCATTTGGTCAAGATGTTTTTTGATTTTCTCCTGTTGGTTTTAAAGGGAATCTATCACTATTGGACATACTTATTTTTTCCACGGGACGTATTCGCAAATGGAGGGAATTGGAATGGCATCCCTCGTGGCTTCCTTTACTGTAAGGGGACTGGGTTCATTCCCAAACCCTAGGTCGTTCCTTACTGAGAGCCAAGATGGTCCTTGAGTGGTGCTGGTGGCACAAGCGCGGTTTCAACATCTCCGACAGAAACGGAACCGTGCCACATGTACTTTTGCCCTGGTGGAAATAGATTTGTTAAGATTGGAACGCCCCAAATGGGTTGGTTTTCCTTTCTTCTTAAGGCTCCTACATGAATTTGCCCGGTTCGCCCTTTGACCCCTATGGAAGAAAAAACACCCCCCCTCTCAAAGAGGGCATGTCTGCTCTTTATGGGTCACTTTTCTCAGAAGGTGGGGTAAAAGGCAACAGATACAAACTGCCTTCCCCAGCAAGACTGCACACTGTTGGCTGGGAATTATGTTTTGTCTTGCTTGCTCACCCTCGCCCCTTATTCCCATGGTTTGTGCGCCCAACCAGCTCAACCTTTCTGGTGTTTGGAAGTGCTGTTTTTTAGTATTGTTTTCTCCTGGCAGGTTGATGCTTAGCATTGACATGTTGGCGATGCTAACCCGTGGAGGGTAAGAAACGATCTTACAAACTCAGACCCGAAATGTTCGGCTCCAAAATTCGAGTTCCTAAAAGTTCATCCCCCGGCCAAACTTCCGTGCCTCTGCATGAACCCATAAGTTCCGAGAGTCACAAATCACGTCGCCACCAACACCCGCTCTCTAAATTCTGCTCTCCGAAACTCCAGGCGTGCTATGGAGTCCTGGGATTTCGCAACAAATGCCAAATGTCGCAGTTGCCCCACTTTGGTATCCCGGAAAGGGTTTCTCGGGGCTGAATGACTTTAATTATACTACTAGTTTGCTCCCACACTCATGACTATAGTTGGTTTCAAGGTATCCCACAGCCCCATTCGAACTCTTCGGACCCCGACTCCGACCCATGTTGTTTCAATGGCAGGCGCACATCCCGGAGGGAAGCGATCAAGCGGTGGGCGTTTTTGCTGCCGCTCGGCCAAGAGTACTGGGCCTGAATACTTTGGTAGATCCAAGTTTTCGATCATGAGACTTGTAGCCAGACATCAAGTAGCGTTTTTCCGTTTAGCATGGTGTGGAGGCCAAAACAGCCAAAATTAAGTCATGCTCACAAGAGAGACAGAGAGAGAGAGACTGTTCCCAGCCATCCCCTTATTTTGGCACTTTAGTGTGTAGTGCTTGGATTTCCGTTTAACCCACTAAAAGTTAGTCATTTTTAGCGGGGTATCTGAAAACGAATCCTCAGGCTTCGCCTGTTCCGGGAAGTCAACTTGGAGGCCCCTTCAAAATGCTAATGCCCTGGAGGGGGGAATGGGGTGGTCTCCGTGACATGTTTCGTTTCATGTCAAGCTTGGGTTTTGTTTTTCTAGGCACACATTGGGTTCAAACACGTTGCCCATTTTTCGGATGGCCGGAGCGGCGACTTTGAAAAGCGACCTAAACGCACAAAAGCACGGCACTTAGAATTGGGTTTTGAGCCTGGTTGGGCTTCATTGGGCGCTCAAGACCTTTTCTTCGACATTCGATTCACGCTGGTTGGTGTGAAAGGGTTTCTACTTGGATGTTCGTCCAAGTAAGTGGTTATCCAGTTGGGTTCCAACCCACTAATGATGGGGTTAACTTCACTTAGGGAGACGAATAGGTGGGTTATACCCTTTCAACTCCGAAGCGGACACAGGATCTGTTCACAAGGACTGTTTTCTGAATCCCAGTCAGGTTCCATGATTCTTGAAAGTCGTTTGGTTGAAAATAGATGGCACTGGCTTCTGTCTTATTTGGGACTTGTCTTATTTTACGGGACACACCCCCAAGTTGTGGTTTCCCTTTTGGTTGCCCTTTAACCCACAAAGGGTGGCACCCTCAACCAAGACACACCCATTTTGCTTTATGAAGGGCGCATAGGTCTGACCATATTAAGGCGATGGGTTGCTTGTGGTCACACGAGACGAGGTCAAACACACTATGAAACACATAATGCACCAGTATACTGAAAGTGGTATTTGTGCATAGTCTTCCTTGTAATTTGCATGGAAAGCAGAAGGGGACCACGAATACACTTGCAGGATACCCCTGGCAAGCAGTTCTATAACCTGGAACGCAGTTTGAACACCATAGACTCCCCCAAGCAAGGTGAACACAACATCGATCGATGGATCTGACCGCTGTGGCATCCACCTAGGTGGCCTTCTCTCCTGGCCCCGTGCACGGCTCTTAGCTGTGCTTCGGAGAGCGGAATTTTGGACAGTCGGCACGACTCCTGACGGCCGGGAAGGGGGCGGCGAGAACGAAATGGGCAGCGAGCATGTCCTCAACTTCTGAGGTTGACGCTTGGACGGATTCTTTTTGGTTCTTGGGTTCCGATCCTTGGGCCGCAAAAAGCACAGGTTTTTCGTCCCTATGACCCCCCCCAACCAAGCGGTTTTCCTTCCGGCTTCCCTTGAAACCCGCTCCGGAAACGGGTAGACCCAAACTAAGCCCAGGCGGTACCCCAGCAGCCCCTGAGCCCCTTGAAACCGAATCCGAGGGACCCTCCCTGGAAGCTGCCCCAAACCGCCAAGGGCTTTGGTCAGATAGATGGCCCCACCTGGAACAAGCCGAATCTCTCAACCAGTGGAGCCGAACCCATCGATTTTTGTTTCAAGGAACTGAGCTAGAAGGGGAATGACAGAGACCCCAAAGCTTTCAGCTGTTGGGAAATAACGTATCACCCATCTGAACCAGTGGAACCCATCTGTTTCTAATATAACCAAACTCACCTAGAAAGGACACTTGTTGAAATCACCTCTTGGGGAAAATTGGCAGCCCCTGTTTCCGATGTTTCCTCACTTGGACTCGTAGCTCACCCGAGGCCTCCGCCCGGTCGACCGCGGAAGCCATGAGCCAAAGTCAACTCTGCAGCTATTCATTTCTCGCAGCCCTTGTTGGGTCCTAATTTAATAAGATTTTAAGGGATGGCTTAAGATGGGTTCCATCGGGAGTGCAATTGGTTAATTTAAACAAGCTAAGGCTCGTCAACCGTTCTGGATATGGCCAACTTTGCCCAGTGGTGCCCCCTTTTTCGAACTTTTTTTTGGGGGGAAGGGTTCCCCTTGAAAGTCCACCAAAAAACCCAAAAAAGTCGATGCCCTTTTTATCTCTTTTCCATGGCCCTGGGCATCTGAGGGATCGTTTCGAAGGGGTCTCCACTTTGGGGAATGCTTGAACAGGGCTCCTTAAAAGATCTCCATTTTGAGCAACCAGTTGAGTTACATGTGGCTTTTTCCACCGAAATAAAGTTGGAAACCACCATTTGCAAGTTGCAATGTTCAGGTGTATAATGCATCCGGATCCCTGTTGAAAGGGAGACCAAAGGGAAAATCATAAGACACGACATCTGCTAAAGGGTCTCCAACGAAAGACCGGGCACCGTGGGCACCGTGATTCTCTTGCCCGTTCGGGTTCAGACCTGTATTTGCTGCACCTAAAGCCAAAGCAGGCTTCAGAAGTGAATGCCGACGCTTCAGGTGCCGTGCCGCGAAGAAAAAGTGCCGTGCCTCTCTCTGCCTGCTGGAAGGGTTGTCGGTGGTTGAATACGGCAACCCCTTTCAGTGGAGCTCCGCCACTCGAGGAGACCTCTTTTTTTTTGGTAGGACGGGTTTGTTGATCCTGGGTCAGCATTGAGCTTGGCTGGTCTTTGGTGTTGCCTTCTCCCCTTAGACCTTTCGGAAGCAAATGGATTTCTATTAAAGCAACAAAAGGGTCATACTATTTTTTCCCCTGCTGAACAAGTACCCCTATCCTGGAAACATATGGAGGGTCATGCCCCCTAGAGTGAGCACCCTGGGAACCAGGGCTTGTCTCCAAAAGGGTCGCACTTGGGAACTTTTAGTTTTGAGGTTGTGAGGAGAACAGTTGTTCATTCAAAATGGCGGTAACCCCCTTTTGGTATGTACAGGGACACCAAAAGTGTGGGTTGGACCTCTCCAAAAGTCGTAGTTTTCCTCGTGGTTTCACTTTGAACCACCAAGACAGGGGAAGTACCAACTCAAAAGAGAGACCTTCGCCGCACCGGCGGCCCGGGTCTCGAATTTGTGGGACCCGTTGCGCCTTTCCCGGTCTTTCCATGGGCCTTGGATCCAGAAAACGGGTTTAAGATGGGTGCGTTTTGACCGAGCCTTTGAAGTCTTCAAGGGAAAAAAAACCGGGGAAACCACCGATTTTGCGAGTCCCCGGTGTCTTTTGGTCGTTTGGCACTCTGTATATTTTGCAGGCCGCGCCCTTTTGCCCATTCCGCGATCGTAGGTGCATCCTTTTGTCCACTCGGCTGCCTTCAGCGCCGCAGTTTTCTTCCCAATAGAAAACAAGTCAAGCCAGCACGAGCCGCACAAAGGTGGGAGGATTTCTCACGTTTTCAACTACAGAGTTGGACAAAATTCGGAGTTCTGGTGTGTGCCGCCATTTGCCTTGATGAGGACCCAGTCAACTGCGAACGCCTCAGCTCACAGGTTTCCAGTCCCTCACATTCCTTGGCTCCAGCACTTTTTTGGGTGTGTCAGACAATTCGGGCACCCCAAACATTGTGGTTGTCCTTTAGGTTCTTTGAAAACTGACCAATGTGTTTTGTTTCTCAAGCAAGACACCCCCTTTTGCCTGCCAATCAATTGCAACCCACTGAGTTCCGCCCACCTCGGGATTTGGTGGAGGGTGGGTGGGCTTTGTTTCGACAGAAAATTGTGTGTTTTTGCACTGGTTTATTGCATCGCAACCTCACGAGCGAGAGGGCAAAGATCCGAAAGCCCATTATGCATTGTTATAGATTTATCAGAATTGCCACGCGCATCATTGGGCTATTGGCTTATTTGATAGCACCACAAGTACCTTGCGCCAACATGAGATCACATCGGGTCGGGCACGTTTTCCGATCCCGCAATGAAAGGGGCTAAGACATGTCTAATTGTTTTCTCAGCATGACGAAATTTGATTTTACAGTACGTACCCAACAACCTCAGTCCAATTATTTGGGCCTTCATTACTTTAACAAAGCACTTGCCTGACAAAATTCCACTATAAAGCGAAGAACCGCACGTGGTGCTGGTCGAAGGCAGGAATTGCAGCGTTGTTTGGTAGACAGGGGAATACTGATAAGAGAGTCCACAAAGTCGGCCATCATTTGTACAACTCGACCCAGTGCTTAACAACCCCACCTGAGTATGTCCCAAAATATAGGTACACCAAAAAATTGAAGGGAAACCAAGAACCCCAAAACAAGACAGACCCTAATGGTCCTTGGCTCCTATGCGTTCGTAGGCACTGGTTTGAGGTGTTCCGGGAGTGGGCGTGGGCTCCCATTTACTCTCTATGTCGCACCAGACTTAGCTTATCATTTGCTCGCTTTTCGCTGTGGGCTTCCTTCACCAGCGAAAAGAAAGCCAGTTTTGAAGGGTGTCTACGAGCTAGTGGCCTTCCAGAGCCGATCGGAGTTCTGGTTAGGGACACGGGAGGAAGGACTTGGTCAACATGATGGCACTTGCAGCATGACAAGCTCACTGCGATTGTAGGTCCTTTACTTGGGGATCCCATTTTCATTTTTAGATTTTGTATTTGTAAGCTTTGCAGTCCCGAAGGACATGTGAGTTTAGGTTCGGTTTGATGTCATAGTTAAGTGTTGAGATGGATGTCTGGCGAAGAGCCGGGGATTAAAACCACAGCAAGCCACCAGTTCAGAATTTGGCCGAGGCCGCGGGCAAGAGCCGGCCGCCGGCAGGTCCGGGTATTTGGTCCTGGAGTTTCTTGAGACGCAAGACTTACGTCCTGTTTCGCTCTTTCTCGCGGATGTGTGTATATTTGTGTATATACATATATATATATATATATGCATGTATGCATGTGTGTAACGTGTATATTCATGTGTACACATATATGTTATGTGTAAATGGATATATATATAGATGATCAAGGTCGCCTCTTACAATCAACGTAGGCGGCCATTGGAAGGATTCCTCTGGAGGGAACATGACCATGACCCGCACGAGCAGTATATTTGCCAGTATATAGGCGCATATGGCCGAAACTGCCAGGGGACTGGGGATGAGCGATGTAAGGGTGAGTATTGAGGGCCCGCAGAAGGAGCTTTCACCATCATATGGCGCATGCAGTTTTGTTCAGCTTGTGCGGGTGTCCAGAACAGACCTCTTTTTTGTGTTTTGAAAAGCGAATCGACCTGATCTAACCTGTTGTTCTCCCTGAGTTAGTCCAGACGTAGTCAAGATTCCAAAAGGTGGATTGTCTTTCATTTCCAGGTTTTTGGGCATGTGAGATGAACGTGGATCAGCAACACACACACAGACACAGACACAGAGACACACAGACACACAGACACACGTAAACACACACAGACACACACAGACACACACACACAGACACACACAGACAGACACAGACAGACACAGACACACACAGACACACACAGACACACACACAGACACACAGACACACACAGACACACAGACACACACGCACACACACACACACCCACACACACACCCACACACACACACCCACCCACACCCACCCACCCACACCCACCCACCCACCCACACACCCACCCACCCACCCACCCACGCACGCACCCACGCACGCACGTACGCACGCACCCACGCACCCACCCACGCACCCACCCCCCCACCCACGCACCCCCCCACCCACCCACCCACCCACCCACACACACACACACACACACACACACAGACACACACACACACACAGACACACACACACACCACCCACCCACCACCACCCACCCAACCCACCCACACCCACCCACGCACGACGCACGCACGCACGCACGCACGCACGCACGCACGCACGCACGCACGCACGCACGCACGCACGCATCACACGCGACGCACGCACGCATTACACGCGCACGCGCAACGCACGCACACACGCACACGCACACGCACACGCACACGCACACGCACACGCACACCCACACCCACACCCACACCCACACACACACACACACGGCAACACACACACGGCAACACACACACGGCAACACACACACACGGCAACACACACACACACACGGCAACACACACACACACACGGCAACACACACACACACGGCAACACACACACACGGCAACACACACACACACACACACGGCAACACACACACACACGGCAACACACACACGGCAACACACACACGGCAACACACACACGGCAACACACACACGGCAACACACACACGGCAACACACACACGGCAACACACACGGCAACACACACGGCAACACACACGGCAACACACACGGCAACACACACACACAAATACACGCGCGACCATGTCGTGCCTGCGCCGATCTACTGCTTGATGTTGTATGTCGACAGCAGTCACACACAACAGCCCACCACACTGCTTTTCGGCTGAATCTGCCAGGCAGCTGCATTCATTCTGACTGTTGAAGCGAGAGGGTTGGCCGTGCCTAGATACGTTGAAGCTGCTCGTGCTCCATGTGGCCTCTCCTTGAGCTGCTAACTTGGCTCGCCAGACTGCGGATCTACACATTGATCCCAGTCGTGGTCTACTTTCGTCGTGCGGGTTTGCTTATGGTGTTTTTGGTCCCGCAAAAGGGTGTGTGTGTGTGTGATCTCTGCATTCACTTGCTAGAAGGAAGCCTCAAGGCTTCGCATCGAGGGCGCGTAACTAGGGATTTGAGGCAAACCTGAATGAGCAGAAGGACCAAATGGGTTTGTTTCAACATGGTGTGTGTGTGTGTGGTTTCCTTCTTTGGCTGCCTGAATATAATTCCCAAATGGGGGGGCGGCAAATGAGCAACGAATTGCAATTTCCCGCCTGGTGCTTGTCATTTGTAGGTAGGTCCTAGAATGGGAGGGCCGTCCCTCAAAATGAACCACTCTCTTGCCATCTCTCTTGCCTTTCCTCTTGGAGCTACCAAAATGATGCATCCTGAAAAGGCAAACTCACGTGAGTGGCTTTTGTACAGAGTCTCTTTCGTTCTCCCTTACTGCACTTGCCTCTCTTCCCATCTCTTCCTCTTTTGTGCATTTTTTCAGAGTGTGCCTGCGTGACGCGCGGACGGCGGCTGTTTGGTTCAGAGTTTATCAAATTGGCCTAGACAGCACCCAGCAGGATCGCACACTTTCTTGAGCACGAGTTGCTCGTACATCCGACGGAATTTCGGGCCTCCGCAGTTAACTCTCCCGCATTCTTGTCGATCGACGCGGCCCTACAAAAAGTGTTGAGATGCTTGTTTCTTTGTCCAGCCCGAAAGTATCATGCGCAGAAACCTGAGTGAGATCGGAAAACGTCTTGCTGTTCCCCCCGAAATAAAGAAATACTAGCCGGGCCTCCAGGGAGTGTCAGACGTCACTCGCTTCGGCTGGTTCCAGTCATCAACTTTCAGCCACGTTCCCATTGCCCGCAACTCCCGGCGCTTTCGGTGGGAGAACCGGATCATGCCGACCCTGGTGCCGGGCTCAGGGGGTTGAAAAAGGTCAGCGGCGTGCCTTTTTTTTTGTTGTTGCCCTTTTTCGGGGGAAAGGTTTCCCTTTCAAGTCAACCAACCAAAAAAGGATGCACTTTTTTTTCCCATGATTACTGGGCATCTGAGAAAGGGAAACCAAAAGGGAACCATTCTTGCGGGGCCCTCCCCCCCCCCCCCCCCCAACTCGCCCTCCTCCCGCCCTCCGCCCAATCGAGAACATATTTGCCTACCCGAATTTGAGCTGGTGGTAAAACAAGCAATCTTGTCCCATGGTGCAGGGTTTGGTTGGAGATGTTGGAACATTTCAGGTTGGTGAATTGCAGCGAGTGCAGATCTATATTTGATCTGCCACTCTGGGATGGAGCGACTCGATTGAGTTCCTGGGCGCCACAATTCCGCCCATCGAAGCGTCCTCTTTTTGGCCGACCCGCTGACACCATGCTTGTGGCAATTTGGTTGGGCTACTTACGCGTGGCCGAACCTCCAAAAATTGTAAAGCGCTAGATGCTGGGACTCTTGGGTCATTTTCCGCTGTTGGATTCTCTTTCAATTCCACCATCAAACTAGGGTTTACCATTGCCAGGTGCCTGACCTTTCCTCCCTATGAATAGGATCTGCTCACAAAAAATCGATGCGACACCTTCAATCAGAGCCACTTGCGAGAAGGTTTCGTGGGCGTTCCGGAGCTAGGGGTACCCAAACTGGCCTTGAAAGCGGGAGCTAAGGAGCTACCAGGAGAGGACATGGTAGTTTGTTGGTCTCATCTTAAAATCCAAATTTGCCTTTCATGAGTTTTCGGAGCTACCGATCGGAGTTCTGCAAGCTGGTAAATGATTAGATGGTTGGTCCCGTGTGATCCGTCGGAAATCTGGGTCTTTCCCCCCAACGCACCAGACTTTGCGCGGGGAACCCGCAGCTTTCCGGGCGCTCGGCCTTGAGCTATGGTTGCGGGAATTTGGGAGGCCCACTTTCTGTGCTGTGAAGGTGGAATCCCCTCAGAAACTATGTCTGGCAGTAGTGCCCTTCTTAACCCCTTTTTTGGTTGGGAGGGTTCCCCTGCTAAAATAAACTACAGAAAAAAGGTATCTTTCTTCTAACCTCTACTGGAGGACCTAGTAAAGTAGGTCATGGAAATGACGACATGTTGCTATCACAGAGTAGGTGTGATCCACAGCCATGGTAGGGGGCCATCTTGCTTTCCCAACCCCCCGGTGTTTCTCGCATGTTCCATGTGGGTCAGTCTTTGTTTAGGGGACTCCTCCCCCCCTCCCCCCCCCAAAAAAAAAACCAAAAATCAGAAGGCCTCGTTCTGTTCCGTTTCGTTTCCCCCTTTCCAACCCAAACCGGTTACCCCAGGAAACCGAGCGAGCCACCGATTGAAGCCATTTTTTGGGAGGTGCAAAAAAGCTCAGGTCACCCTCGATTGGTTTGGATTGGTGGGGATTTGAACCCCTGGTTGACGGGAGACCGCCCAACCAGCCGCTAAACAGGGCTCCAAACCAAACCTGGGTCCTCCAGTGGTGCCCCTTCGACCCTTTTTGGGGGGAGGGTTCCCATACTAAAATAGACCAAACTGAAAAAAAGGGCCACCCTTTTTCTAACCTCTCTACTGGAGGATCTAGAAATAGCGAGGGAAGCTGCAAGAACCAGGTGCTGGAGGGGGCGGCCATCGGTGCCAGCGTCGCCGCGCCGGGAAGCACAGCGAACTGGGTTTGGATCGATCCATGCGCAACGGGGCGCGGCTCTCGTCTTTGGGAGTCACCAAAACTGTTTGGGCTGGGGTTAAAGGGAAACCAAAAGGAAAACATCACTTTCTTCCCTACCACACCCCTTCCATCTGCTGAAAGGAGTATGTTTTTCATTTTGCCCCTGTTGGTTCTAAAGGGAATCTAGCACTGGAAATATGTCCCCATTTGTTCTGGGGGACGCATCCGCAAATGGATGGGTTTATATCCCTGATTTCGGCCATGAATGTTTAGAGATTCCACCAGGTGATCACCTATGTCCAAACTGAACAAGTGAGGAGGGGTTCTTATGGAACTGGAGCTTCAGGGGTTTGGACAATCTGATCTTAGTGCAGTGGAAGGATGGCGCCATGTGCTTCTCCTCCTCCAAAATACAAATCCCTCCAACCACCCCCCGCCCACAAACCGAACTCGGCCCGAATCCTCCTCCAAATACTGCAAGGCCTTAGCAAGTTCAATGTTGTATTGTTTCATGGTACCTCTGGTACTTGTTTCTCTAGTTGGTTTAGGGAAGAGAGAGACAAAGTGAAAAAGTGGGACCTCCCCGCCCCTCTGCCCAAATCCAGGGCGGCTTCGGGGGCAGCTGTACTTCTGGGCAAATGTGTGTGGCAGCTCTGTACGGAGGGTGTTGGCTTAAGAAAAACATGAGCCATCCTTTCCTGGGTCAAGTTCCGTCTTCAGGCTCGTGTCTTTTTGGGCGAACTCCTGGATCCTGAACCCTCTTTAGTATAGCCGTCATTGGGACAACTCAGCTTCGGGCAATGTTTCATGGGAGTGAATTAAGCCCACCAGTTGAGGATTGCTTTGTTTGAATCCTATGCCTCCTGTCGGTTCCACGTTTCCTTGGGGCGGGGGTCCTTGAAATCAACATCCCCCAAAAGAGGCCGCCCTTTTATCTCATGGCCTGTTAAATAACCGTTTCCTTTGGTCGCTTCAGCTTGGCAGGTTGCTTCCAGCCTCCAGATCAAAACGCGAGGGGTCCTGTTTTTGAGGGAACCCTTCCTTCTTTTGGGTTGGTTTTAAAGTACCCCAAAGGAATACCTCCAGTTTAGGGGTTCAACAAAAAGACACAGTGAGACTTGGGTTCGCCTCCTTTGGTTGGTCTCAGTGGAAGGAATGGCCAGGGGCAAACTGACCCAAGCGTGACGCAGGGTTGGCTCCACTCTAGCGACGCCGGGATGCCTGGGCCAACCGGCGGGCGGTACGGCTCAACCTCTGAAGTGCAGGGTCACAGTGATCTGGGGCTTACCCGGTGAGTGTGTGTGTGTGTGTGTGTGTGGGTGCTTGCGTGCGTGCGTGCGTGCGTGCGTGCGTGTGTGCGTGCGTGCGTGCGTGCGTGGGTGGGTGGGTGGGTGGGTGGGTGTGTGGGTGTGTGGGTGGGAGTGTGGGTGGGCGGGCGGGCGGGCAGGCGGACGGGCGGGCGCGCGGGCGGGTTGGTGTGTGGGTGTGTGGGTGGGAGTGTGGGTGGGCGGGCGGGCGGGCAGGCGGACGGGCGGGCGGGCGGGCGGGTTGGTGGGTGGGTGGGTGTGTGGGTGCTTGCGTGCGTGCGTGCGTGCGTGCGTGGGTGGGTGGGTGGGTGGGTGTGTGGGTGTGTGGGTGGAAGTGTGGGTGGGCGGGCGGGCGGGCAGACGGACGGGCGGGCGGGCGGGCGGGTTGGTGGGTGGGTGGGTGGGTGTGTGGGTGCTTGCGTGCGTGCGTGCGTGCGTGCGTGCGTGCGTGCGTGGGTGGGTGGGTGGGTGGGTGGGTGGGTGGGTGGGTGTGTGGGTGGGTGGTGGGAGTGTGGGTGGGCGGGCGGGCGGGCAGGCGGGCGGACGGGCAGGCGGGCGGGTTGGTGGGTGTGTGGGTGGGTGGGTGGGTGCTTGCGTGCGTCGTGCGTGCGTGCGTGCGTGCGTGGGTGGGTGGGTGGGTGTGTGTGTGTGTGTGTGTGTGTGTGTGTGTGTGTGTGTGTGTGTGTGTGTGTGTGTGTGGGTGTGGGTGGGTGGGTGCGTGTGCGTGTGCGTGTGGTGTGCGCGTGTGCGCGTGTGCGCGTGTGCGCGTGCGTGCGTCCGTCCGTCCGTGCGTGCGTGCGTGCGTGCGTGCGTGCGTGCGTGCGGGAGGGCGTGCGTGTGTGGGTGTGTGTGTAGGTATTTTTTAGGGTATCCCTTTTTGGCTGGTTTTGAACGGAAACCAAAAGGAAGCCAGCCATTTGTGGAGGTGCCCTAACAAAAGACACACTCGAGTATCTTCAGTTCAGTTTCACGGGCCGCAACTCAGGCCAGCGGTCGAGTCCTTGCGGAACCCAAGGGATATGGGTTGAACCGCAAATTGGTTTTTGCTTCCATTTTCTGCCATGAGCAGTGATTTAATTCCCGCGCTGGTTTCAAAAGGAATCTACTACTGGACATCTTTTGTCATTTTTCCAGTGGACGTATTCGCACATGGAAGTTTAAGATGATCCAATGTAGATCCCGGAGGCAGTAAGAACTCCCTGGGGGTCAGCGATGCAACAGAGCTGAAACTGGGCTCGGCTTGCCGAGTCGAAGATTGGTGCCCCATTTTCCTTTGGTTCCGCGCGCCAACGTTCTTCGCACGCGAAAGGGAGCAAGGTAAAGCCTTGCCCAGGAATCCCCAGGCTTTCAGAGGTGGGAAGCCAAATTGCACTGCCAAGGAGATTGGCTTTTGTGTTGTACCGCGGCAACCGAGTGACAACATTTCGATTGCCACAGCCGCTGCAAAGGACAGGAGCTGTGTTTCTTGTTTTGAAACCACCAAAATGGAAGATACCAAAGAAACCAAGGGCGGCAAATGCCGCTCAGTATTTCCATTTCGGTTGCCGAGACTTGGCTTATGTTCGACCAGGCCTTCTCGACTCCCAAAGTAACGGTTTCCGTCGCAGCGCATGTGGCAGACGGCCACGCCTAATCCGTTCTTACTTTTTATAAACGGACCCCTAATATTAGAAATTCCCCGGCCAACCCCAAAATTTGCCAACACTATTTGCAAATTAGCCAGTACTAAACCAATACTAAACTTTCTGGAAGCCTGGTAAATCCAAAAATGTGCTTATTAGGGGCCACCCCTTTCCCTACCTTGTTTGCCTCCCTCAAACCATACTTATTACTGAAACAAAACAATTATTATTATTATTATTAGTATTATTATTATTAGGTGTCTTTTGTTCAAAGTTGTTTCTCGGAAATTGCAAATCCCAGGGGTCCCACTTGTCCACTTGTATCCAATACTAAACAAGCCAATCTGAAGCAGCTCTGACCAAAAACCAGGGGACCCTTATAGTAAAAGCCCTCCGAGAACGGATAGTAGGGAGAACGGATTACTTCATGGACGCCCCGAAGCGGGACAATGTCCGGCAGTGTACATTGAGCGACCCCACATCCAGGGGAACACAAAATTTTGGCTTCCCCCGAATTGGCGGTTTGGATTGGCGGTTTGGGGGTAAATGGGAAGCCGACCACCAATTCAAACCACCAATTGGGCGGAAGCTGTCTCGGTTGGAAGCCTTGCCAATTTTGACCATGTGAGTCGGCTTCCCCGTGTCATTGGAAGGTGACAGGTAGACTCAAGTTACAGTCGGGGGGGTGGGGGGATATATATATATATACATATATATATATATATGCGGAGGGGAGGTTACCTGAGCGTCTTTTGGAGTTGGCGGCTCCTTTTGTCTGGAAATGGACACCAACAAGAAACCGTGCTGCCCTCGCACACCCAGGTTAATTTCCGCTGAGGATGGGGAAGCTGAACACAAGGAAGCCGACGAATCTCAATGAAAATTGACCAGCCTTTCAACTATACTGTCCATTACTTGTTGGTTCCACCCCCCCCTGGGGTCAAAACTCGCAGTTTCATGGTATTTTCAGCTCCCATCTCTGCAATTCTTTGGGTTCACGAAACAAGGACCCAGGGTTTACAATGATGTGCGCAAATGGGTTCAGAGGCCCAAGTTGGTGCTTGTGTTTCCCGTAAGGGTACCGACTCAAAACAGCACACAGCTGCCAAAGTGGCGGGGCAGAAAGTGGCCGACGCCGGTTCCGCGCGCACGCTTCGCCCAGGGCACGGTCCGGGCCGCGCGCTCCGGCCGTGCAGCACAATAGACCCGGTGTAGGCTGGCAAACGGCGCGTTTTACTCAACTCGGGCGGTGGTCAGCCCAGGCCATAGGCTTCCTTCTGACTTTCTTTAAAGAGGTGTAGACTTGTTTTTCTACTTGTGGGACTTGGGACTTGGCATATCCAAGTTGATCACCGGTGGGCCAATCCAAGGAAGGGGGTCAAAGGGCACCGAATCGACCCTTCCAGGATGAGGTTCTTTCTTTTTGGCTTTTGCCGGGCCAGGCTTTTTTTTTAAGCATATAGTATGTGTATATTATATATATATATATATATATTATGATATCCCCTGAAGAAATAGTCAGGTGTGAAGTTATATGTCTCATGGTTGGGTCTGACGGGCTTGCCTTCAGCCCCAAGCCGGGCGCCTTTCAGCGAGACGCACATCTGACTTCGGATGAGGTGACGTTTTTGCCCACGAAAGCACCACGGCAACCGGTAACCGATTCAGCCCAGGTTGGGTTGGGGTGGGGTTTGTTGGTGGAACAATTTTTGGAGCACTTCCCCAGATCGAAAGGCTTGTTTCTCCCATCCAGAGGTCTTGGTGGGGTCAGGAGACTGATGCATTTCTTTAACAGGGCCCTCACTTCAGTCATGGCTCGATCTCCCTCCGATGGCAGGATTTCCCTTCAAAACCAGCATGATCAACAACCAGACAAGCGGCTCATGTACTGTTGGCGAGCCCTGACCTAGTGGATGGTATGGGCCCCTTACAAAATGGTGGAGATTGGAGGTCACATAGCGTCGGCAAAGCACCCTGAAAGCATATTCCCCCCTTGCAACATAATGGACGGGTGGTGTCCCTTTGGTTTCCTTTAAGCCATCCACAAGAAACGGTACCAACTCAAAAGCAGACACCCATGCCTGATGGCGGCTTATTTTGGTACAAACATCCTTTAGTCTCAGAGACACGGTCAATCTTGGAGATCATCAACTGAGCGAATGACAGGTACACCAAGTATTCACCACGCAACTTGCATGTCTGAAGGCAGGAAGGTCGACGTCCCCAGCGAGGCGAGGCAACCAAAACAGCGGCCAGCGGAGAAACTTCCGGCCCATGGCCCCATACAACTTTCCAACCCAACGAGCTGCAAGGAAGCCTAGAAAGCCTTAAGGAACTCCAAGCAACCTTAGGGGTTTCCCTTGAGGATCCCGATTTTTTTTTCAAAAACTATTTTTGTTTATCCTTCTTATTTTTCCCGGATGCCAGGTGATGAGTTATCGGAATGCCTTGCCGCCTGCACCCCGAGCTTCTCTTGCGCCGGCAAAGCGGGCGCCTGCAGCGCGTGGTGCACCTCGGGGCTGCAGCGCTTGGCTACCTCGGCCCGGGGCTCGATGTGAAGCGGAGCGCCCGCCCAAAACTGGGGTCATTGCCCCAAAATAATGGGGTCATTGACCCATTTTTAAAGGGTCATGGAGACTCCAGGTAGTGGCAGTTTCAACCAGCAAGTTGCAACTTTTTAAAGGGGAGATCCGGAACTCCAGTTGCCCCTGGAAAAGAACACCATGTGAATCGAGCTGACGGGATGCCGCGACTCCAAACAAAATCTGAGGGGGCTGGTCATTTCGACCAACTTTGGGAACCTTGTTTTGTCCGGCCCCCAACTGTTCTTTTGGGATACAAATTGATAAACCAAAGCAACGGAGGCCACTAGCCGAAAATGTGACTGGCTCATGAGGATAGGGGTCGCCAATGGAGTTTGTGAGTATTCTCAGCTTGTGAGCTTGGTACTTGATACTTGTTATTTCCCCAAGGTTTGAGCTTGACACTTCTCAGCACTTGCGAGGTGATGCGTGGGAAGAAGGAGATGAGTGATGAGGAGCGGGAACCTCAGGCGCTCGAGTTCAGGCACGCAAGTTGGTTTGATGGGTGTGTCCAGGTCAAACTACCCGCACAATTGGGCTGCCCCCCAAATTTCTGGGGTGATCCTGGGGTGATCACCCATTTTTAGGGGGTCCAGGTACTTTTCTGGCTCCCGAACTTGACTCGGACGTTTGTAAGGCTTGGAGGTTTCCCACTTACCTTCTAAACGTTAAACCAGGTGGTTCCACCCCCAAGTCGCCCAAAGCACATTGACCTTTGACTTTTCGGTTGGGTCTTTTAGATTTTAGAGATTCCAACAGCTTCCCCAGAATTAGTCCCCCTTTCTTTTGTTTGCTTTTTGGGGGTTCCTTTTGTTTTCCACTAACCAGGCAATTAATATTTTTGTGCTGGGGTTCTAATTCCAGCCAAGAAAGGTGATCACCTTTTATTTCCAGGTCCACAGTGGGCAAGTGGGCTTAAAAGTTTTTGGGTCTTAAGTTCTCGAAACTACTTTAGGGGTAAGCTCCCGTATCGCCACTTGGGTACTGTTTGATCACCTGGAGCCAATGTTCTGGCGAGCGACTCCATCGATTCGAACTTGCTATGTTGTAGGTCCTTTACTTGAGAATCCCACTTCATGGTTCCCAGTCTCCTATTTTTTTCGGTTTTTAGTTGTTTAGGGTTTAGTGGGGGATCTGAGGACAGCTGGGGATTCTGTAGCAACAACACCGTTCTGGTTAATTAAACAAGCTCACAAGTTTTCAGGGGTTCAAGCTTATGGCAAATGTCTCTTAGTGGGGGGTTCCTGATTCAGGTTTGTGCAGTGATGCAATTTCCCAGATGGTTGGCTGCAGAAAGAAGGTCGGTCATCCAAGGCCCACTGCCAAACTTACCTTTTTGGCTTTTGCAACTTTTTGTTCAACGAGAAAAATACCCCTACAAATTAGCATGGATTCCATCAAGCGGGGGGGGTCCATGTCCCAAAAGGAGTTCCTACAAGTGATGTTTTTTTCTGTTTTTGCAGGCTCCATGCTAATCTGTGTAGGGGAGTGACCTTTATTGAAACGGGTCCAAGTCGATGTGAGCGTGTCTTTTTTGAGGCTCCGTACCCCCTTGTTGTGTGTTCAAAGGGAAACCAACATGAAAGAAGATTGCCATTTTGGGGCATCCAATTCCTGTTTTAAGCCACCACATATTCGTCCTTTCTAGGTTTGGTTGGCTAGAATTTGATGGCACTTTGATTGGTTTCATTCCATTTGCCAGGGCCATCTATTTTTTCCAAACGGACACCTACGCACCCCGAGTCACTGAGTCACTCCCGGAAAGCACCGAGTGACTCCCGTTCAATCGATCCGCGATTCGATCTCAGGTTTCAACAGCTATTGATCTTCCTGGGTTCCGTCCCTCTGTTCCAGCGCCGCCGGCCCGTTTTTTTTGGGGGGGGAAATTGGAAAGGGCGAGGGTGGGTCCAAAAAAGTGAGTCATGTTTGGGTGTCGAAGTTACTCAGAGTCTGATGTCAGTTTCCCTTTTCTCCACGCGAGGTCGGGATTTTGCTTTTCAGGGACTCCTCAGCACGTTCGAGCAACTTGTGGCCAGAACTAAGACCTGGGACAGTGGTTCGTAAATGTGGCCGTGGGTGAAGCGAGAAACCACCCCTTAACCCACCAAACCGCCAATCCAAACTACCAGGAGGAAGCAGATTTGTTCTCTTGGTGTTTTGTTGGTGTTCCTCTCTTAACCCCTGATTAATGTTGACCCCAAATTTGTGAACCCGTTCTACCAATAGGGGGTAGGGCCCCCTCCAAAAGCTGTCTGAGTCCTTAAAAGGAATTGGATAGGGGTTTGTTGGTCTTGAACGGTTCACAAATAGATTCGATGGTGCTGCCCTCTTGATTTACATGATTTTGGGTAGCAACCTTTTCTGGGTGTGACGTATTTGTTGTAGCGACTCCGAAGTCATTTGTTACCACAGGAGCCTTTGTGCCCGATCGGTCGAATGACGGCAACCGCCAACCGGGACATGGATCCCAAAAAGGAGCAGGAGATTCCTCTCATGCGTCGCTTTTCAGGGACCTGTTTGAATGATCAATTCGGTTTCAAACTATCCTGAACCCCCCCTTTTCCTAGCACTCCCCCCAGCTGATACTGACCACTTGGTGGCGGAGTACGGTTTTGAGGTTTGCTATGCTGGGATGTTGGTTTTTAGCTTGCGTCAGTCGCGGCTGTGTTGGCACCGGGCTGCAACTGGCGGCTAAACATTCCCAAGATGGTTAGGGAAGGTTTGGAGACATGACGTGGCCGTAAAGTGGAACAGGCCGTTTCCGTTTTTGTCGTGGTAAACATCCCGATTCTTACTTGCTTTTTGTTTGATTGTGGAGTCAACGGCGCCCCCAAAAGAGCCCAAGTAGTCGCGCCCGTCTAATTTCAGAGCTTTGGCACAAGAAGTTTCTGCGCAACAACTCTGAAAGCTGAGATCCCCCACACGCAGAAAGTCTCGAAGCTATCTTTGCCGGACCGGGAGTTCCACACTAGATGGTTGTGGGCATTCTAGCAAGAGCCAGCCAGACAGACCGACCGACCGACAGACAGACAGACAGACCGACAGACAGACAGACAGACAGAGAGACAGACAGACAGACAGAGAGACAGACAGACAGACAGACAGACAGACAGACAGACAGACAGACCGCCCGACCGACCAACGGACCAACCGACCGACCGATGGACCGACCGACCGACCGACAGAAAGACAGACCGCAACAAACAAAGAAGGAAAGAAGGAAACAATTAATGGAAAGAGCAAGCACGCTCAATACCCGCCTTTTTTTGTTTTTCTCGGGTATGATGACCCTTTGCCAAATAAGCAGACATTTACCTTGAAAAACCCTATGTTTCCCAACCAAGATTACCCTGAACAAAGCGTTGGAATTCGGAGTAGAGGCAGGTTAATAAATCAATCAAACCACCAACAAAGAGGAAACTCTAAGAACCCAACTACAGGAAATTCTACGGAAATCCCTGATTTTGGTGGGTATTTGTCTAACTCCCTGTAGAATTTCCTGTAGCTGGTTTCTATAAGAAACCCAGCGACTCGTAAATCACTCAAAATGCCACGGAACACGTAGCGCCGCGACCGCAACTCTTGGGTGTCCGGCCAGGAAGCAGCTCCCCAAGAGCGAGTTGCCACGGGTGCGGCACCCGATGGGGCTTCCAAGGACTTAGGGCTCTAGGACTAAGTCTGAGGGAAATGAATATGCTGAGGGATTGGTGAGCTCGCCATAACTGGCAAAAAATGACTCAGTATTTCCAGTGATACAATCCCATGATGAAGTTGTGTTTTTCCCAAGCCCACTGGCTGACATATGCACCCGTGGAAGCGTTTTTGGCCTCACTTGGTAGCTTTTCTTTGCTCCCCCCTTTGGGATCTTCTAGGAAACCAGAAGCTGGATGGTGAAAGACGGGCTCGTTCCAACATTGCCAGCTGTCAGGCGAGATCAAGGGTCGTTAACGGGACCAGTTCGGGCGTTCTTTTTTGTTTTGTTTTTTTTTGAGGGGAGGTTGTATTAGGATGGCCCTACTATTAAAGTGTTTCTCAAAATCAGGTGTTGGCCCAAAATCCAATTGTTGTTTGAAAGGGGCCCTAATAATTGATTGATTTTGGGTGCTTCTCAAGATTAGGACCCCTGAGGTGGTTGGTTTCCTTTTGGTTTCCGATTGAACTCATACATGGGACCCCGATTTTGAGGGGCACCCTGAAAAGAGAAGCCAAAAGAAGCCTGAAGCCAGGTGCATTAGGACAGAGAGCCCTCTCAAAGTAGCGCTTTTTGTTTCTCCACGCTGGGGATATCCAGAAGAGAGAATTGTTCAGGCCGTATTAAAAGCACAGAATTGGGACCACGTACCGCACACCCTGGGCTGAATGGCTTGTGACTCATGCCCCTTGGGTCAGTGTTTCAAGGGTCTGCTATTTCCCATCTCTGGCTGAATCCAGCCTTGAAAGTCCCGACTTTCAACAAAGTGATGTTTTCAACTGCCAGTGTTGTTTTGTTTGGCATTCTTATCGGGTGGCCCAGTTAAGAGGGGATTCTTCTTTTTAGGGCACACCTGAATCCGGGGTCAGCATGACCACCTCGGCCTGACCTTACTTTTTTCGGCCACAGTCACGCGGGGGAGGCTGGTAAGATTTTCCGACATTGGGCACAGGGGTTGATTCCTGCCTTCTGTGCAATCATTCTGGAAATTCGGATCTCTGCGGTCCCGTATTTGGTTGAGTTTGGAGAGGTCACCTGGGTGTGTTTTCAAAGATACCCTTTTCACCTTAGTTTAAAGGGAACCCAAAGGAAAACACACATTTCTAGGGCCTTCCGGTAAGACAGACCCACCCAGGGATCCGAGCAACCAAAAGTTGCCCCTGGCCCAGCTGCTCTTCCCGTAGGTTGCTGCAGCCCTGAGAGTCGTGTCCTTCGAGCCTGGCGTACTGCCGGCATTCGCTTGCAGACGACTGCCGCATGGATTTGGGGTGGCTGGTGTTGGGAATCCACAAGTCAACAACTTTTAGCAGTGGCAGAAAACGGACTGCCCAGTTTAGGATTGGGACTCCCCAAAATAGCCGGTTTTCCATTTGGTTTTCCTTGAATCAACCACCAGAAAAGGGGTGAGCCTCAACAAAAAGACAGACCCATTTTTTGTCTTAGCTTGGTGGCTTTCAGCCATTCCTTCAGCTTTTTAGCGTTTTAGGTGGGGGTTTCCATTTTACCCACAAGTTAAACTTTTAGCAGGGAATCTGAGAACAGCCCAGGAAAACGTAGGGGGTCACCCGTTTGGGGCTGAATCCAAAGCTCCAAACCTGCCTTTGGCCCTTTAAAGACCCACTGCACAACACTTGAACTTTAGTCCCAAACGGGGCCGAATAGATTTCGAGCATCGGGAGAAAGGTTGGTAAACCCACAGGGTCGAAGCACTCCAGTTGCAGACGATGTCAAAGTTCCACAACCGGAAATGTAAGGTACTTGGACCGTTTGGGGAGTTCAGTGGGATTCCCGAGTGTTGCCAAAGAGGGAAGGATTGTTTTATGAAGATGGACACTAACCTACTCATCAACCTACTACTTGTCAGTCCTGGGTTCCCACTTTTCACAAAACGTGTGACACTGCTGGAGGGAGTTGAAAGGTCGCTAGCCTTCTGGAGAATGTCCTTTGCCCTTCAAGGGATGGTCGGCTTAGAGCCCGACTCAGGCCCTCAACTCAGGGCGTCGTCACAAAAGTTTATCGCAGCCGGACTCTGGCACAGCCTTTGAGGGGAGCCAGGAGATTCTTTCAACCAATGGGTGGCTCCTCGTCCTTTCAAGGCCACCAAAGTGGTACCGAGCCTCAAAAGCAGGCACCCAAGCTTTAGGGGATTGGCCCATCAGAAGCCCTTACTGAGCTCTTGCAGGACCATTCCCGGTTTTGCCCCAGCGGAAATGCTCGAGGCTAGGCCGAAACGCCCCGCCGGGTTTTTGTTCTATTCCAGGCCTCGGGGTTAAAGCGACCAAGAGGGACTTCAAATTTGGGGGTCTCGTTTTTAAGGTACCCCACAAAATGGTTCAACGGTGTTCCTTTTGGTTCCCTTTGTAAAAAAATGGTTAGCCTCAAAAAGTGATATCCCAACAACCACCCTGAGGATGACACACCGAAATCGTACCCGCTGGTTTTCTGCCAGGAACGTGTTATCGAAGCTGGCAGAGAAGGGCAGAGCTTTTTTATCATCAAGGCGTGGGAGTTTGGGGGATTTCCCCCGGAGCATTTCCCCTCTTTGGGCCTGAAGTGGCGGAATTTGAGTGGAACCCACCAGCAAATCCAGCCACAGGTCCATATCCAAGCTCGGACACTGCGGATCCAAGCTCATGGTGGGCTTGTTTTCAGAAGGAGCTGTGAATGTCCCTGCAAAAATGGGTTGGTAACATATAAACCAGAAGAAGTGGAACTAAGATACAGGCACCAACATTCTAAGATACCAAGATTTAGTTTTGTTTGCCAGGCATCCCACCTCTCATTCCCTAAGGGTCCCTCTTGCATCCCCCCTGTCTTGACTACTTGGCGGGCTACCTGGAGCAGCAGTTCACAGGGAGGGAGGGAGGGAGGGAGGGTTTAAACATAGGCACCGCTGAAAAGCGGGTAGCGCTGAAAAGCGCACCATTTTTTTCTGGGCACATGGTAAAGATGACCAAGCAGGCCTGGCCAGAGAGGGAGGATGGTCATGGGGCACTTTAGCCTGCACCAAGACTGCAATATTCAATGGCCTAGTGGTCAATATATATCCCTGCTTTGCTTCAGAACTGTAACAACTGCAAAGCACTATGCATAGAGGGCACAGCCATTGAGAAAATGCATGTGGGGCTACGTGTGCTGACCATGACCCTAAGTTTCATGCCCTGTTGCACACCCGTGCACCAAACCACACTGCAGCCACAATGTGTTTGCACACAGACGCTTGCAGCCAAAGAAGTTGCCATTTGACTGTTTGGGGCAGCTGGGCACTAAGGCTCAAGCCCTGCACTGAGGTTCACTAAGGCCCCAGCAGAGCGGAGCCTGCTGCAAGCTAAGGTGCAGACACTAAGGCCCAGGCATCTAAGGCCCTCACTTCAGGGTTACACAGGCCTGGCAGGCAAAGAGGCAATGTTGCCACTCACTAGGGCGCAGTCACATTGTGGGGTTGTAAGCCTGCCAAGGCATGGACTCCATGCCTTGGATTTTCCTATCACTGTAGGGGTTGGGAACAAGTAAGACAAAGGCCAGAGGCTTAAAGGATGTTCAAGGCAAGTTTTCGCAGTTCACCCCAGCCCTTGTCAGACACTAGGGAGGGCCCCACTGACTTTTGAAGGTGTTGACCGATTGGAGGCTGGGGTTCTGCCAGCCAATGTTGCACTTTCGCCAGGACAACTGTTCAGCTTTGATGCTCCTTGATGGGATTGTCAAATTTGAACACCAATTACACACTAAACATTAATGCCAGAAACCTTGAAGACATCATGCAAGGGGGAGGGCAAACCTTCAATCAACCAAGTGGCGCAAAACATCTAATTTCCAAACAGCTCCATTGGGCAGGAAATTCGTTCAGCACCAGACCAATAAATGCTCCAGTCCCCCTCCCTGCCCCCCAGCTGCAAGCCATGCGCGTCAGCCCCAAAGCCCCAAGCGCATGTGCTGCATCGGTTGACCCTGATGAGTGCTGCCCGCAGGTGGGCTCTTCAATTGCAACGCAAGGAGAAGCCCATTGATAACACAGCGCAAACAGACATGTACACAGTGACCTTGAGCCTAAACAGGCGCAACTGAGCTGCTCAGCAAAGGCCACGCACGGCACATGCAACCACACATGGGTAACACACACACACAAACACCCACCGCTTCACAAGCTTTTTTCCAGAACGGCGCCAGGTAGCCAAGTTCAAGCTAGCCTGCAGGCCTGTAGGCCTGCAATGCTGGCTTCACTTCTTAGACATCTCAGGCTTCTTGGCATTTGATGGCTGGCTCTTGGAAGAAGAGCTCTGCTCCTGCTTCTCCTGCAAGTCCATGATCTGAAAGTGCAAGTCTGCATTCTCAATGCAGAGGGCGTCCTTTTCCTGCGGTCAAGTCAGGGGTAGCAACTGCCAGGCCCATGGTCATGCTTGGTCAACCCTGCCTGGTTGCACTTGTCATAGACCCGCTTCCACATCCCCTGGTGCTTCTCCAGAACAACGTCCCTGCCCTTCTTGATCTTCTCAGTCTCTTGCTCAGCCTTGGCACGGAGGCACGTTTCCTCCATCAGATCATTCGCAACGTGCTTGAGTGCAGAGTTCAGCTCCTTCACATCATTCTTCAAGATGCCAATTTTCTTGTTGGAGGTTGCAGCCTCCTCTGTGGCCACCTTGACAGCCTTCTTGAGTGTTCTGACACCTTGCCGCTTCTCATACGAAAGCCCTCTCTGTTGGGGCATTGCCTGCAAGCTGTCTGGACTGCAAGCCTGCTGGCCTGCAAGCTGTGCTGTGCTGTGAGCCAAAAACTCATGGCAGTTCACATTGGGCATGCAAAGGTGCCCACCCACGGCAGGCACATCATTCCACTGGCTGGCCATTCGTTCAACATTATCATTTCGGTATGCGCACACAATTACCCAGTACAGTAGCAGGCTCAACAAGACAACAATTTGTTTTCCTCTCAAACTGACATCCTCACAGCCGACCAGCAGATTGGCTTCCCCAAAGCACCTGGGCATGGCTGAGCGCAGAAGACACAACTTTTCAAGGATACCCAAAGGCTAGACACAACTGGCAGACAGCCACAAACACCACAGCTTCAAGAATCCAGGGGTTGTCTCCTTGTGGCAAAAATATAATGAATCGAGCTTCACAATGTTAAACAGTCACCCCCTCAAAATAGCAGTGCGTCACACATTACAGTGGCACGCAAGTCCGGCCCCTCACCTGGTGCGCCCATGGTGGGTGTCTACTTCAAAGCATGGCAGCTGTCATTAAAGGCATCCTGGAACTGCTTTTTGGGTTGTTACTCTCTTTGGTTTTGCCTGACCAGCATCATTGCATTCACAATTTTGGATGGGCCATTTCTCCAAGTGCAGGCAGTGCTGAGCCACTCCAAGGCCAACACACATGTCTTCACTTTGGGGAAAGAACTTCAAAAGAACGAGTGCGGGCATTTTCCCCTGGCAAGCCTTGGATTTTGGGTGGACCATGCCATGGATGCCCCATGCCATGGATGCCATGGCATGGACAGGGCTGTTGGGATTTTGGGCACCTTCCAAACCCTGAAAAATTGGCGCACACACACACAAAGCCCAGGGTTATGGACATGAAAGCAGCCACTGAGGCCATGGCAATCTGGAGACATCACCTGGCAGACATGGGATGGCAAGACCCGAAAGGAGAAGTGCCTTTTCAATATGAAAAGAATCTCGTCTCTCTTTTTCTGGCATGCTCAGCAAAAATATCGCATGGCTATCAAAAGAATTAGGCAGCAAACTGCGACGCAGTAGTGGAGACATGCGATGTCCCAGGACAAGTTCCTCACCAAAAGCCTGGTCTCATGCAACTCCTCTTGGTTGGCCTCAAGGGTGCGCCTCATGGGTCCAAGGCAGGTCTGAAGCTCTGCCTGCAGGTCTGCAAGCCTTCCAAGTGCCTCCTGCAGGTCTGCAAGCCTTCCAAGTGCCTCCTGAAGCTCAGGTGTGCAGGAGCTGTTCATGGCTCAAAGCAACAGGAAAAAGGGCCACCTAGCGCACTGTGTGCTTGAGCAGAGGGGGCTCAGGAGGCCTGATATGCCAACGCAGCACATGGCAAAGACCACCTGTGGCTAGCTGCGCAAGGTAAACATGCAAGGATGGCCACCCCACAGCCAAGGAGGGAACAGGGGCTTGATGTGGGAACCTAGGCTGCAAATGCAAGAAATCCCACGCGTGCAGCTCAAGTTGGTCTTGAGGACCATGAACTGCCAAAGAGCCCTAATGACACAGGGGTGGGGGCACAAAAGTGGCTAAGAGGCACCACCAGTGGTGTAAGAGTGCAGGAACTCTGAGGGCTGAGCTAGCAGAAGATGCCTGGGCACATGGGTTAAGACTAACTTACACGCTTGCGAAACCGGGTGTGCAAACGCATGGATTGGCCAGGCGCAAACTTGTCTCCCACAGGCTAGGGCAAAAGGTCAGCAACGGGGCCAAAACTGGACCACTCCTGTGTAGATGAGTTGGCCTGGAAAATGCTGCTTATTGGATGAGGCATGGGCTTTGCCTCATGGAAAAATCCCATGGTGTCAGGTGACTATCATCAATTTACCATTGCGAGCTCAAACCATCCCTCCCTGATCCCTGCCAGCCTGGCATCAGATCATCCTGCCAGCCTGCAAGCCTGCAAGCCAGTTCTTCTTCACTTGGCCACATCCTTGGCACACTCGGCATCACCCTCAGCCTCCAAAGCAGCGCCATCTTCCAAGTTGGTGGCCACAGCTCCCTGCTCTTCAATCCATGCGCGAAAGACAATCAAGCAGTTCCCGCAACAGCAGTGATTGGGGTGCTGGTCTTGCTGCCAGTAGGTGTCATCTACATCAGAAAAGTCGCCCAGCTGGAGGGTTTGGGTGCGCTGCCTCTTCCCCTGCCTAGCATCTGCTCTTGGAATGTCTTTGGCTGCCACAGAGAGCTCAGTGCTTGAAGGCTGGCTCTGGGCTGACTGAAGGATCTCAGCAGCCTCCTCCAGAGCTTCATGCAGCGTCTCCATGCGACGCACCCTTGCCATGGCAACGGAGTGCCTGCAGGCTACTCTACAAGTGCAAGCTGCAAGGTGGTGGACTGTGACTGTGGCTATGTTGAATCATGCATGTGTGACAATGAGTAAACATTCACAGGCCTGGTGGCCTGCAAGCTTAGCTTGAACACTCTGCACCAATCACATCACGCATTACTGGACCATGCGCTGCACACTCCGGTGCAGTATCCTGTCAAGCTCTTCACATGACATGACATCTGTGCGGCGCTGCTCCCTGCATTGCAGCTTTTGTCACAGATCACCCAAATGTGTCTGTGAACAAGCCCAAAATGCTGCCAGTACTCATTGGCAGCCGGCTTTTCAATGCAGTGCAAGACTGCAAGCCTGCATGCATGTGACCTACATATTTGCAGCTCAAGCCTGCATGTCTGTGCAGGATCTAAGAGCTTGGCAATGACATCCTTTGGCAGGGAGCTGGTCGCCTTCATGCATGCCTGTGGCAGCATGCCCTTGAACTTGTTCGCCTGGTCATCATACTCCAACGCAAACACCATCTCTACATGGGTGAGGTTGGCAAGGTTCACGTAGCAGGAGATCTTGGCTGGGGTGATCTCAGCAGGGGGGAACTCGCCTCCCTCATTTGGCTCCAGAATAGTTGGTTTCAAGCATGCTGCCTCCACGGCATGCACCTTCCAGTTGACCTTGCCCTGCTCTGTCACAGCCTCAACTTTGTGAAGGTGGATCTGGCACTGTGGCAATGAGGCTGCAGTCATGGCTTTCAAGACCTCCTGCAAAGGCACTGGGCTGCCAAGGAAGCCTGCCAAAGCTGATGGCAAGGTCTTGCCTGATTTGGGTCGCAGGAGCACCTTGGAACTCTCGGTCAGCTTGTACGGAATCATGCCGCCTCCCTGCTCCAGCAGGGTTGAGGCCTCTGAGCCTGTCTTGAAGAGGCCATGGATGGGGAAGAGCACACCGCTCAAGGTGGTCTCCGCCAGGCCCTTCACATAGACATCGCCCATCTTGGAGACATAGAGCTCCCACGTGCCCATGCCCGGTGGATTGCAACGGCCCATGCCCTTCAACTGCTCCGGCTTCAAGCCAGACTCAAGCTTCACCTCTGCCCTGGAAACCTAAGGGTGCAAACAGGCAATGCCATGAGCCAACGCATGTGCCCTGCAAAAGCTTCTCTTGCAAGCTGAAAAGTACTTATCTGCTAACCAAGGAGCTGTTCCACAGGAATGTCTGCCTCTCGCTTGTTGCGGACAGTGCCAGCCGGATTGAACTCGTCATTGTGCTGCTTCACAATGTCAGCCCATGCCAGCCCTGACCAGACTTCACTGCTTGGCAGGCTTGTCTTACTGCAGGCCTGTCCCTTGTCCATGGTGGTCTTCAAGAAGGGCAACTCCAAGTTGGTTGTCTGTGGCACTGTGAGCTCAAACACGGACATGTCCAGCTGGGGGGCCTGGGACTTGTCTGCAGGCCTGGGGGCCTGTAGGCCTGCAGGCATCTTGGCCAATGCATACTCACCTCGCGCAATTGCACCCTGGACATGCTCTTCCAACATGGTCTGCACATTCTTGGCCACAATCTGCTTCACAGTTGCGCTTGGGGCCCAGCACAAGCCAATGTAGGCCAGGTCTGGCCAAGTCTTCATGCCAGCTGCAGTCCCAGTCTTGCAGGAGTTCAGACTGGCGACGGCCTTGCCAAGCTCAGCGTCGTACAAGGTCTCGTCACGGATCAGCACAGTGTTGGTGGTCTTCAGCTTGGCACAAGCAGTCGTGCAGCAAGAGTCTGGTGCACAGAGCTTTCTGCAGACTGGCAGGCCTGCAGGTCTTTGCAGGCCTGCGCTTGGTAGTACAATCCATGCTCCTGCCAAACATCCTTCACAGCAGCAGCAAGATGCTGCTGCCACTCACTGTTAGCTGCAAGTGTTGCAGTCTGATGGCGCGTGGCTGCTGCCCGGTGCGCTCGCATAGCATCTTGCTCTTTCCTCAAGCCTCGGGCCAAACCGATCAGGACACGCAAGTTGGCCTGCTCCTCTTCATCCATGTCAAACGCTTCTGGAAGAGCTGCCTGATCTGCAGTGCCCTCCGGGGTAAATCCCAGGTCTGCAAGCTTGAAGTCAGGCCTGCAGGCCTGAATCTCTGGGAGGAGCTTGCTGTCAAAGTGCCCTGTCCTCCAGGTGTGCTGCAGCTTGCAAAAGCCACCCTCTCCCAGCAGCTTTTCCAGATCTGATTTGAAATGGACCATGAAGCTGGCCATCAGCATAACCTCTGCTTCTCGGCCAGAATCCCTGAACTGGCCACAGACCTGCGGCTGATAGATTGGTGGAGCCTGCCCTCGGTCATAGTACTCCTGCAACTTGGCATTCCATTTCGTCTCAAGCCTTTTCAAGAACTCTGCAACCTTGTCCCAGGAATGCTTTGATATCTCATGCCACAACGGGTTGCTCTGGGCTGAGAACTTGCCTGACAAAGATTTCTTTGGGATCAGAAAAGGCTGCCCAACCAAGCTCAATGGCGCCGCTGTCTGGGCTGGAGCCTCTGTCCCCCAGATGAGCTTGAGGGCCCTGCGGAGATTCAGAGGGGCCTCATCAAAGAAGTACAATGCCGCAATCTCATTTGTGTTGATTTTGGCTTTTCCAACTGCCTGCTTGTTGTGGCGATAGATGGTCTCCTGGAGCAGGTCCTGCCTGCACTTCCGTGAGCCAGAGTTGATCTTGTGGCTGACAATCTTGTCAAACCTAGGGCTGCCCACTTTCAAGGACCAAGTTTTCAAGGCTGTCATTTTCAATATAGATGCGGCCAAGCCACATTGTAAATCATTGGCCTGACCCTGGCTGACGCATCTGTCTTCACCCTCAAGCTCTCCAGGGACTGCGTCTCGACAGAGCTTTTTGGGTTGCAGGTGCCATAGAGACCTCAGGCAGCAACTGCAGCAGCAACAACAACAACAACAACAACAACAACAACAACAACAACAACAGCAGCAGCCACGTCTTCAAGTGCAACAACAGCTTTTTTGCATGGTTGTCAAGGTACACATGGCTCCTAATCCAATGGAAGTGTTGAAACTACCTCCAGCCTGCTACACTTCAATGACACTACTTCCAGCCAAGGGGCACAGGCACTTCAGCAATCGCTTGGCCAGTTCACACTTGATGGCCTGCTGGTCTGCTGGCCTGTCAGTGGACTCCATGATGCCCAACTTCAGCACAGCCCAGCACAGCAAGTGGCAGGCCATGGTCACTGAGCTGCCAATGCTGATGCCCACAGTGAAGCACTCTATCTCAGGGCTGTTGCCTTTGGACCAGGGGCACCCCCAATCAAAGAGGAGCTCCAGTGGGTATTTGGCAGTCTCATTGCCATGCCCAATCAGCAGCTTCTGCATGTTGTCGAACACTGCGTGCAGTGGAGGTGCCCCCTTCACATGGGACTGCTCATGCACGCCTATCTGCCACAGCCTCAGGGAAAACTTGGTCAAGTGCTCCATGCCATTCTCAGTGTACTTCAAGCTATCAGGCCTGCTGGACTGAAAGCCTGTCAAGGCCTCCACCTGGCCAAGGTCTTGACACTTGTCCAGCAAGTCATCAAGTCTGGCTTTGTAGGCCAGACGGGAGTCTTCAGTGGCAAGCTTGTCTGCAAACCATTCACACACATCCGTGAACTTCGGGAAGCCCTGGGCATCCTTGGTGTCCATCTCCCCCTTCAGGCAGGCCAAGCACTCGTTCAAGATCTTAGCCATTTCGTCTTGGTGACAAAGGCCATCATCCACGTCCATTGCTAAGGTGGCCAAGCAAACAAGGCTTTATTTTAGACACAGCTGGCAAGCCACACACATCCGCAACTGAAGGCTCACATCCACAAGCGCCCAAGGATCACATGCAAAACTCAAGCCATGGACACAAAGGAGTTCTAGTTTGTGAAGTGGCCATGCCAAGCGCATCGCTGATTTTGCTCCACAAGCCCTGCTGCACTTGACTACAGGCCTGCTGGCCTGCTTGCCTGCCCCTTGCAAACTGCCCCCAGTTTGAACTGATGGCTCCCATATCAAGTGCTACGAGGCCGGACCAATTCCAAAAAAGCTTCCGCAGCCTCTACAGCAGTGGACTCAGGTTTGTACAGCGTCCACCAAGTCCTCTCATGGTGATCCTTCCAAAAGTTGGATGGGATGCTCTGGTAAAACGCTTCCCGTCTGAAACGCCACTGCATTTTGCCATCCAGATTCTCTGGGCACTTGCGGCCAGCAAAGGTTGCCCGTGTAGGCCAGCTCACCTTGGAATCCTCAGGCTCAGAGAGGGCATTGGCCTCAACAGCGTCCTCAATCTCAGGAGCGTCCTCAATCTCAGGAGCATCCTCGATCTCAGGAGCATCCTCAGGCTCAGGGGTGGCATTGGTCTCAGGGGCAGCCTTGGTCTTCTTGGCCTTGCTCTTGGCGGTGGCCTTGTTGGCAGTGGCCTTGGTCTTCTTGGCCTTGGTCTTGGCCGTGGCCTGGGTCTTCTTGGCCTTGGTCTTGGCAGTCACCTTGGTCTTCTTGGCCTTGGTCTTGGCAGTCGCCTTGGTCTTCTTGGCCTTGCTCTCCTTGGCAGTGGCCTTGGCAGCTGGCTTGGTCTTGGCAGCCTTGGCCAACTTGGCATCAATCTTGCGGGTGTCCAGCTGGAAGCCATTGCCACCACCATCAGGCTTCTGAGGCTCCAAATCAGGCACCACGATTCCGGTCTTCTTGATTGCTTTTTGCTCCGTGTCTGTGAGCACCCCGTTGATTTCGGTGAAGTTCACGCTTTCCTTGGCAACCTCCTGGCAAGGCGTCTGCAACTCAAAGTCAAGCTTGCGAGGAAGGGGGGTGATGCCATCATCTGATTCTTCCCGGGGCCGCACATTGCGTGCAGTGTCTGGGCTTGGTGTGGCGCGCTTCAGCACAGGCGGAGATGCTGTGACCAAGCCGCTGTTTCCAGGCAAGCTGTCAGCTGCTGGAGCCTGCAGGTCTGCAGGCATGTCAGCAACTTGGCCTGGGACTGCACCAGGTTCATCGCAGAATTGTGGGTCTGGCTGACTGAGCCCGCCCTCTAGCTGCACAGGGAAGCGTAGTGTCCCACCAAACATATCAACTACAGCCCAGTTCTGCCCTAGTGCCCACCTGACATGGAATGGCTGCAAGACAGTTCAACACATTTGCCAATGCCAAGTCGCACCAAGTAACATGCTCATGCCATGAAGCAGCCACACACCTTTTCATCCCCACACCTGGCATTGCAAAATGCTGCAACCCCAAACTTCCCCATGCTCAAACAAATCCAAGGTCCTATGACCATGGATCATAAGACCCCTCTTCAACGGTTGCAGGGCAAAGCTTAGTCCCTGCTTTCGTGTGAGCCTTGCCTTTGGCTTTGGCCTTGCCTTTGGCTTTGGCCTTGCCTTTGGCTTTGGCCTTGCCTTTGGCTTTGGCCTTGCCTTTGGCCTTTGGGCTCTGGCGATTCAGAGCAGGATCACCGCCCCATGGATCTTCAAGATCTTGCAGGTCCATTACTGGGGCTGCAGGCCTGCTGGCCTGCATGCTGGAAATTGCCCAAGTTCTCCATGCTTGAACCATGGCCTCTCCCATCGCACTTGGGTAAAGCCCACTTTCCTTCAAGAGCTGGCCCTTGCCATTCACTTGCACAGACCCGTCTGGCAAGTCCACACGGTCCATGAGAGGGATGTGCTCACACTGGCATCCACAGTCCCGTGCGCATGGAGCGAACCAGGCACTGTTGCACATGAACTTGAAGCGTTTTTTGAATGTTGGCCGCTTCCACTCAAAAACGCATCTGGCCACAAAGAAGAAGCTGAGCTTGCAGGCCATCTCCTTTTTGAAGTCATCAATGTGCTTCTGCAAGAAGGAGAAAATCATGCTTCCAGATGGATTTTCAAAGCAAGCATGCAGCCCTCTAGCAGTGGCCACAATAAACAGCAGAAAGGCAACTCGAGCCATGAAGTTGCCATCCCTGACCAGTTGTGAGGACGGATCGCCTTCAATGTTGCCGGCTTTCCTTTTTGTCACAGAGCTGCAGGCCCACCCAAATGACTTGCACTCGGGCGCCACGCAAAACAAGCCACCCTCCTTGACCCTCATGAGCAGAGTCACAGCCTGCAAAAACCCAACCTCCTGGAGGACACTGGCTTGGCCAGGGTTGAGGTAGTCAAACCCTTCTGCGCTGAGTCCTGCTTTCCGGGCTGCCTGGACCACTGACTCAGCCATGGAGAACACCTCTAGCACATCCAGGTCACGAGGCAGTTCTGTGAAGTGGGGGCTGGTCAGAATCGATATGGCCGTAAAGCCAAAGATGGTAATGGCACAGTGGGCAACAGGAGGCATGGCGCAGCTAGCTTGCAAGCCTGCAGGCCTGCTGGTTCAATATTCACCTTTGGCTTGAACCACTTAGTTTGACACAAGGAAGCAAACTGCTGGCCACACTTGCAGGTACTGCTGCAGGAAGCCATGAAAGATGCCATGCTTCAGTGCGTTTTTTTGTCTTCTGCCCCTTGACGCCTGCAAGCCTGCAGACCTGCCTAGTGAATCTTGGCCACCAACTGCCAGCAAGCCTTTGGCAAGTATGGAAAATACAGATGCCCCTCTGGCTGTGTAACCTGCACATGCCTGGATGGCAGGCTGAGCCAAGGCAAGTGGTAAACCTGATACCTACGGTCATGGATCAACTGCCTCAGGGCCAACCCAGCTGCCCTTAGCTCATACTTGTGCTCGCAGAGCTCTTGCAGCCTGGAATACATCTGAATTTGCTTGACAGACAATGGCGCTGCAGCAAGCACCTGAGAAGGCGAAGCCCCTACAACAGCATTGCCTTTTGAAGGCAGAATCACCAAAAGGGGAGGCTGAGACAAATTCACATCCCGGACGTACATCTTTACACAGCAGTAGATGCCATCAGGCTTCACTGCCTCATTCATCAGGCTTCTGTGGCGTTGGCTCAGCTGCCTTCCAGGCACCATGGTGAAGCTGTGCGGTATCTCTGCATCAGGTTCTTCTTGATCTGCAGGGATTGCCCTTTGCTTAAAAGCATTGGACAGAGACACATCCAGGGGATCAATCCAGCTCCCAAAATTGCGCACAGCTGAGATATGCCGTGCCCGAACTTCTGGTCGATCTGCTCGCTTTTCCAGGCCTGGGAAAGACACTTTTCCACCCTGCATTTTAACAACAAGGAACACAGTCAAGTTTGGACAGCATATCATACTGTCACTGCCAAGCAGCAATCTTGGATGTATGTGAGAACTTCTGTTGGGGTTTCCCAGGTTCTCTTTCTCTTCAAGAATGCCAGGACAAGGGCAAAGAGCTGGTCAATGTCCTCATGGGTGTGCCCAACAGTCAAGTTGAAGAGTGTGGTGGACTTGAAGATGCCACGATATGACAGCAAAGCCAGAAACTTGAGCAAGTACTGGTTCTTTGCAGACTTCACAGTGTTGTCCGCCACCACCACAAGATGCTCTGGAAGCTGTTTGCCAGCCTGCTGGCCTGCAGGACTGTCGGCCTGATCCTTTACCTGCTGGATGGTTTGCGACAAGACCTCAATGAAATAATCTGACCCACATGAGACCTGCGGGTTGGCCATGTAGAGGTACGCACCCCATCCATGGGCCAGTGCGGCAGTAAATGTGACTGATGGCTTTGGATGTTGTCAAGTTCATGAGGCGTCTTGCGCCACCCCCATCGGGGCCAGGCAAATTTGCTGTGATCCATGTCATCAATAATGATGACCAGTAGGTCACGACAGGCCATGGATCCATGCCGCAGACTCCAGTAGAGCACCCTGTCTGCATATTGATCTTGTTGGTGAGCACGCAGCAGCCTGGCTTTCATCACTTTCTCATCCCACCTTACAGATGGTTTTGAAAGTGCAGCCTGCAGGCGAAAGCAAATGTCACACTGGCTGTGCTGGCTAGTCTTCTTCATCTTAAGAAACTTTTTCCAAAAGCCATTGTACCTTCTCCGGAAGGTGTCATAACTTGGGAGTTCTCCTAGGCCTGCAGGACTGCTCTGGTCTGCAGGCCTGTCCTGAAACTTGCTGTGCATGTCCAGCAACATGTCCCATTCAGCGTGGAACTGCCAATACAAGTCACTGATCTGGCAGTGTTGGATGTACCGCTTCGGCAAGCCAGAAACCTTTGCCATGCAGGACACAGTCAAGGGTCAGAGACATTGCCATAGATAGTCTCCTGGCATGCTTGCGCCCAAGAGCTAAGTTTAAAGTAGCCTTTTGCACAAACAAATAAACGGCTAGGCATTACAACACAACTTTGAAGGCAGCCCCTCTCCTCCTGCCATGGGTCATCAGGTGCGCAGTCTTCATCTTCAGGCAGAGCTTCTGCTGCAGACTGGTAAAACTCTTGGAAGAAGTGGTCACACTTCTGTGTGGCAAGTGCGTCCCGGGGCCTGCTGCCAAAGCTGTGTTGGCCAAAGCTGCACGTGCGCATGTCTGGCTGACCAGCCATGAGCTTCCGTATGGTGTTCTGAGAGCTTCCCAGCTTGCTGCAGAAGTTGTGAAAGCATACCTGGGCATCCCCAATGTAGTACTCAACTTTCTGACGTTCAGGGCCCTTCTGGCTGGCATCACCATATGTTGCCTGCAGCAGCTGGCAGCGTTCATTCTGTGAGATCTTCCAGAAGCAGCTGCAGAGGGCCTGCAGGTCTGCAAGCCTGATCCCCTTGGCTTTGCACCCCTCCATCTTGCACTTTCTGGGGCATGGCTGAGCCCATCTTTTTCTGCACTCATCAGGATCACCTCCTTTGGTCTCAAACGTGTTCTTGGCCTTCTTGAAGGTAGATGCTGCAAGCAGTTCTGCGCCAGCGCCCAAAGAAACTTTGCGCGTCTTGGAAGGCTCAGCTTTACTTACCACACTGTCAGCTTCCGCCCATGGGTCTGCATCTTCCTGCCAGGGATCTGCCAAGTCCTCACCCCATGCTGCCAGTGAGGAAGTTGCAGCAGAGGCTGCATGCACAGTCTCACTCCATGGGTCAAAGTCTGGTTCCTTGCAAGGCTTCTTTGGCCTTTTATTGCGCCGCCACTTTGTGATGCTACCATGTGGGGTCTTTGGCATCTCTTGGCCCAACAACGCAAGTCCATGCCGCAAGGTGTCTTCAACAGCAAAAGTCTACGCTGCAAAGTGTCTCAACAACACAAGTCCATGCTGCAAGGTGTCTTCAGCAACACAAGTCTATGCTGCAACGTGTCTTCAACAACACAAGCCCATGCTGCAAAGTGTCTTGATCTGGGCAATCCTGGCACAAACATGAAAGGGGTGCAGGTCTGCTGCCTTTTTGCTACACTGCCCCATGACTCTATGTGCCCCCAGCAGGCCTGCAGGCCTGCGAATTAGTCTCCCCTTTGGGCATCACCCTGGCGTTTTTGAGCCTTTTTCTGAGCCTTAGCCAACTTAGCTTTGGCTCTTTGCTGCTTGGCTGACTGCCTTCTGACAGCAGCAGACTCACGCCTTTGAACAACTTCTGGGTGTTGGGCCCACATCTGAGCCGCAATGGCCATGGGCACTCCTCTGGACAACCAAAAGGCCTTGAAGTTACTCTGCTGCTCACGCGGGGCAGCTGAAGGGTCCAGGTCCATGGCAGGGTGACTTTGCAAGCTTTCCAGGAAGGAGGTGTTGGCAGCAGTGTCACTGTCACTGGTCAGCCACTCATTGAAGCATGAAGGCCCACCCCGACATGGCCGGCAAGCTTTGGAGTTGCCAGGCAAGTCACTTGTCCCAAGGCTAGAGCTTGCAGGGCCATCCTCTGCCTTTTGGATGCTGGTAGCCTGCAGGTCTTCTCCAAGGATCTGCAAAGCCCCACCAAACATAACCTCAGATGAGAGCAACGGCAGAGGTTCCAAGGCAGGCCCAAACCCACAATCTGTTTGGGAGCCTAGGCCTTCCCTACTAAATTTTACTGGATTGGCCCAACCCCCCTAATCTGTTCGGGTGTCTAGGCCTAGAGTCCCTACTGGATTAGTGGCAGTGGGCCTTCAATTCCCTACTGCTTTAGGTGTACATCGTACACCTAATCCAATCGAGAGTCTAGGCTTAGATTCCAGATTGGTTTAGGGAGGTTTGTGCCATTCCCTACTGACCTAGGGGTATGCCCTTCTTTGGAACCACCCTGGCTCAATCTGGAATTGCTACTTTGCCCCTAACTCAATCGAGAATCTAAGCCTAGATTCCCTACTGAGTTAGGCGTACATCGTACACCTACTACACTCGGGAAATGAGCCTTCACGGTGCCTAAACCTTGAAATCCATGTCGGGAAGCCTAGAGTCCCTACTGAGTTAGGCCCCCGGCCAGCCACCGCCTGCCCCTATCCATGTCGGGACTCTAAGCCTAGAGTCCCTACTGAGTTAGGCCCCCTGGCCAGCCACGGCCTACCCCTAATCCGTTCGGGACTCTAGGCCTAGAGTCCCTACTGAGTTAGGCCCCCCGGCAGCCACGGCCTGCCCCTAATGTTCGGGACTCTAAGCTTAGAGTCCCTACTGAATTAGGGCATCGGTCGGGAATCCAGCCTGGCCCCCTAATCCGTTCGGGACTCTAAGCTTAGAGTCCCTACTGAATTGGGGCATCTGTTGGCCCTAATCCATTCGGGACTCTAAGCTTAGAGTCCCTACTGAATTAGGGCCTCTGTCAGGAATCCAGCCTGGCCCCCTAATCCGTTTGGGACTCTAGGCCTAGAGTACCCCGCCCCCAGCCTGGCCCCCCTAATCCAGCCTGGCCCCCCTTGCACATTGCTTGAACACGTTGGTACAGGAGTATGCTGGAACAAGTGTTTGTGAACCAGTTGTTTTCAAGCGTTGCTCAAACACTTTTGCGCACTAAGGATTTGGCTGCTGCAAGTGTACTTGATTGTGCGGTTTCCATGCGTTGCCCAGGCATGTTTGTGTACGCAAACATGCTGGAGCAAGTGTTCATGGGTGAGTTGCTTCTTGGGTGTGGTCCGAACACTTTTGCCCACAGAAGAATTTGCCGGAACAAGTGTTTGGGGGTGCGTTCTTGTCACGCGTTGCTTGAACACTTTTGTTTGTATTATAATTATTATTCTAGAGACAAGTGTCCGTGAATGCGTTGCTTTAGCGCATTGTTCGAGCCACTCTTGTGTTCCAGGGTGGCTTGCAACAAGTAAAACCTACTGTCCTGCTTGAGCCTGCATCCCCCCTCTCAATTCGAAAAGAAATTACTCAGCCAGGCAGACCTTGGGCCCAGGGTTCCCACAGATTTTAAAATCAAGGGCCAAAAGATGGCTGGCTTTGCAAGGCTTTCAATGCAACCAGCATGCCAGCAGCCAGGCAGATGTTGCATCAAGGCTTGGCCCAAAATACTGACTTCTGATGCGATTTCAGGTGAAGTTTGACCTTCAGGGGCCCGCCACACACACAGAAACAAACACTCCTGGCACTGGCACCTTTGACAAAATTCAAGAATTCAGAGGCTGATGGCTCGCAATGCAATGAGAACAGTCAGAAAAAAACTACACTTGGTTGCTCCCTCACCTTCAAAACCCTTGCAGGAATTTAGGGCACAGTCTTACATCTGGTAGGTGTTGCTTGTCAAGCCTCACTGGCCCTGGTGTTGAAACAGGGCATGATAACACATACACACATACACACACACACATGCACATGCACGTGCACACACACACAGACACACACACACACAACACACCCACACACACACACACACGCACGCACACAAACACACACATGCACACATGCACACATGCCTGCACACACACAAGTGCACACACACACACACACATGCTTTGCGCACACACACACACACACGCATGCACAGACGTACGCACGCACGCACACCCGCACACATGCATGCACCCACCCACCCACACACACACACGTGCATGCACCCACACACACACACACACGCACGCACACACACACACACACCAACACACAGGCACACACACACAGAGACACAGAAACAGGCACAGAGACACAGAGCCACAGAGTCACAGAGACACAGAGTCACAGAGACACAGGGAAACACGCTCAGAAACGCAGTTGCACACTCTCTTACGTGCATGCACACACACATGCACACAGACACACACATGCCAAGGCATGGCTTCCATGCCTGGGAAGAATTAGCTCAATCCCCTGAAACAAGCCCTGGAATGATTCAAGCACTAGGCACCTGAAGTGTTAAACTTGAAGTTTTGCAATGTGGAAACTTACTTGCCCCAGGCAGCACCTGGAAATTCTCAAGCCTGCCTTTGCAAGGCATGTCCCCAGACCAAAGGAAAACCCTGCCAGTCAGCCAGCTGACTCTTGCAGAGGTCCAGTGGAGAAAATGTCTTCTGCCACTCTGGAAAGAAGCTTAGCAATTAGGTGGGAACACATCAAATGCACATTGCCAGTTGCATTGGTCTGGAAGGGCAAGCAGACTGTAGGCATTCTAGCTGAGAATCAAGAATTATATCTTTGGCACGCTGCTTTGTTCATATGTTAGTTGGCAGGGTGGCAGGCTGGCTTCTCAGTTACAAGGCCAACAAAGCAGCTGACAAAAGCAAATGGGCACTTGAGGCCATGAATTTGGGCATTTTGCCAGGGCGTTCTGCCTGCCTCTGCCTGGCCTTGCCATGCTCAATAAGTAGGCGGGAAAGAAAGCAGGCTGGCGTGTTTCTTGTCAACATTGTCAGCAGAAGCAAAGTGGGTCAGCCCTTCCCTACCCTACCCTATCAGGCTGAAAAAGCTTGAGCTGCCCAAGCTCATGATACAGATACTGATGCAAAGCCTAATCACGCCCAATCAAGTCCAGCTATGACAAGCTAATGTGCCCTGGGCAAGCGAAGAAGCTGCCAAGGAGCAACAGGCCAGCTGTCCACGGGGTTTGCAAGTTGACCTTGGCAGCTAGCAGGCAATGAGTGGCAAATGAGTTGGCGTATTGTGTCACAGCATGCCAATTTCAGCACTGACCCAATTGATGGCATGACAGCTGTGCAAAGCAGGTCAGACATGAGCCACTCACAACGCCCATTACAACATGCCCTACAGCAAGCCGTTCGAGAAAATTGTTCTAAGCTATGAGCCCTGCAAGGGTGGTCCTGCTGGCCAGCTAGCCTGTTGGCCTGCTTCAGCTTCTTGCCCTTCTATTGCACGGCTGCACAAGTCTGCAAGACAAGGACACTTCATGTCACAATTGCCAATTGAAGACTTGGTCTACGTTGCATTGCATGGCCAGTCACTGAATCTGTAGTAAGCCATTCCTCTTGATGTTGTGTGTTTGCAAAAAGCCTCTTAGCCAAAATGGCTGACAAGATGCAATGCTTAAGAACTTCAGCCAACTGCAAGATCACAAAGACAGCCTCACCATCAACAAGGGGCTCCTGAGGCTAGATACGGCCAGGAGAAAACATGCTAAACAGGTGTGAGAGGGACAGGAGTGGTGAATCATTTCAGGGTTCAGGCTGACTGCCCAACACACCAAAAAGGGTGTGGACAGGAGGTGACATGATAGTGTTCAAAGACATATAGGAGAGCCACAATGCCCAAAAAGTCAACACCATTGTTTTGAGCAATGCGTCCCCCAAAATGCTCTTTGACACACTTGGCCTTGGGTATCCACATGGGCAGGCGTGAGGTGATTTTCAGGGTCAAACGCCTGAGAGAGATGGCCAGCCTGAAATTTTGGACTAGAATTCCTGCTGCTGGTGCCCCTGACTTGCATTATCATGATGGCAATTTCCAAACATGGGCCAGGCTCTGACCAAGATCTGTGCGCCCCTTCCAACTGGCAGCAGGGCATTGTTTCATGGGTAGGCAGTCGGCATTCCACCTGCAAGCCTGCCTAAAGTGAGGCAGCCAACCATCATCATCCCTGAAAAGGAGAATGCCATGCCACAATGTTCAGTCAGTATACCCAATGGAGCCCAGGAGGGGGCAAGCTAGCTTTGGGAAGGGCAGGCGGATGTTACTACGTATTGGTTTTGGGATATTATTTGAGATGAAGGCCAAGGCAAGGGACCCATGCCTTGGATGCCCTGATTGCAGGTTATGTGTGGCCATTCCAGCCTTGACTAGTGTAAGGCAATGAATGATGTGATGGAGGGCAGGGGCTTCAGCAGCAAATTCAGCTTTGATGTTGGAATGAAGGCGCCAAGCAACCAACGATTTCCTGAAAGTAATAAGAATGCATGAGTGAACCAAAACACACCCAGATTCCAAAACGCATTGGGTTGTCTACATATTCCTTGCTCAACTCTCCTCCATGCAGGCAGCTTTTCCAGTCACGCACACTGGCACCTGCTGTCTGGCCTGGGCGGGAGGTGAGGCACACTGCGCAACACAACAAAAATGGCTGCAAAGATGGGCCAAATTGGCATTTGTCCACAACACCAGCTCAAGGGTTCCCAATGTCTTAAAGACAAAATCTCAGTTGGGGATGACTTGAACAGCCAACCAGCCACACATACCCTCATGGACTACCTGCCTGTCAATAAAAGCAAAGTGACAGCTGAAGCGGATGTCCAGGCCCCCGGCTTGTGTTGTGTTTTTGCCTGACCAAGGGCAAGCAGCACCAGCCCAAAACTGTCAACTGTCTCAGCACGGAAGGAAGAAACGCATCCCATTGGCAAGCGTTCTTTTTGTCTTCATCGCTGAGTGCAACAGCATGAGTGCCAAGGGCGGCAATCTTTCTACCACGCTCGAGGGGACAGCTGTGAGACAATGTGCGCACTAGTTGACCCCCTCAAGCAATTCCAACCCCACTGGCATGGAAAGTGTGGGGCGCCTGCAGGCCAGGCAGGACCTATTCCAAGTCAGTAACTCATGCGCAGGAAGTTTCAATAAAGGTTCAAGGCTAGAATGAGTGGGCAAGATAGGCAGGCCTGCTGGCCTGCAGGCCTGAACATAGGCTTGCCAGAAATGCATGATAGGCAGGCCTGCTTGTCTACAGGCTTGATGCCAGAAAAAGACCCCTAGGCTGTCCGCCTCACCATCTGCCACAGCTCATCTGGGACCATGTTGGTGCGCATCTGCAGCATAAGGACAGGTGTGCAACTTGGAAAACACAACAGCAGCAATAAACTATTAATGATGATGGCCCTGCCTTGATCATGCTCATCTTAGGCCTGCGCCAGGACCGACTCGAGGGATCATGTGACCTGAGGACGCGCTTGCTTCCATGACAATTGGCTTGTGAGACTTGGTTGGGCCCCAGACATCTCCATCAAGACTGCCACGCGTTCTGTGCTGCCAATCTTCTGGCACATGCACACGCGTTCCAGACTCCACTGCTTCACCTGCCTCGGCAAGCCACAAACTCAAATGGCACCAAAGCAGGGCAGGGCAGGGCAATGCAGGCAAATGAGGCATTGGCATCCAGGATTCCTGGACATTGTCAATCTGCGTCACGCACCAATTGGGAGGCAGCTCATCTCGCTCAGCTCTCAGAGGCTTGAAAACAGCCTTAGGTGCAGCAAAGACATGGCTAGATACTCTAGGGGTAACCCCGCTGTGCAAAGGTGCCATCAGCCTGCTCCCTTAGCTCAGACAAATGTTCACACCTGCCAAACATGCCTTTGCCTCAGCAAGCTCAGGCAAGAACTGAAAAATGCCATGCACTTGGAACAGAACACTGAACACCATGGATGGCAACTGTTCCCTCAATGACCAACAAGATGTTGGGTCTGTGAGCCAGGGCCAAATCCTCACAGCCAAATGGAACTATAACTTGATGTTGAAGAATGTGCCTACACTTCATGTGACCAACTTGTCACCTGATACTGCCAAGTTACTGGAGCACCTTCCAGAAGTGCACATGGTGCACCCCCCCCAGGCTCTCTGGGGACCGGTAGAAGCACCAGCAGAACTGACCCTTCTCATGCGACCACCAGCTGTACAGCTCATTGTTCGCGAAAAGGTCTGCAGGCCCTGGAGTCAGGAAATCAGCTGTGGCTAGGCTCAGCACTACAACACAATACTCACTTGTCACCTGCTTGCTGACTAGGCACGGAATGCATGCCTGCGAGCCTGCAAAACAACGGCCTCCGATCCCAGCATGTCTTCCTGCTGGAACTCAATCGCCCAGCCATATGGGGACTGGTACTTGTCCCAATGCGGCCCGAAGTGCCGGGCAAGGAATGCCCCCACCGTCGCCTTGCGTGCCCCAAGGCAACAAGACCCCCGAACACAAATGTCCAAATGTGTCCAAGAGGCGGGGCTTGGGTCCGGCTGCTCAACAAGGCCCTTGTCAGGCTGGTAGATGCCCAGCTTGATCAGGGCATCCCTCAATACCAGCATAAAGTCGCCGACCTTTGCTGCTTGTTCAAAAGGAGCCAAGCTGGACACAACAAAAGATTTCACCCATAATGCCCAGGCACATGCTTGGCAAGCTGGAAGTTGACATCCGAAGGATACAGGTATCCGAGGCTACACTCACTGAAGCCATTGGAGCCATGGAGGGACCAGTGCCACAGCATGGCTGGCGTGCATGCGCACATGCCATTGGGCAGGTCCTTACTTTGGCAGCTTGGCCAGCAAAATGGTCCTGTTGTTGGGCTCCCCTTGCTCAGTGGACGGTCTTCTCATTCAAGACTTCAAACTTATTGTGCAAAGAAGGACTTGAAGTTGAAGACCAACGATTCGCACACAGGGTGAAGGTGAGATTCCCCACTTGAGAAGGGTGGCGTGGCCAACTATCTAGGACTCTTTTGGCAACTGCAACTGCATCTGAGCATTGTGGTGGTCTTGTTGCAAAAGTGTTTGCCAGCCTCACCTGAAAAACTTAAAAGGTGCAACATGATGTTAGAGTGCAAGCAGGCCACTGACAGCCATGCTCTCAAGGTCTGCAAATGGCTAGGATCAGCCAGCCATTCAATCAAGCCTGAGGTCACAGCATAGTTTTGGCTTGGCTACAAGAACTAGCAGGAACATGCAAGCCAGCAGGGGTAAGCAGATGCCACCAGGCAACATTCCTCTGGCCGCCTGGCCTGCATGCCTTCCCCGGTCTGCATGCCTGCACTGGCCTGCATGCCTGCCCCGGTCTGCATGCCTTGCTGCATGATTGCAAGCTTGGGCAGCACATTCAAGGCAGCCAAGCCTCAGTTGTCACCACAATGTCAAGGCTGTGGCTCATTTTTGATTGAAAAGAGGCCCTGAGCATTGCACAGTGCAGCCTTGTGACTCCTGGTGACTGCGTCAACCATTGCAGGCTGGTAGGTGATGCCAGTGAACCTCTGCTCCAGGCTGCCCTCTGTCAGCCAAAAATATTGGCGCCTTGGATCAGACCTTGGCACGTTGGGGATGGGCATCTGCTTCCTCAAGAAGTACTGCACATCGTCCCAGCTGTGAGGGACGCTGTGGCTGGACACAGGCTGATGTTGCAGGCCAGCCAGTGCTTGATCTGCATCAGGTCCAGCAGGCCTGCCTCAGAAGCAGTGCACTGAAGTGCAGTGTTGGTTGGGGTGGGTTTGTTGCGGGCCGGTAATAAGTCTTAGCCAAGGAACTGGCCTGCAGGCCTGCCTCCCCTCTGTGGCGTAGCTCAATCACCATTTTGGAAATGCCACACTGCAGGTTGAATGTGCTCCATTCCGTGCTCAGCAGGGTTGTTGCCTGCAGTGCTGGAAGACACACCAAAACAAAGTGGGAAGAACTAAGAGTTTGTGGCCAAGTAAATCTAAGGGTCCTGCCACACTGGCCTGGCCCACTTCTTGCTCCCCATGGAAGACCTGCTTCTTGAGGGCCACAGTCAGCATCTGGTGCCCCTGCAGCAGCCCTCCGCGCCGTCCCAGACCTTTCATCTGCCCCTGCAGGGCCAGGTAGCCCTCCGCGCCGTCCCAGACCTTTCAGCTGAAAAACCCAAAGCCTGCTTACATGGACCCCCACAGTGGTGAAGCAGTCTTGCGCAACAAATTGAGCAGCTGACAGGCGTTGGGCCTTTGGCAGCATCTGTTTGGGCTTGTCCCGGAATGCCAACAATGCTCCTCAAGAAGTGTGGGTGGGCAGGGCCACAATCGGAAGCCATCAACTTATTCACAGCACCACACAGTGAGGCCAAGATGCACAAAGTATGGTGCTGCATCACCAGTGGAGGTTGCAAACTTCACCCTGTACTCCACAGTCAAATCAGTCAGCACCGCTGCCATGGCAAAGAGCCTACTTGCCTGCTTGCCTACTATCCTGATGCCAAACGCCTGCTGGCCAGAAAGGTTCTGCAACAAACTCACAGTCAGCGCCATGGGCAGGGGGTCCCAACCAGTCAGTCAGTCAACATGTTGTGACATGTGGCCAATGCAACAGAATCAGTGTGTCAAAGGGCATGCCCAACTCCAACATACATGAGCACGAATGCAAATTCCACACAATGCTGAGGTTTGTTGGGCCAAAGTGACACGATTGCCAAAAAGGAAAAGCAGCACTTTTGCAATCACCCAACGCATCCAAGGATAGAACTGGGAAACAGTCTGGACCCTGGTAGGTTTCCATTGCAGCCAGGCCTGCTGGTCCTTGGCATTGCCAGGAAAGGCAGGTCATGGCCTGTGCGCGGGCACAGGTTCAGGAAAAGAATGAGTGTGTAGCAAGCAGGATGACGTTCATTGGTGATGTTTTGGCGGCCCCATCTTGTGGCTACAGAACAATCAGGTCAGCCTTTCATGTCCGCCATGCAAGCACTTCAAACATGACATGTAGTGTCCTACTGGCTGCCCACCCTGCAAGTGCTTCAAAAGTGCTTCAAGCATGTAGTGTCCTACTGGCTGCAAGCAATGCTAGCCACAAACCATCACCATTCAAAGCTCTTACCCCAGCTGGGCACCTGGCTTTTCCTCTGGCAATGTCAGGCCTTGGCAAAGCACACAAGGATGGCAAGCTAATTGTCAATCACCAAGCTGATTGTGTGCCAAACGGTGATTTGCACTGTCAGCCTTTTCTTCTGCAGGCAGCGCAGGACTGCAACTCTAGATTGAAAATCTGCAGGCCTGCAGCTTGCAGGCCTGTAGACCTGTACAGCAGCAGCCTTCAGGCAAATGGCATCAGTTGCCGTCTCATGATTTGACCTGAGTGGGAAACACTAAGTATTAGCTTTTTGCTAGGTAATTGTGAACATGTATGTCCCTTCTAAATGATTGATTGCGCAAGACTGCAGACCTGCGCCCTGCATGCAGGTGAGTTTGCAATGGGCAGTTGGGCTGACCCACTGACCCTTTTTGAACTAGGGACCTTGGGGCTTTCAGCAAAAGGCCTGAAGGCTTCACACCTAATCCTGGCAAGTTCTGGCACAGAACCAAGACAGAGTCAGCTTCCCACGGGGAGGGAAAGTCACAATTCTTTTGCAGTTTCCTTTGTCTTCCCATGCACCAAACTTCCTTGCAGACAAAAGGCGACGGGTGTCCTGCAGAAGGCCATCCAGGAAGTCGCTCAACCTCAGGAAGCACACATTGCTCTTGGGCAGTTGGGTAGCTGTCATTTGGGTGTTTGCTGCGCACAAACCATAGCAAGCAACATGCTTGAAGAGCCAGGCCAAAGACATCCTCTCACTTACGATTTAGCCAGGCAACTGCATATTCTCAATGCTGCTGATGTCCACTTGCGGCCGGCACACAGAGAGGTCGACAACCTTGACAACTCTCTTGCCTGCCACAAACCTGCCTTGCAAGTGCAACCTAGCCACAGCATCTTGAAAGGAGATGTCATGCAAGACCATCTTCCTGAGGCGCTTGGGGGCACAAGGCAGAGGGCTGAGGCAAGTCAAGCCTTGCACAGGCAGAGAATGTGCATCAAAGAGTCATCCATGCTGCCACCACCGCACCCTGCCCTGGTTGCAGGCCACCACAAGAAGCTGGCCATCCTTCAGGTGCTTCATGCCCCATTCAGCCGTCTTCCTCCACCTTAAGGGCAACAGGGCAGCAAGACACAACGCGCACATCTAGGCTGAAGTTTTGATGGGCAACCTTTCAAAAGTCCAGCAACCACAAGTTCATCAAGACTCGAACTTCAATCTTGGCTGGCTTGCTGAGTATTTTTCTGTGCACTATGCATGACCAGCCAGATCAGTATTCTTTCCCTGGCCACAAAATGTTTCAGACTCTTAACCCATTGACAAGCAGACCCAGGCCCGACGAACGCAATTTCAAAATAAACGGCCCAGGGGGTAGTCGAACCCCCAATGATTACCATGTCCGACTTCAGACTCTGACGATATCTTCCATACGGGCAGAGGCGGCCATGGTCTCATGCAAGCCCCAGAACACATTTGATGGCCTAGGCATAAAGATTATTTTAGGGGCACCCATGCCTTGGAAAGCCAAAGGCATGGACCAAGATTCTAAAATATTGGGCCCAAAGCCGCAAGTCCTGAATGCCAGAAGCATGGGGGAAGACCTTCTGGCCTTCTGAATTCTGACTTTCCAATCTGTTGAAGGGCTTTGAATAGGCTTCAAAGGGTGTTTTGGGGCCAAGGTGAACCATTCATTGCAGGGAGCAAGTTTTGGACCCGGGTAGTCACATGGCCCAGTTGCCCAATGGGTGAGGCGTTGCCCACAGCCCCCCAGCTATTGCAATTGCAGCCAAGCTGGCTGGCTGGCTCGCCACTTCATCCAATTTGGATTGGCTGCCAAGAAGGGGATGTTGTACTTGGAAAGGTGGTCTGCCCACCACTGGCAATGACCAAGAGTGCACAACAAACAGCAACATAGCACCTGGCTGGCTCTGCCAAACTGGCCCTGAACTGCCAACAGCAAAAGGACTGCAGCAGTTTGTGTCCACCTAACCGAACAGCCAGGGAGCTCTTTCTTCTGGCAGTTGAGAATGGCCACCGGCACATTGTCAAAGTCGAAGTCTGGGAACATCTTGTCCGGGTCAAACTTATCCATGGGCCCCACATACACGCATTGTCCGCAATCTGTGAAGCCAGCGTCCTCAAGCTCCTGGTCAGGAGCAGACAAGGAGCATGGTTGGTGGTTGCGTGCGCCTGCCAGCCCAATGCAAGCTACAGTCATGTTTAAGCTGGGGGCAAGTACTGTGTTCTGAGGCAAGCTCCTGTGGGATCTGCTGTGCCTCCTGTGGGATCTGCGTGCCTCCATCATCCCAGGACTCATCCTTCTCCTGCCAAAGTAAGCCAAGCTGATTCCTTGTCCCCATTACTGCATTCAGCAAGAAGTGTGCACCAGGGCTAGTGGTGGCCTATCCCAAACTTCATGAAACAGAGCGGGCTTACCTTTATTTCTTTCAACTTGGCAGTTGGTTCGTTCCTACAAAGACAGTCACTGAGTCATCCTCAGCTGCTGCCTGGGCCTCCTCCGGCGCTGCCTGGGCACATGCTCATCCAGGCATGGAAGGAAGGCAGGCACAAGGACAAGGAAGTGGCCTCCTCACCAACTGCAGAATCATCATTTGAATCAACTTCATACACCTGGCCACGCAAACAATGAATACCAGACTTTGGCAGCCCAGAGCCCCTGCCTTGTGCCTCTTGGCCACAGGCATACTCTTGGCAGCAGGTGCGGAAGGCCTCTTCTTGGAAGCAGGCTTGGTGGCCCTGGTGGCTGACAGTTTGCCACCAATGGGTGGAGGGCCAGTGGCTGGCTGACGCAGGCCAGAGGTGGCTTGCTGATGCAGGCCTGAAGGCTTGCTGGCCTGAGGCAAGCCTGAAGGCCTGCTGGCCTGATGCAGGCCTGGGGGCCTGCTGGCCTGAGGCCTGCTGGCCTGATGCAGCGAAGGCTTGCCGGCCCTCCAGGCCTGGCTCTCCACAGCCACCTGACTCTCCACATGCTACAACACTGAATGACAAGTGACAAGCCACATGTGCCAATGCCAGGCCGTTGACTGAACAAGGGATAGCACATGCCCCACCATCAGTGGCTAAAAAGTAAGTGTGTCATTAAAATTCTGCCACACACACACACATACATGCACACACGCCTCGCCTCCTCAAACTGCTCCTCCGCAGGCGGCTCCTCATACTCCTCCCCATGCTCCTCTTCCAGATATTCCTCTGCCTGCATTTGAAAGGCACCAAAAAGCAAGCACTTGAGACATGCCAAAGCCTCTTGCTGCTCCTGCAATGCTAAGGCTCCAGTCCAGGAATTCCAGGCCTTTTGATGCTCCTTCCAAGAAGCACCCAAGAAACACCATCAAAGCTGTCAGCCAGTCTCAGTGTTTAACAGACAATGAATGATTGCTTACTTCTTCTCCCCAACACAAGATGACAAGGAACCAATGATGATGATGATGATGATGATGATGATGATGATGATGATGATGATGATGATGATGATGATGATGATGATGATGATGATGATGATGATGATGATGATGATGATGATGATGATGATGATTAGTGATGATGATGATGATGATGATGATGATGATGATGATGATGACGGTGGTGGGGGTGATGATGATGATGATCTACTGAATCCCGTTCCTTTGCCTGTTGAGGCCGGGCAGGAGGTTGATGACCCATCAATGCCTTCTCCTTAGCCAAGCAGGACAAGGCTTCAGAATTGTGCCCTCAGCAAAGAAGTTCCTAGATAGGCAAATGCCAGCAGCTGAGAAAAGCACCAGCCGGTTCCTGGCTGCTCGCACTTGATCCTCAGTTAGCCCCCACACACACGCGCATTCTCTCTTTGGCACACGCACATTTATGACTGTCATGTTCTTGCCAATTTAGTCTGGCGTCTCTGGCAAGCTGGCAGGGTGGCTTCCTTCTTGTGCCAACCTCATTCTGGTTCTGAATGATGTAGAGGTTGTTCACATACATGGCTGAAAAGCTGCCACAGCCAACAGCCCTTGAGCCTACACCTGCTGCATCACAGAGATCAAGCAACTTGCTTGCAGCAGCCCTGAACCACAACTGCAACCACATCTTGCTGGCAAATCCAAGAAAATCAAGAGGCATCAGGCTGTAAGAGAAGTGCAAGATTGCATGGGGGAGCTAACGATACAGAGCTTGCCAAAGGATGACGGCATTCACAATGGCACATGAGTTTTGATGAAAAGATAGCCCCTTACTGTTACCAGCAATTGTTCCTTGTCAAGACATATAGAACCCCCTGCAATAACATACACCCAAAATCAAGGCGCTTGGAATGCAAGGCGCTGTCGGCTGGCTTGTCTGGGCCCAAGGCAGGTTGGATGTCCTGGCACACCTCCAAGGGCAGCAGGCCTCAGCCAGAAAGCGGCCAGGGTGAGAGGCAGTGAGTCAGGGTTCCCTGCACCAAGCCCGTTTGGGTAGCAACTTACAGTTACATCAACTCAGGATTAGCTCACAAAGCATGTTCAGTGCACTGAGGATGGTCTGAGGCACCAACAGGCAAGCAACCTGAGCATGGCTGATGGAACCCCTCATGAAGAGGCTAGGGTGGGTTGCAGCCATGCCTTGGAAAGCCAAGGCATGGAGGGGCAAGGGTAAAGGATAGCTTGGTAGGTCAGGGGAGCTCAAGCTTCTGATTGCAGAAGCACTAGGCCAAACAGCATTTTGTTGTTGACATCAACGCTCCATTGGAATATGTTTTTGCAGCCATTTCACAATGACAGATTGTTTATGGACCAGCCCATGGGTACTGTCAGAATTTGAGCCTTGGCTGGGTGGCAGAAAAGCAGGTCAGACATCTCACCTGTGGGCTTGAACGTTTTCTTGTTGGAAACAGCTGCCATCAACCACACACACACAGAGTGTTCCCTGATTATCCACTGGGTTGTCCCTGCATCTTTGGTGCTGATTGAATTTCTTGGGCGGGACACTCCAAGACATGAGGAGCAATGAGTGCCCTGAGGGCTTAGCAAAGTTCCAGAGAAACAGTTGGCAGTTTCAAAATGCCTTGTGCAATACTGGAGGCTACCCAAATTCAGCAGTGGCCAGAACAGTACATTGCATTCACTTAGTGCTGTTTGGAATGGCATGTTAGCCCAGCCCTCTGCCCAGCCAGCCTTTGCACTGCCTAGAAAGCTGTGTGCAGACCTCAGTCAGACCTCAGTCAGTGTCTGAACCTTAGTATGCAGCAGGCTCCGCTCTGCTGGGACCTTAGTGAACTAAGCCTTAGTATTGCAGGGTTTGAGCCTTAGTGTCCTGCCTTTTTGCGGCTGCTTTTATGGTTGACGGCAAGTGTGCAAATGCAGCATGGCTGCAAGTGAAAGCATAGAGCTGACTGAAGCTTCATTTCAATTTGACTTTTGGTGCTATGGTCAAATGGAAACTTAGGACCAGAAATTTCTGAACGCCACTACCCAGACACCTTGCAGCCTACACTTTGCCCACCTGCTCCCTGACAACTATACATGTCCCATGCTTGCAAAGTGTTCTTGTACATCCCTTCCTGTAAATCCAGGGCTCAAACAACCATGTGATGCATTTAAGATTAAAATTCACCATGAAGCTTTGGGATTCAGTTATTGCTGCAAGTAATCTTGTGCTTCAATGCTGCAAAGAGAACCAATCACTATTTAGCTTCATGATGTTGAACAGCAAGTTTGAAAAAGGTGGCCCCAATGCGAATGACATCTCAGGTGATGAACTAGCAGGTCCTGTGTTTTCCAAATGGTTGTGCCCTCTGTGCTGGCAAGTACTTTTCAGTTGTTACAGTTCTAAAGCAAAGCAGGGGTATGGACCACTAGGCCATTCAATATTGCAGTCTTGGTGCAGGCTAAAGTGCCCCATGACCATCCTCCCTGTCTGGCCAGGCCTGCTTGGTCATCTTTACCACGTGCCCAAAAAAAAGGTGCGCTTTTCAGCGCTACCCGCTTTTCAGCGGTGCCTATGTTTTTACCCTCCCTCCCTCCCTGTGAACTGCTGCTCCAAGTATTCCATGAAGTAGTCCGAGCCACAGTGCAGGGGGTGGGCACAGGGAAGGGTTGGGATGTGGGCACAGGGAAGGGTTGGGATGTGGGCAGGCAAATGTAACTGTGGGGGGGGGGACATCCTTGGGGAGTGGGAAGTGAGACAGTTGGAGGGCATGTGGCACATGAAGAAAGGACACCTTGGAAGTGGGAGGGTGGGTGGAAGTGGGAGGGTGGGAGGGTGGAAGTGGCATGTTGATGAGGAATGATTGGCATGCCCTGCCCCCCCCCAACCTCAAATCATGGGCAAACACTGGTATCTTAGAATGTTGGTGCCTGTATCTTAGTTCCATTTCTTCTGGTTTATATGGTTGTGTCTTTTCTGGGTAACCAAGAGGAAAACCACCCTTGCTTGACTGTCACCTAGTGTCAAGGGAATGACATTGGGACTCGCCAAATTGCCACTACCTGGGGGATACTCACCAACATCCAATGTCATTCGGGCACACAAATAAAAGTTAACTGTGGCTCACACATACACACAAATTGCACGGACCCGACACTGTGCCCTAAGCTGGTCTTGAGTTGGTGACTCGACCACAAAGGTGGCATTCGCATTGTGTCTGGGCAAATGAAATCACGACCCCACAGAAGCCGGTGGTGCGCGAAACATGGCCATTCATGAGGGTTTCTTCTTCTTCTTCTTTTTTTGGGGGGGTCAATTCTGATCTCAGTTTAGAGCATTGTTTGCTGTACCATCCACCTGTCGCCTATTGGAATCTCTGCCTCGTTTCGGACGCACAAGTGAGCACGGCAGGTGAGTTGTAATTCGGACAGACTGTGTGATCCCACTTCTTTGTCCAGTTTTTTTTTTTGACACCCTTCCAGGCTCGATTGAAGGGGAAACCAAAAAGAAAATCACTAATTGGAGGCGAACCGTATGTAAACACACCTGAGTGCTCTTTTGGGTTGACAAATCGGGCGACCCTGGTATTTGAGGGAAATGTCCAGCTACCCAGACGTGAAAAAGCCGCGAACGAGGCCGAAGCACAGGTGAGACCGTTTTTTTCGCCTTGGAGGTCCACAGCGTGTTCCGTGTTTGAGAGTGCCTTCCATTTGTTTAATTTGCGTGTGTGTTTTAAAGTCCCCTTGGTCTTAAAGCGAATCTGGCGCTACTGGAAATATGTTACAGTTTTCTTGGGGACGTATCGGCAAATGGACCCTGTTTGGGGCCTTGTTCAACCAACCAGCAGAACAATGGCCAGTTTGGGGTTGTATGGAAGGAATCCGTTCGCACCACAAAATTAACCCATGGTTGAAGCCATTGTTTGTTGAGGAATCCTCACTCCAGAGTTTCTGAGCCGTGGTGCAGGATTGGATTTGGTCCATCCACAGTTGACCCATGTTGATATCTCACCCGAGCGACGAGCGATCCCGCCAGTCCGGTGAAGCCTCCGCGCGGCTCCGAGGTTCAGAACCTTGCAGTCAGAGAGCCTCCAAAAAAAGCAAGCGAATGCTTGGGTGGCTCGTCTCTTTTTTGGGGCGGTACCTCTTTTGGGTGGCTTTAAAGTGAAGTTTGCTCTTTTTCTTCGGGGGGTACCTTGTTTTGGTGGTGTTAAAGTGAAGGCAAAAGGGAAACCGAAGCCAGTATTCAGGGGATCCACGTTAGCCAGTGCATCGATCTCAAGTGTTTCCTGAGGTCATCAAAGAGGATGAGAATGGCTATGAGTTGGCAGCCCAGAGAGGATGCTGTCAATCGCACTCTGAGGGAAATTTGGGCGTGTCTTCTTTTGAGAGAAACCCTTTTTATAACCACTTATTCTGTGGGGGGGTCCCTAAAAGCACACCCATTTGCAGATCGATTCCTTCAGACAAACTGGTGCCAGGCAATCAGCACCAGGGAAATGGGTGGGGGGTCATTTTGAGGGACCACCAAAATGGTGCAAACCACGCTCATGTTTGTTACACTCCCCTTTCCCCCATTTCTGAAGGTTCAGCATTTTCGCTGCCAAGGGGCCGACGTGACGAGTCTCTTAAGCCGTAAGCCAGGGTTTCCAAGCCGTTCTGGTTGTCAGAGAGGCAAGTAACTGGGTCAATCGTATTTTAGGTGTTGACAAACACGACGACCCTAGCTTGGAAGGGAGTCAAGGAGTCAGGGGTATCCAATTTGTCCTTTCAAGGGGGCCTTTCGGAGCTACCGATCGGAGTTATGGTTAGGGACATGGTAGTTTAGGGGTCCGGTTTTAGGACCAGACGGGTTAAATGGAGCAACCAAGAGGTTTCACCCTAGTGCAAAGGGAACCCAAAGGTACTGTGGATTGACAAAATCCTGTACCATCTAAGAAGCCCTGGTTTCTGATGATCTGTAAACACACGCACACAAACCATGGTTTCAACCATGGTTCTATTTCGTGGTGCGAACGGATTTCGTCCATCCACAGTAGGACTAAGGAAAACATGAAAACATGACCCCCCCCCATCGGCCGCTTGTTGGCCACCCCCTTCGGCTGCTTTTTGTCCATAACTTGTCCCAAGTGTCCACCCGGGTACCCCCACGACGGTAGGAGCACGTGTCTAGGTACGAATGCGCCACCTTGTACAACTACGACTACTTCGGCGGCCGCACGCTCCGCCCTGAGAAACCAAAGAGACGCCGGAAGAAATGGTGGCAAAAAAGGTGCAGGAACCTCTCTTTTTTTCTGAAATCACAATAGCATTTTTTTATGCGGGATTTCCTCATTTTGGACTCCACCAAGCAGGTGAGTGAGCAACTGGTGATTTCAGACAAGACAAGCAACGGTTCCATTCGGATTCTTTCGTTGAATTCACACCTTTTCTCGTTCCTCAAGGCCCGCTGTTTTGTTTGGTGCCTCCCCGGCCGGGAAGAAGGCTTCCAAGGCTGGCTAGCTCCCCCCAGTAGTGCCCTTTTACATCCTTTTACCCTTTTTGGGGGGATGGTTCCTCTACTAAAATAGACTGCAAAAGAAAATAAAACTCGGGTACCCGTATTCTAACCTCTCTGGAGGACCTAGACTGGTGTTTGGATGGCTTCAAGGGCCGCAGCCTTTCGCGGCCGAGAATCCAACAAAGCAGCCCTGGAGCGAGCCCTGGCTCCAGACCCTTTAACTGGTGGCTTTCCTTTTGGTTTCCTTTGAACCAACCTGCAAAGGGTACTGAACTTCGAAGAAAACACATACCCGTTCGTTTGGGTGCGAAATGGCCACTGATTCAGAGGAGGGATACAGCCTTAAATGGTCCTTCTGATAGTCACTAGCTCAGAGTTTTTCCAACTTCCCTTGTGAGAGCTTCAATGGACACCACCATCAAATTGATCAACTTTCGATTTGGAAATCCAGTGACCCCTGTCAAAATGGTTTGTGTTGCTATGGCTCTGAATGTAAATGAACATGGTGTCTATGGAGCCCGCAACAAAACCCAAGGCTGACCGAGAAGCGGCCGAACGTCGCCACGATCGTCGCGCGGCTCGGTGGAAGTTAGCGGGCAAGGTTGCCCATTTCGGACTTCCTTGTTCCAAGGGGACTCTCAACAGTCTCGACAGGTTCTTTTTTGTACGGCAAGTACAATCATGAGTTTAGCATCCTACAACCCATTTGCGATCCAACCTATTTAGGGTCACCATGGGTCACCCAACCCTTGCCACCAACTTAAACCCTTTCGATCCTTTTGCTCTTCTGGGCTCCATTTGCTTCTTTTGCAAGCGGCAAAAGTCAACTTCCTGCAGAGGCTCTAATCTTGGCCAAGACTCAGGGTCGCTCCGAGCCGTTCCTAAAGGAACATTGGGCACTACCTTTCATTCTTTGAATTGCACATGCTATGTTTCTTTAGTATGTTTTTAGTATTGAAACCAGGGTTCCCCAAGTTTGGACACATTCATAGCTAAACACAAGGATCGTCCCCATGCAAAAACTATGCCCTCCACTCTGGGGTGTGTCCTCCCATCTCAGTAAAACCGCCCGAGGGTCGGCTCGAACTGTCCATTCGCCTCCTTCGGTTGGCCAGTTAAGCATACTTCATTGGCACTGTACAGTCTTGCGGCTCTCTTGATCCCAGTGGATCCATTTACCTGTATAGTAGGTAACCAGGAAAACACCACCCTTTAAAAACCAAATGGACAATGACTGGATACATTGGCACTGAACACAGGGTTGGGTGATGCAACCCTGTTGTCTTTAGACCATGTTCATTGCGGGTGGCCTGTTTAAGTCAGCTTGGCTCAAATAGATGGTACTGCTTTGAACTTGGTTCTATTATATTCATCTAGCAGTGCCATTTGGCTGAGTTCCAATAGAGAACCCCTCCATTTCTGGTTGGACATCAATCACCATGTATATGATGGCCAGTCCTGGTTCCTACAATTAAACTTCACACCAGATAGGTTCGGAAAACCCGGTGTTTTGATTATTTACATGGTTTGGGTATGTTGGGTTCAAGCACCATTAAAAGAAAGGTTGACCCAACTTGGATGATGACAAGCCTGAACGGCCAGCAATGGTGGTAAAACAAATTCACCCAACTTTTTCTTGTTGCACTGGCAACTGAAGCCCAGGGTATCGATTTGTCCAAAGCCTCGAGGGTCATGGCAGCTCCGTCCGAGGAAAGGTTGCTCGCCGCTGGAGCTGCTCACGCTCTCCCGGGAGGCGCGTCAGAAGAGACGGGAGCTGAAAAGGAAAAACCGGCGATCGTCCGGTTGTGAGGGTGGGGCACTCGCTAAATGTCCCACCAAAAATGGGGAACTGAGAATAGTTCTTATTTGTCCTCTATATGTAAAGGAGTCAGCCATCCACACGCTTTTAATGCATTATTTGAATGTGAGAAAGAGAACTTGGAGGGAAATTGTTGAAGACGCACATGATACTTAATGCCTTTCCATTGCTAATATTGAAAGGACAAATTGCGCTCGGGCAGCAAGCAGTTTTGACCATTGCTTGGGCGACTCAGTGCCTGCCCTTGCATAAGAGTTCCCCCTTTTTTTCCAGGGATTCAGGACTAGCATTGGGCAACCCTGTATTTAGAGCCCAAAACGCATCACATCAACATATCTAGAACTCCACTGTCTCGAGTTATATTTTCTCAGCCTAATGCTGTCTGTATACGCATGCAAGGGAGTCGTTTAGTTTTGTCCGCAACACAGTTGCGTACCCAAAAGTTGAGTGTGGAACCCGACTCAGGAATTGGACATGGTTTGCAGCAGACGGGTGGCTCATGTTTGTTTTTGGGGTTGGAGCCCTCTTTTGGTTTTAAAGGGAAGCCAAGGGGAAGACCCACCCTCTTCGTCCAGGGAGCTTTGGCAGACTTTTGGTCAAGTGAATCCAGCTCAAGTCGACAGAGAGCCCATGAAGCGGGCTCCTGGGACATCACCTGGGCTTGGTTGTCTCTCATTTTGGTTTGGGTGACTTGCCCTCGGTTCCATTTGTTTCCCCTATAAGGGGCTTCTCTTACAAGAGGGGGCTGCTTTGTCCCCATTTTCCTTTTTTTTTTTGTGAGCTTCCCATGGCGGTTTTTCCCCTTGGCGTTTTTTTCCTTTTTTTTAGTTCCCAGACACTCCAATGTTGCTGCTATTTGCCGACATTCGCGAACGTTGGCCTGAGAAGGAACATTGGGGTTTATAAGGCCAATGTTCGACAATTCTCCTGCCAACAAATCACGCCAAATCACGGTAGTATACACGAATGTACCCCAAATTTGGCATACTGGCCCAAATGTATGTCAAAAATGGCATACATTCAGTCCGACAATCACGCCAAGTCACGCCTAATCACGCCCAATCACGGCATCCGACAAAGTCATAGATTCCGATAAGCCCAATGTTGCCAACATATTCCTACATACCGAATGTGCTCTGAGAGGCCTACATTTGAATGCTAGTAAATATGACCAACATGGAGTGTGTGGGATTATTTACCACCTCCCTTGGGCTTTTTTGTTTTTGTTTTTGTTTTGGGCAATATAGGTGAGTTTCCCTTGGCTTTTCCCTCCGGTCGCTATGTCGGTGAGCGGTTTCCAGTCGACCCAAACGTAAACGTGACGTCAGGATTTCCAGAAGCTGGGCTTTCACGAGAAGCTGAAGTTCGCGAGGCCCGCGGCTTGGGTTCGCACCAGGTCCCTGGTGCGCGGTCAACGGGGTGCGCGGTGGACACGGAGTTTGGAGGGCAAAAGTTGAGGGGTGGGTGCCAGTCCCCTTTTGAACTTCCTTTAGCCCAAGGCGTCCTTCAGGTTTTCACTAGAATTCGTTGCCCCAATTAAAAGACAGGGTGACCCAAGTTGGAGGATGACAATCCTTAGGTACAGAATGGTGGTTATTATGAACCCTCCATGTCTTGTGGTTTGAACCCCAGGATTTTTCCATTCGGCCAGCAAACAAGTCAACTTTTTGGCCTGGTGGAAGTTTGGCCCGGCATTCTGGGATCTCTGTGCACATGATTTGGGAGTTGAATCAATATTCCATTTGGGGCCCCCAAAAGTGTAACTTTTCCCATTCACTGGAAATATAATCTTGTAGTCTTCCCCAACGGTCATCCCATGTAAAGGACCTTTTGATCAGCCCCCACGAGCTACGAAATATGGAGTTGTTGGTTGATATCAACCCTCCAAGGACTACAGCGGGGCCTCCATGTTTGAGAAACACGCATATTGCCCAGAATCAGCATGATCGTGTTTGTTAGGAGGAGGAACAGGAACAGAAGTAGAAATGGTGGCTTCAATTGGTGGTGGGATTTGGACGCTGGCTGTTGACACCACATGGGGGGGGGGATGCAGGAGTGAGATGCTGACCTCTCGAATTGGGTCGCTTTGTGGGGTTGCGGCTGGAAGGCAACAAAAACAGGGGCATCTTACCAGCATTGTGGAGGGAAGCTTGGGAGGGGTGACAGTTGCAGTGCTTTTTGAGCTGGAGAACAAGCTCGTCACAAGCTAGAAAACAAGCTCATCCGCCCGAGCGTACCCTGTGCAGGTCCCTCTTTTGGTGTGATGCTTACTTCTAATTGCTTGGTTTTCATAATAACTCTGTTCTTGATTTGATGTGTTACCGCCGTTTGTTTGGTGTATTGTTGCTCCTGGTTGGAACCAGCTAACAGGTCTAGGCAAATTATGTTCGAGCTCACTCACTAGGTCCCCCAGTAGTGCCCTTGTACCCTTTTTGAAGGGGGGAGGGTTCCCTAGTAAACTAGAGTACAAAAAAGGGATACCCTTATTCTAACCTCTCTACTGGAGGACCTAGCCCATGAATGGGGTTCATGATCTCACGAGTTGGCCAGCAAGATTCATGTTCTGAGCTGCAAGCCCTGGGCGGTTGGAAGGGAGCCCAGCTGGGGGGATCCAACTCAGCTTCTTTCAGGAGGCTGAGCTCAGAAATCATGGAAAGAGGCGATTGTATGCCCACTTGCCCCCTGGCTTTTGAGCGCCGCCAGCCTCCAGTGCGCATCCCGTGCTTTCGATCCCTTCCCTCACCATGGCCGAGCAGCCAAAGAAGCCGGCCGGCGGCGCCTTCGGACAGCTCCCGGCCGCAAGATTAGCTCAGGGAACTCACACGGCCATGCCACTGCGACGTTGCCCAAAGCTTTGCGATGTGAGAACTTGTCACTCTCGGTTTCGCAGAAGTTGTATTCTCAGCTCGGGAAACTTCCAAGCAAATGCCTTCGTGTTTTGGAGGGGTTGAGTGGTTTTGTGCTGGAGTAAGCTCTAATTATAGTGTTACCCCCCTCCGATTTTGACTAGACAGCAGACTCGCGCTCAGGGAACTGTAGGCCGTTCCGTCCTGACATTGCCCCAGCCTTGCGATGGCAGCAGTCATTATTAGCACTGTGTGTCCAAGCTCGGGCCTTTGTGATTTGCATGGTGCAGGGGTTTCTTGGAAATATGCTCCATCCCTTTTGGCTGAATAGTTTGGAGCAAGCTTTGCTGTCGCATGTTGCCCCTTCGACTTAGACCAGACTCGTGCAGAATGCCTAGCTGAGGTTCTTGGCGGAGAAGCGCCCAGAGCTGATGAAGGAGACCCAGGGACAACCCATCACTGCCGTCACCAAGCTGGCCAGCGAGCGCTTCAAGGCACTCGGCGAGGAGGAGCGGAGCTTGCGCTGGATGGCTTTTGAGAGTCCGAGTGGATCCGACTGGCTCTGGTGCCGTGTGACTTTTACGAACTTTGGTGCCCTGTGACTACGAACTTTGCTTGGTTCGCTGACAGGTTTTTGCATTGTGATGATATCGAATCACACCACCAGCCTCGTCGGAGCGCGCATTCTTCATGATATGCGCAGGAGAGGGCAGTTTACCAGAAGAAGTACGAGGAGGCGAAGGCCAAGTTCGAAGAGGATATGAAGGCCTTTCTTGAAGCAGGCGTGTGCCGCATGCCACGCCCTCACCTTTCCATCATCCATTTGGGGGTCAAGCTTGGGGGCCCCTTTTTGGTATCTCCTTTGAAGGGTCCAAGGGGAACCATATGTTGGACAGCCCGCCTTTTAACGAGATCCAACATACTTTGATGGCGGCGTTTTGATTCTGGGACTTCTGGCTGCTTTCGAAAAATCAGACTACGCCAGTGTGGCGGCCAACATATTTCTGTTGGGAGGTGGCGAGAAGAAGGCGCGAAAGACGAAGGGCTCAAAGGGTGCAGAGAAGCTGAAGCGGAAGAAGGACTGCACTCGCCGGGAAGCACATGATCGCATGCTGGAAGCTGGCTGTCGGTGTCACAGTGCCCCAGTGCCCCATAATTATTCACCAAGCATGTTATAATGGTGATGGGTAGAGCCACCTTTGTGGGAACATGGGGAACTGAACCTTATGTTGGGGTGACAGTTGGGTTTCCCTTCTGAGTGTCACAAATTGATCCCTGAAAGATCCCACCCAAACAGTTGCCTGGACACGTCCTAGCAAGAGTGGTTTGCACGCATCCTATCTCTCGGAGGATCCTGCGGCACCCAAGAAGCCTGCGGGTGGAGCGTACGGATGCTTCCTGGCCAAGAGCCTTGGACTGAAAAGTCTCAAGGGGGGGCTGGGCATGTGCCAGGAGGTGTTGGGCTGTCCCCGGCTTGAATCTTCTGCACGCCAAACGACGGAGAGATGCGCGCAGCGCACGACAGAGCGAGAGACCGCAAATGCTGTGTTGCCACCCTTCTAGTTTGGCTAGATATTCACTGCGATGGAGCTAAGGAACCGCTCAGCCTTCGCGGATCAGTGCAAGGGCCAGCCCGTGACGGCCGTCACGAAGCTGGCTTCTGAGAAGTGGAAGGTACTGAGCGAGGAAGAGAAGAAGGTGTTCGAGGAGGAGTACCAGACCAAGAAGGCAGCCTACGAGGAGGCCATGAAGTCCTATGTTCCCCTGCCCAGTGCAGAAGGTGAGGAGCCGCCTGCGAAGAAGGCTAGGATGTCCAAGGAGCAGAAGGAGGCCGCAAAGGAGGCCGCCAAGGAAGCCAAAGAGAGTGCCAAGAAGGAGAAGGAGGAAGCAAAGGCCAAGCAGACAAAGGAAAAGTCGAAGGCAAAGGCAGTGAAGCCTAAGGCAAAGGGGAAGCCGAGGGCTACCAGCGCACCGGAAGTCGACCTTCAGGCCACCGTTGCTGCCAAGGCAGAGAAGGTCGGCCTCAAGGACCAGCTGATGAAACTGGTGGCACGCGATGACATCAAGGCCAGCGGCAAAAGCCAGACGGCGGCGCTGAAGGCGTTGGAGGAATCCAATGGCTTGATCCATCCGGCCAGGAGGGCGCTTTTGGGTGCCTGAAGCTTATGCCCAAAGCCACTCCAGCCAGGGGGGAAATCCTGAACGGGGGGCTTCGGAGACAATCCCTGCGCTTGCACGGCAAGCCGCATGGGGAGGGGATTGCCGGGATGCGTCAACGTTTCCTGGATCTGTGTGCCATATGTACAATTAGCAACTTTGCGCTGGGATGAACAAAACTGTGCCTTGCGCATTGGTTCGAGGTCAAGGGCGGCGGCTTGGGACCGCACCGGTGGTTTGAGGAGGTGTTCCGAGGCTGGTTAACCCGCGTTAGCGGAAAAGCTTCCTGCTTTGGCCCTTGTGAGCCTCCGTTTTTCGGTGGGTGAAATGGGGCCAAGTCGACTTCCTGGGCGCCAATTGAGGGATGTCTTCCATTTGCCGACATGAATATTTGTCTATTTCCCCCGGGGCCCCCTGTTGGTTGTTAAAAGGGAGCCGATTTCACTGAAGATGTTCTCACTTTTTCCAGTGGACTTAAGTAAATGGGAGTTCTTGTTTTTGGGTGTTTCCTTGCCTTTTGTGATGGGGCCCTTTGGGGTCCTTTTGCGACTCTGGTGGAAGCCTGGCGGCCTTTGAGGGATGAAGAACGAATTGGAGGGAAATGCAAAAACATATATATATATATATATATATATATATATTTGTGTTTATTATTATTATTTTTTCTTACTATTTTCCCTCTGTTGGTTTTGGAAGGAAATCACCAGGTATTGATTATGACTCTGTGTAGAACGATGCGTGTGCGGAGCTTCAGGCGCCCGGCGATCTACGAGGGGCGGCGCATGGAGGAGATTATCGCCGAGCCCAGGCGGACGCTGGGAGCGAGCACCGGGGGAAGGGCTGGACGTTCGGAGAAGTGTTCTTCCATTTGCTGAAATGGCTGTGGTTGTCAAAGCCAATGGGATCCCATTTTGTGGTAGGTGAAATCACCACCCATTTTAGAGCCTATTTTAGTGGTTGGATTGGTTGATGTTCACTCGGGGTACTGGGTTTTGACCCGTTTGCTGAGATGAATCTCACTTCCCGACTTCCTGGACTTTATGCTTTGCGCCAAGACCATTTCGGTAGATGAAATGTTGGGACGTTTTTTTGGGCCATCTACTCAGGAAGTGAGGAATGGTATTTTCCTTGTTGGTTTTGAAAGGAAGCGATTTCACCACTGGGCACATCTCTTCTCATTTTGTTCCAGGCGGCTTCAGGAAAAAGGAATGGAGGTGATATTTCGGCACGTCATGCGACATATGTTCTCTCCAAAGGTGAAAGCTGACGGGTTTATCACTTTCGGGACATCTACTTTTTCCATTTTGGCCTCAAGCAAATGGAGGTATTGTGTGTCCAGACTTGGGGGGAGCTATTGGAAGGGGGGGCTGAAGCCACTAGCCAGGCCTTACAGATTCTGTAGCCAAAGCCGCCTGCCCAGCTTGAAAGTCACAAAGTGGTGGCGAAGCCAGCCTACCGGTTCCTTAGCCTCTTAGCTTTTTAGTGTTTAGTGGTAGTTTCCATTTAACCCACAAGTTAAACATGTAGCTGGGGATCTGAGGCCAGATACGGATAGTCCACTTTGGTATCACCGACAGGCCTTTTTTTAACTCTGCCAGGGGGCGGGACCACCCGTGTGGCCAGCCTCAAAGCTCGGCGCGGTGCAGCCATACCTGGAAACCCCTTTTGGTCTGTTGAATTGGACGCCACGCAACAAAACGCCACTTGGAGGCATCCAGCTGATTTTGAGCCAGCTCCTAAACTCGGGTTTTCACGTTCTGACCCCCAGAAACGGACGAAAGGGTGAAAGTTGGCACCAATTCCTTGATCTGGGCGAATAAAGGGAATGACCAAGCCCAAACGGGTTGGAATCGTGCCATCTACCAAATCACCCAACTCTACCCTTATCTTCCACAAGGGGGTTGTTCAGTCGCATTCCGAGCGATGTGGTTCTGTCAAGATTGGCTAGCAGCCCTCAAGGGGCAGTATGCGGGCTTTTGGGGAAAAGGAGGGGTGCTCAAAATCAGTGTCTGGTGATTTTGCGTTGGGCCACAGTTGGGTGTGCTTGTTTTTAGGAATCGGACCCCCAGACTGGTTGTCTATCTTTAAACTCCCTTTATTTCTTTTCAACCCAACCCAAAGAAGGCTAACGTTAAACAAAATCGACGCCCATTTGCGGGAAGTGTTCTGTCGCTTGTTGGGCCCTTGAAAACCCCACGTGCCCCGTGCGAGGCGCTTGGGCGGTATTCGGCTGGAGGCGCCAAGCGCGTGAGCGGGGATTGTGAGCAATGAAGGAATCTGGGTGTGTGCTTTTTCGGCTACCCGAAGAATATCTTTTCTAGGGTGCCCCATTTTTTTTCATAGTGCCCCAACATGGATTCGCATTGTTTCGTTTGGTTTCCTGTTGACACCAAACAAAACAGGCGGAGCCACACCCCAAGGATGAGAACCACCCGCTTCCTAGCGGGTTCGGAGCCTCGAAGTTTGCAGGCAAGGGTGATATGTTTGTATTTTGTGGAACACTGGCCCAGATTTGTATTCTTTCAGGGCCTCAGCAAATGCTGGGGATGTGCGTCATGGACAAACACCAAATACCACCTACGATTTTGAATTTTAAGCTATTCACTATGTGTTTTGCCAAAATCGGATCTTTGTTTGTAGCTGGGGGCAAGAGCTGAGGTATACTGGGCGTGTTTAAAAATTGGATTTGGCATCCCGCAGAACAGGAATCGGTTCTCCCTTCCCTTTCGAATCCGAAGCGAAACTATTTTTTCCAGCTTTAGGATTTCCATTGTTGGCTCATGTTGAGCTAAGATACCAAAGCATGGTTGTAAGAAATGGGGTTTAGCGACAGCTTCTGTAATACCAAAAGTGATCAAGTAGTCAGGATGGTCAGCTTTGGTATCGCAGAAGGGTGGCCCACAACCTCAGGTCCATTCAAAACTCCCCAAGGAAGGTTTTGCGGGGTGGTCCATTTTTGGATGTTGGTCCATGGTTTTGTGGTCCCAAGAGGTAAAGCTTTTGTCCCCGGTCCAAGAACAGGCGAGTCATTTGATCTCGGGGTGTTTTTCTCGCAGGAATCCGAGGAGATGTCTGGAGGCAACGGCGAAATGGGAGACCAAAGCCGAACGCGCTCAAACTCTCGTTGGACATGTTTGTTGAAGGGGGTTCTGCTACTTGTTGAATTTTGGATTAGCCAGGCATAAAACAGATGTTTATAGATTAGATAGTTTTAATATGTTATTAATAAAGTAAATGAAGTTAAATTAGCAATAAATGTTATACACAACCACTAAGTTCTTTAAAATCAGGCTGAGTCTTGGGTGCGGCTCAGGGGTGTGGCAGGTGGGTTTCTCACCGTCACTGGGTGATTGGGCAAGCCGTGAGGGAAGCGCCATGCAGCCACTTGCTCAAAACCCGGACAAAGGCTAGGGGGGGATACTCCTACGCTCCTTCAGAGAGGTTTTCCAGTTTCGAGTCAGGAACGCGACTCCTCTCAAGCCGCAACTAGTCAATGCTGGGCCCGAAAGATGAGTTTGAACCCAAATGCATTTCTGCACGGTAGAAGTTTGGTTGGGTTTCCTTTGCTTCTTTTTGTTTTGTAGGGACAATGCTTCTACTCTTGTTACGATCGGGTCAAAATTTGGAGCAAACTTTTTGTGCGCTTGATTTTGGGCGGGGCGTGTCGCTGGGCAGCTTGAGACCTGGTGTGCTTTGTTTGATGGACACAATGCATTCGGATTCTCAGGGAATTCCACCCCTCAATTTGGGGTAGAACGAGTCAACTGGGCCCATGATGAAGGTCGCTTTGTGGATTCCTGATCTGCAGTTTTTGATTTTATAGTCATTTGCCCAGATGCATTCGGATGTTTTGGATTCTCTGTGTAGTCTCACTGACACGGAGAGTCCTAACTTGGGCATTGGCCCAACAGCCGACCTCTTTTGGGCATGGCTCGGGCTTTGGGATTTTCTTCCACGAACTCGTCCCTCTTTCTTTTCTGGGACCCCCCAAGTTGGTCGGTTGGTTGGTTGGTCGGTCGGTCGTTGGTTGGTTGGTTGGTCTGTATGTCGGTTGGTTGGTCGGTCGGTCGGTTGGTTGGTCGGTAGGTTTGTTGGTTGGTCGGTCGGTCGGTTGGTTGGTCGGTCGGTTTGTTGGTTGGTTGGTCGGTCGGTTGGTTGGTTGGTCGGGTGGTTGGTTGGTTGGTCGGTCGGTTTGTTGGTTGGTTGGCTGGTCATGGGATTCCAGTGTTGCTTCCCTTTCAACATCAACCAAATGGCGGCTCCCTGCCCAACCCCCAACCCCCAATCCCCCAATCCCCCACCCCCCACGAATCCCCAACCCCCCACCCCCAACCCCCAAGCCAAAAAGAGTGTTCCGTTTTTATCCCAAGCCGAATGGGTCTGCTCCTCGGGGCAGGTGGTCTGTGCCAAATTCTCACCGGCCTCTCAAAACTGTCTACCCAAAATCATGAATAAACAATTCTAGGGGTTGATTCCCCATTCTTTTCAGCCACCACCTTTTAAAGAACCAGCCATTTCCCCAGGGTGTTTGGTTGTTTTCTAGAAAGAAGGATCCCTGGAAAGAGTGGGGAAGTTACCCCTAGAACAATGCAAAGGGAGGCTGCGCCAATTGACCGTTCCTCGGAGGCTTGGCCAGTAGCGAGATCGACTTTATCGTGAAGGCAAGGAATGGCCAGCGGCCAGTTGGGCAGCGTGCTAGGCTGTGAGTGCGTGAGACATACTTTTGGGCTCTCCAAATAGCGCAGAGGGTCCAGGTAGTGACTTACTACGTTTTTGCTGTTTTTGCTTTGGCAGAATTAAGGTGCCTGTCAATTACAATGTGAGGTACTTGGACGTTCTGAGGAGAGCTTTCCTTGCAAACTCACCCGGGACCCTAGGGAGCCCCAAATGGTTTTTTTTGTTGCCTCTAAACCCGCCTTTAAAAAAGACACGTCGGAAGCACATGTTGTTGCGCGGATTGCAACTTGGAACCTGAAAAAGCCCGTGCTGGTTACACGGTTGGAACACCAACACTGAGCTGCATAAATCCAACCCGTATAAGAGTACTATGTCTCCTTTTAGGGGCACCTATTTTGGGTTGGATTTAAAGGGGGAAAGGGCTATTCTAAGACCCACTTGTATGTCTGTCCACCAAACGGTCCCTTTAAGCTCAAACTCGCTGCATGTCGGGGTTTCGACTGGCCTGTGCACTTTTGTGACCCGCTTTGGAGCCCCTCGACTCTCGGCCCAGTTTGTAGCATAGGATACCATAGGTAAGCAGAAACAAGTGAAGCCTAGAGGCAGACATACCTGGTTGCCGTGATGGAAGCACGCAACCGCTTCTTGGGGCCCTAGGTTTCCCTGAAACTCATCCGCTTCCATTTGATTAAACAAATCTGCTAGTTTTATTGTTTGGGGTTTTGAAGGGAATCTATCACCACTGCACATATCTTTTCATTGTTTTTTTTTCAGGGGAACCCCAGCAACCCGAGGCAACCCCCGGAGCCCCTTGCGGTTTTCCCCAGGTCTTCCCGCTCGAATCAGGCCATCAAGAAGAATCCGAACCTCCGGAACCTCACAGACAAAAGCGTGCCCCGGCGAAACGGAGCACCGCGCATCGGGTTTAGCCGACATGGTCGGCGTTTTGAGCTTCGGATTGGAGATGACTTGACTGCTGGGTTGGATCTATCGACTTGATTTGTTTTTGGAAAATCAAGGCGTTTTCCACGCCCCCAAAACAGTCGACACTTTGTTGCAGGGGGGTCAGCAACCAAGCAACCAAGTTGAGATGTTAAGTCTTCAGGGCGGACGGGAGACGTGGGACCAAAGAGATGAGTCAGTACTTCCGCTCGATCCTTTAGGATCCTCTTAAGATGTTGGTCTCAGGGGGGCTAGGTCTGCCACTAGTGCCCTTTTACCCTTTTTTTGGGGAGGGTCCCCCTACTAAAATAGACTACAGCAAAAAGTTGGTACCCTTAGTCTAACCTCTCTACTGGAGGACCTAGGGGGGTGACACCTAGAAGTTCATGAGTAATTTAGCTTATAAGCTGCCAGCTCAATTGTTCATTTTCTAGGTCCCGACTAGATCTTTGGAGTGCGGGGGGAGTTCACCGCCCTTTCCCCTTACCGACCAAACTTCTACCCTTGTGCCGCTCGTCCAAAAGGTCGTATTGAGATATGGGTGGCTCCTCTTTCTTAAGTTGATACCCCAGGTTTAGTGGTTTACAAAGGAAACCAAAGGAACACCGAAGTCTGCGTTTTTTTCTTTTTTTTTGGGGGGGGGTCCCAAACAAAGGCACTCCCATATGAAGGGGAAGGCCATCGGGTCTTACGTGTTGCCCCGCGAAAGCTCCGCCATGGACCTCGCGAAAGTTGATTTGCGCGAAGATGGCATTTCCCATAACAATAACTTTCGATCAAATGGCCATTGGCCAATGATGAATAAACATTTGACCTAGGAGACTTCTGTTGTCGAGCCGTGAAAACGTTCCCATGTGTCAAGATATCTTAGTCACGGCAAACCAGCTTAGTTAGTCTTTATTTGTTTGAGGCACGCATGTCATGTTTTTGTTTTTCCGGTTTCTAGTGACCATTTCGTGGTTTGCTTGCGGCTCTGGAGGCAACAGGAGCTCTCCATTCTGGAGAAGGGGTATGTCCAGTTTGCGAAGGGTAATTTGCCCGGATATGGCCTAGCGTTCCTTCCCCCCATTAGAAGAATGGCCCTGGGACCCAATGTAGATGAGAGTCCTATTAGGTAAATAATGGTGGTCATGTGAAGCCAAGCATTGTTTTACTGGTGGTTTGAACCCCAGGGTATGGCTATGAATTTGAAGAGAGATGTGGAGGACCATTAGCGGCTTCCATTGGGTTAAGAATATGTTGAATTTTCCCCTGTTGGTTTTAAGGGGAATCTGTCGCTACTGGAGGGGACACACTCGCACATGGAGGCATGGTGCCCCCCCAAAACGGTGATTTTGTCCGTTGGTTTCCTTGAAGCCACCAAACATAGGCTCCACCAGCAAATGGAGTGGCAAAGAACTTGTCTTCGGACGTTTTTTTTTTCTCGCTCGATGGGAACTGAGGGTTTCGGGCGCCTCTTGGAATATTCCCTTCGTGCTCCGCCTGTGAGTGTGGCCGGCTGCCCCTTTTTTGGGCGGCAGGAAACCAAAGGACATCCACTATTTCGCAGGCACCTTCCCTCTTTTTTTTTTTTAAGGGAACTCAAAGGAAAACCAACCCCTAGGATTCAACCCCCAGAAAAATGATTGACCCACATTGGATGATCACAATCCTCAGGTAAAGAACGGTTGTTATTATATGAACCCCCATTGTTTTAATGGTGGTTTGACTTTCAGGGCAAGATTTTGAGGGGACCGAATCCTAAAAAAAGACGAGCCACCCATTTCTGCACTAATCGGAAGTCTGGACACGCGTCCTCTGGATTTTGTGGGTTCCCCCAGATAAGCGTGCCTTCTCAAGGGTTGGCACGTCTGTTTGTCAGTTTTGGCTCTGGCTAGATACTTTTAGGCATCACCAGTTCAGAGGCATCACCAGCATCAGAGGCATCACCAGCATCAGCAGCAGCACAAGCATCAAACGCAGCCATGGATGCGGATTTGCACGTCGCACATCGCCAAACAAAACAGACTCGGATTTTGTTCCGGGCCTTCTCCACATTTTGCGGGTCTTCTCCGGGTTTTGCGGGCCTTCGTGCTCCCCCAACCTCTGCGTGCTCGCTCATTTTATTTTTATTTTTCTATACATATAAAAAGTTGAGAAGGCACTGTCCACTTGGGAAAAGCCTATGGCCAACAATGAGGTACCTTACAGTAAAAAGTAAAAAGGCACATCGGCTTCTCCCCGGGGTATCGTGCCTTCTCAGTTTGTTTTCTCTTTTTTCGGGCGGTTCCCCCCCCAGCTGGTTCTGGGTCGGCCTGATCCGGTCCCGTGTTTAATTTCTTGGGGATCCCAGCTGTTTTTGGACCAGAGGGGAAACAACAGGGTTCCATTTCCAGTCCCAGAGGCCCAGATTGCTTGTGAAACAGCGCTAAAGGAGAAAGAGTACTCAGTGCGTTGAGCCTTTGTGTGAGGGGGGGGTCCCCTGGAGAAGCCTCGGGGATGGGGGTCCAGACCCTCGAACTAAGGACGACGAGGCCATACGGAAAATGGCCTGGGCCCAGAAGAGAGAGAGAGAGAGAGTTGGTTTTCACCTTCGACGAGCATCGGTGTGTCTGTGTGTGCGCATATTTGTTCACTTCCCGAGTTCCTTGACTTTAAATTTTCGGGAAAACCATTTTAGTGGTAAACAAAAAGTTTGGACTTTCTTTGCCCCACCAACTCAGGATGTGCATGTGTGTGCGTGTGTGCGTGTGTGCGTGTGTGCGTGTGCGCGTGTGCGCGTACGCGTGCGTGTGCGCGTACGCGTGCGTGTGCGCTGTGCGCGTGCGCGTGCGCGTGCGCGTGCACGTGCGCGTGCGGGTGCGGGTGGGTTTGCGGGCGCGGGTGCGTGTGCGTTTGCGTGTGCGCGTGTGCGTGTGCGCGTGTGCGTGTGTGTGCGTGTGCGTGAGCGCGTGTGCGTGTGCGGCGTGCGTGTGCGCGTGTGCGCGTGCGCGTGCGCGCGTGCGCGCGTGCGCGTGTGCGCGTGCGCGTGCGCGTGCGCCTGCGCGCGTGCGCGTGCGCGTGTGCGCGTGTGCGTGTGCGCATGTGCGCGTGTGCGCGTGCGCGCGTGCGCGCGGGTGCGCGTGTGTGCGGGTGTGCGTGTGTGCGTGCGTGCGTGCCTGCGTGCCTGCGTGCCTGCGTGCCTGCGTGCCTGCGTTCCTGCGTGCCTGCGTGCCTGCGTGCCTGCGTGCCTGCGTGCCTGCCTGCCTGCCTGCCTGCGTGCGTGTGTGCGTGCGTGCGTGCGTGCGTGCGTGCGTGCGTGCGTGCGTGCGTGCGTGCGTGCGTGCGTGCGTGCGTGCGTGCGTGCGTGCGTGCGTGCGTGCGTGCGTGCGTGCGTGCGTGCGTGCGTGCGTGCGTGCGTGTGTGTGTGTGTGTGTGTGTGTGTGTGTGTGTGTGTGTGTGTGTGTGTGTGTGTGTGTGTGTGTGTGTGTGTGTGTGTGTGTGTGTGTGTGTGTGTGTGTGTGTGTGTGTGTGTGTGTGTGTGTGTGTGTGTGTGTGTTTGTGTGTGTGTGTGTGTGTGTGTGTGTGTGTGTGTGTGTGTTGTGTGTGTGTGTGTGTGTGTGTGTGTGTGTGTGTTGTGTGTGTGTGTGTGTGTGTGTGTGTGTGTGTGTGTGTGTGTGTGTGTGTGTGTGTGTGTGTGTGTGTGTGTGTGTGTGTGTGTGTGTGTGTGTGTGTGTGTGTGTGTGTGTGTGTGTGTTTTTGTGTGTGTGTTTTTGACGTATCCTTTGTTGGTTAAGGGCACTTGTTTTTTAACACATGCCTACTGCCCTTTCTACATGGGGCCAAGCTGGCTGATGTGATTTCGAGAAGAGTCAATAGATTGTTGGAAAAAACACTCCTCCAACTGGGAATGTAAGAAGAGATGTGAAAGAGCTCTTTGGTCAAAGGGAATTCTGACCTTCACAAAGACAACAGCCGCTTCGCGAGTTTGGTTTTCAAGTTGACTTCCAGTCAACACAGAAGCAAATCGGATCTCGTAGTTTCATCCATCAATATTTCATCTACTTCAAATGCAGTCTCAAAGTTGAAAGCCAAGGCTTCAGATTTCGATCGCCATGTCGCGAAGTAGGGACTGGTTGCCAGCGATATGCGGTTTTAGCCGCCCTCCTCGGATGCGCAAGGGCTGCTGTTTGGCTAGCGCCCAACTCGCCCGGAAGAATGGCTGGCTGGATTCTTCGGGTTTTGCATAGATGTGTTTGTTTTGCTTGATGTCCAGGAGCAAATCCGTAGCGCAGTGCAACAGGCACAGGATAGCGACAGGAGTCCCCAGAAGCCACAGAAGACGGATGTTGGATTGACTGTGACGAACATCCTCTTGTGGATGTCGCGGTGGTGATTTGTCGCAACGGGGGTGGGTTGGTCCCGGCGCCGTTTTTCTCTGAAGTTGTGGGCCTGAAGAACTGGTTGACCCTGGTTCACTTGTCCGAATGCATCGCCTGATCATGTCAATGAAGCCTAGGCCTTTCCGAAATGCGACGTGTCAAGATCTTATAATTTTGCTTGTTCAGACCCATTGCTGTGATCCAAGCACTGGGAACTTTGCATCCCTACAGACAAACATTGTTCGGCGCGCCTCGGCTCATTTCCATTCGGAAAGTCGTCTTTCCAAAGGGGTCGTTGCACGAAGCCATTTCTGTTAGCAGGGTGCCCAGTAAGAGCAACACCCAATTGCTTGCAACCGGGGACCCGTTGGCTTGCTGCACCTCGAAAACAATATATATATATATATATGTTTTTTATTTCTAGCCTAGGGTTCAACCCGCATTAAAAGAAAGGTTGACCCAATTTGAATGAGAATCCTTAGGTACACAATGGTGGTTATATGAGCCCCGATGGTTTCAGTGGTGTTTTCAATCCCAGCATATATATTTATATATTCTGTCGCAAGCACTTCCTTGATCGGTGGCCGAAGCTCCAAATGGCGAGGCTCCGATTTGGTTGGCCGCGCGTTCACCGGGGCCACCGCCTGCGTCATTTGAGTTTTTGTTGAGTTTTTGCGTCAGTCGAGTGTTTCCGGAAGTCCGAAACCGGGGCGGTTTCCCTGTTACCACTTTGAAGGGCATGGATGGTGAGATGGGGCAAGACCCTTTGGTCGAGATTTGCGGGGGGGCTGGGGGGCTGGGGGTCTATCCCAGGATGAGCCCAGAATAAGACCTTAAATCCGGCCTTGAGGGGTTAGGTCAGCCTTACAAAAAGACCCCCTGTACCCGATACATGTCCGGGCCGAAAAATTGGAGCCACACGCATCCGACCCCTAGGCAGCGCGGGCGCGCCGGTGCCCCGGGCGTATTTGTCCATACCTCACACCTGTGGAAAGTGGCCTAAACCAACACGTCCGAGCCATTTGTGGATTCCGATCCTTCCAATGGACGCCACCGGTAAATTGGTCAACTTTGGGTTTGGAGAAATCCAGTGACCCCTGGTTTACAGTACCCATAGGCTCGCTGGTGGAGAGCGTAGCTGGTCTCATTTGTTTGCCGTTGCGTTTGTGAGGACATGAGATGCAAGCCACCATGAAAACAATGAGGCTATGTAGCCACCCCTAAGGATTGTCATCATCTAAATCGGGTCCTTGCCATTCTTTTAATGGGAGCCTTGGGAGCTTTAAGGTATACGACGATTACCTTTTTTTTTCCAGCTCCCGTGTTTTTGTGTCTAAATCGCCCATTCAAGCTGTACCAAAGGAAACCAAGCGGGAAGCTGCTTCTACACCTTCAAGGTGGGATACTTTGCCCAGATGCAATCAACATACGATGCAGGGACTAGGAAGATGGCGCAGGCTTCACGACTTTACCTGTCGCAAGCTTGATTACGAACAGATCCCACTCCCCTTCGGAACCTATGCGAATCATCCTTCCAATGAATCTTCAAGGGCCGAAGGGATAATTCAACAACCAAACTCTAAGTGCAACTCCCACAACAAAGCATTCTAGCTGTCAGTCTGCTACAGTACACAGGTCCACGCATGGTCCCAACCAAAGCAGGTCATGCCGGTTTGGCAGCCGAATAATCCTCTTTTGTGTGTTTTCTATTATGTGCAGTAGGGGGTTGAATCAATCTTGCATGCGCAAAGGTTTCTCGGCTTCATGTATGAACCCTGCAAAGGACCGCGGCCCAAGGTGGTGCCCGGGGAGATTTGAGCACAGTTTGCGGTCGATGTACTTGCAATACTTCGGCAATCCCTGTCTCTCAGTTGACAAAAAAAATGCAAAAGTGCCCAATTCCGGCCCGTGTTCAGACCAGGTTCCAAGCGGCGAAGCTTGTTTCCCATGTCGACTTGGGGCCTTGTTGCTCGACTTGCCAGGAAGAAAAACGAGGACTCGACTTGTGGGCTTTTTGAGGTGGACCCTGGACTTGGAAAGACCATGCTGGCCCGGGTGTGTCATTTTTTTAGAACCCCCCCCCGTCTCGACAAAGATAGTAATAATAGATAAGTGACTTAAATAACAGTCCGGTTTTCCTTTTGGGTTCAAGGAAAACTAAATGGTAAATGGTTTGGGTTACTTTGAAAACTGGGTGGCACGTAAAACTTAAAACCGACGTTCCTTACAAACAAGGTGGGTTGCCAAATGGTTTGGGTTCCCTTGAAAACCGCTAGCAAAAAGGGGAGCCCCAGGAAAGGCACGTCCGAATTTTTGTGGTCCCAAGGTCGAGTTCCTTGGGGTTCTTTTTAGCCATCCGCCGCTTGGTGCCACTGAGGTCGGGTGCAGGTGGGCCCAGATCTGGAGATCGCCGTTGCCAACAGCCTTGGGCTTTTGCCTGAGAATGAATCACTCGAGTGAAAACCGAAGCCTGTTCGCCAGCTTGGTAGGTGATTATATTTCTCTGGGTTGATTCCCCATTCTTTTCAGCCATCGTTCTTTTCAAAAACCAGCCATGTCCCCAGGGTTTTTGGTGGCTTTCTAGAAAGAAGGATCCCTGAAAAGAATGGGGAAGCTTGGATATTGGATATATATATATATATGCAGTATGGCCGATTAGACCTTCACTTGTCAAGCCGCAGAGCTTGGAGTTGTGTGTGACTAAGAGCCTAGTTTCAGAATCGGTGCGAAAAGGAAATGCCCCGCTCGGGTTATTCCACCCCGGTCGGTTTTTGCGGTGAAAAATGAGTTTTTGGGGGAGTTCCCCAATGGAGTAGACTACACGACTGGCCCACTATGGGTATCACAAACCGGGGTACAGATGTCCACAACCATGGCTATCCCCTCGTATCCCTCAACGAGCTGCAACGGTGAGCGAAGACCGAGGCATGAGTTCTTCATCATCAGCCAGGGATCTTTTGACCTATTCTCCAACGTCAGGAGGGCTTGGGATCGATGCGCACGCGTTTGCGATTAGGCAGTGATCCGAACAGAGATTGTTTTTTGTCCAACGAATCAAAGGGCGGCTTTACCCTCTTTCGTCACAGGTCCCTTCGAGCTATTCTTGGCTGCCAAAAGGCCCAAGCTCGACATCTTCATGATGAGGTACCGGCATCGCATATTTGCCAAAAGAATCAGAGGAGTTTGTTTGAGGTCTAGGCATCCAGTCGAGAAAATGCTTGGAGGTTTGGAGTTTTGCCCACGAACCAGGCCTGTGAGTCGTATGGGGAGGAGTCTTGGGGACAGCCAGAAACCAGAGGGACCCAATTTGCCTACCCTCTGGTCCACCAACATGGAACCTGACGTTCCGGGGTCCTGGCTTTATTTGAAGGACCATTTTCCGAAACCTCTGGTTTCGGGTCCTGGCTTAGGACAGTTTTCCTTCAGGGGCCGTTTCTCTGCTGAATTCCATGGCAAGGGTCAGAGTGCATCCTTTTCAACAAGTTTCCCCCATGGACCTTCCCAAAGAACAAACCATTTTGAGGACTGGAGTCTCTCTTTGGGGATTGGATCTTCGTGGCTGCATGAGCAACGGACAATGCTACCAAATCAGTTTTCGGTGATCCCCTATCACTTTAAGCAGAGGCCATTCTCGTAGCATCAGGTATTCACATGAGTACTGTGGATGGGCGAAATTCTGCACCACTTGGAAACCATGAAAAGCCCTTGCTCGTTGGTTTGTACAGGGGAATCATTCAGATTACGTCCATCCACAGCATGAATGAACTGGGGTTGATGGATCTGAAATGATGGAAAGATGAGTCCCCTGTACCAACAAGCAAGGGGTTGTCATGGTTCCAAAGTGGTACGATTGGAGTTTACTGTTGGGAGGACATGAATGGACAACCTAAACTCCCAAACTCCAAGCCCAGGTTGTACAGGGAGTGCGAGCGCCGGAGAAATGGTTGCCGTTTTCGAATGTCTCGACGGCAGGAAAGGGAAGATGGAAGTTCAGTCGGCGGAGGTGCGCGGAATGTTGAGTCAGGGCTGGGTCTGGAGGGTAACTTCTCTGGGACCGGGCAATTGGTTGGGAGGCCACTTTCGGTTTGAAATGGACACCACGTGAAAGTCACGTTGCCGTGTGGGACGGGATCGCAGGGGGGGGGGTCTCATTTTGAAGCGAGTTGTCCGTCTTGGACAACGCCTCGACGGGTACGACAAAGCAAACTAGGTCGACCAGAAGCTCCCCCTGTCTCTCTCTGGGCTCAGGCGGTCTACACCAGCACTTCCATGACTGAGCGCCTGGTTCGAAAGCAGCAGTGGTCCCGGCGAGACTTGAGCCGAGGTCGGTCGGAGCCGGCAGGCTACCCCAGATCTAAGTAGAGCCCGTCCCAAGGTGTCGTCTCGGACCCACGAAAGACCTGCCCCCCTCCGAAAAATTCAACCAGGGGCTTGTTCATCCGAGGTCAACATTAGGTGACCTGGATTCTTACCACAGGTTTCGCATGATGGTTTGCTGTGGTTGCCTATGTGGGTAACTGGTATCCGCTGGGCGTATCAGTACAAGCGACGGATTGTGATGGAAATAAAATCGATAACATCAACCTGCAAAGGCTGAATTGAAGGACATGTTCCTGCATATTCCTGCATCAGAGACTTTGATCAATTCTTCCACAGGACACCGGACGGGGGTGGCTATGTGTTTAACAACTGTCCATCCCGTTCGGTTTAGGCATAGGGTTTTGTATTCCACCAGGGCATACCCGATCTTTCAGGATATGTACGACTCAACACAGTGCAAAAGGAAAACAAAACGAAAAGAAACACGGGCATGAAAACAACAACGGTTTCTATCAAACCATGGTACCGCACGATGCTGGGTGTAGTTCCAGGGTAAAACCTGCACCCAAATTCCAGGGCCATGTCGAACGAGGGGCACCGAATAAAGGGCAAAATTGTACATAAGTTGGTTATCACTTTTTGCAGGGTCGAGCCAGACTGAGAATCCCAGCAATGTTTCCGTACCATGAGGGAGTTCTTCAGGAAATCAGGCAAACTCGGCCAAAATGACTATTCAAGCTTAGAAGAAGACTTACGCAAGCTTAAGCTATATAGCTACATGACTAACACATGGATGTCCAACGCACCCGCGCCCAAACGAGCCTAACTTTGCAGTCGAAGAAGCGAAGCACAGCCAGCGGTGGAAAGGCTGCATTGCCTGGGTACGCAATCAGGATGCTGTGTGGTTGACTGCCCAACAAAACGTCCAAACTTGCTGTTTACCACGAAGCTGGTCTTCCCGCGCAAAGTGTAAAGTCCAGGAACTGAGGGAGTGAGTCACCGCTTGGGCGAGTCACAACCAGAACCTGGTATCAAAATGGTTGTCAAGCATCATGACCCATAGGTGTCCAAATTAGGTTAGTGAGAATAGACATAGATGGCACTGTGATGGCACTGGTTTGGATTGGTTTTGTTCCATTTACTCTTTTGTCCAAAAGGACTCCTATCATGACTCTGCAATACAAAAAGGAGAAGATCAAACTCCTTCAAATCTTGCTGAGGCAAGCTTAGAGCGAAACGTGGTCAGCGCCGTCGCGGTCCCCGAGCCGAACCCGTCGGTTCCTTGCCATTTGGTTCCAGGTGTTTAGGTTTTGAGTTGGCTTCGCGGGGGTTTCCATTTCACCCACAAGTTAAGCGTTTCGCAGGGGATCAGAAAACGGCGAGCCCAGGTTTCCGAAAGGAAGACACCATTTTTGCGGGGGTCCATGCCAGTTACCCTTATTGTAGGTAACCAGCTATTTTCCATTTGGTTTTTCAAGGGTGACTTTTCTGGTTACCTATAGAGGTAAATGGATCCACTGGGTGAGAAAAGACACCTCTGTTGCCCAGTGGTGCCCTTTCGTCTTTTTTTGGGTAAGGGTTGCCCTTTAAAGTCACCCCACAAAAAAATAATAAAATAAAATAAAAATCGGGTGCCGTTTCTTGTTTTCCTTTTCTTCCCGTGGAAATCCACTGGGCATCTGAGACACCCATCTTCTACAATTCCTGTCAGCTCATGGGCCAGGTTCCTCCTCGACATGCTCAAGGCCTGCAGAGCGAGCTGCAACGCGCGCGGGTGCGTTTGGCATCGGCGGAAAGGGGGGGCGTTTGGCATGGCTCGCAACGTGTGAGGCTTGGCTTCCATTTGCTTAAGTGTTTTTGTTTTTGTTTTTTAATGTCCCTGGTTGGTTTTAAGGAAAGGGTGCTTTTGTTTTCTTGGCCTAGCCCTGGCACAGGGCCAACCCTGGCAGGTTGGTTGGTTGGTTGGTTGGTTTGGTTTGGTTTGGTTTGGTTCGGTGTGGTGTGGTGTGGTGTGGTGTGGTGTGGTTTGGTTGGGTTTGGTTTGGTTGGGTTTGGTTTGTTTGGTTGGTTGGTTGGTTGGTTGGTTGGTTGGTTGGTTTTATTCGTTTCAAAGGCAATCTATCACTGATTGACATATTTCCTCATTTTTTCCCGGGGGCTTAGGCAAATGGACCCATACCAAGGTTGGGGAATCACCTTGGTGATGTTCGCCATGGCTCACATGTGTTTGCGATTTTTGGAGGCGATTTTTAGTTTTCTTGCTGGCTCCCAGCCATCCGGTTTCTTAGCTTTTTAGCTTCTTAGTTGGTTTAGTGGTTGGGTTTCCATTTAATAAAAGTTGAAAACTTTTAGCTGGGGATCTGAGGGCAGCCCAGTTTTGTGTGGTGTTGAACCACAAGGAGGCATGTTCAGCTTTGAGACAGCCATATGTGAACGCGCCGAATTGAGGCTCGTTCTAGAGAGTTCCCAGTACTTCCATTTGCTGTACTGCTATGTAGCACTGTAGGCAACAAAGACAAATAATCACCGGAGAGGAAAAGGCTAATCCCGGTTTGCCTACTGTAGGGCTTTTTACAGGGTGGTTTTAGAGAATAGGCGGATACGGCCAGAGTTGGGCGATTCAAGTCGTTCAAGCATGTTTGAACCATGTTTCAGCTTCCCCCCACCTAGCTGGTGGTTTGGAGCTTGGTGGTTTGGTGGTTCTCGTCACCAACGTTGCTCCCAGCCCTGGGTACTGCTAGGAGAAGAAGGTGGATGGCACTGCTGGACTCGCTGGACGCATGTCAATGCTTCCCACGACGAACCGGCAGAATCAGAAGTCTTATCCCCAGCTCGAGGATGGGCCCGTTGAACGGGTTCCAAAGTATTCCGATCGCTTGCGCTCAAGGACAATCATGTGTGTAGCATCCCAAACAAACTCATTCGGGGGTGTCTCAAAACAGGCGACCCTCCCCCCAAAAAGGAAGAAAACAAAAAGACAAACAAAACACAGCATAATGTCCTTTTGTTCAAGCCACCAACCCAAAAGGTGTTCACAATTTTGAGGAACCTCCATCCGTTAGAACCCATTCATTAGAGGATCTGGAAGTACGGGCTTTAAAACCCAGAAGCCACCCTGAGTTCCACTTGCTTTTGGGCCCAAATTATTTCTCCTTACTGGGTTGGCACAGGTACAACACCCACTTGCCCAGTGGCGCCCGTTTTTACTTTCTTTGGGGAGTCCGGGGAGGGGTCCCCTTTAAACTCACCCAACCAAAAGAAGATCGATGCCCTGGTTTCCCATGGCCACGGTGCACACATCTGCTTTCCCATCTCGGCCGGACCGGGCTTGTGTTGTGGGCTTGTATGGTAAAAAGTCGGCTCTTCCCGGGCCATCCGTGCGACCCAACGAAAGCGCCAATGAAGCGGAGAGAGATGGCCACCAGGAGACGGTCGAGAGACTAGCGTATTTTCTTTCCATACAGTATTCCGATCTCCTGCACCACCTAAGAAACCCTAGACTAATGATTCCCCTGCAACTATGATTAAGAAGCAAGGGTTTCAATCATGGTTTCCTTTCGTGCGAAGGGGATGCTGCCACCCTCCACAAAAAGCCGCTCGCTCGCCCGCCGCTCGCTCGCCGCTCGCCGTTTCGAGGCCAGACCGTGGCCAATGGACCGCCAGCTCCCTGGTGACCAAGAAGGCGGCGCGGCGCCCGGCCGTCGGGGCAGTGGTGAGGAAGGGGACGCGTGCCTCGAGGTGAAGACCGGGTCCTGATACGACCAGCAAAAGGAAGCGAATCAGTATTTGGGGGGCGCGATGCCCTCAAAACCCAAGCACGTAAAAAAGAAGAAAGACAACTACTCAGGCCCATCAGTTTGGGTATCGCGCAGAGCCAACATGGAAAGTCGGTCACAATCAGAGAAAGTCGCTGTTGTTCACTCAAATGTGGTTCGCATGGGGATGAATCCGTGAAAACCCAGGGACGAGGTTTTAATCAAAGATCCTAATCTGTGGACGAGTGAAAACCAGAGATCCTTTTGGGAAATCGTGAGCAGCAGCAAAACCAGGCGGAGTGTCCTAATGTTCGATGCCTAGGAACGGGTAACAGCATAGTTTCACTGGCAAGAATACTGTACATGCATATGATGTGTATATATATATATATATACAGGGTTTCATGTTTTGACTGCCTACTTCTCCAACGGCAACGACCACCTGTTGCTTTGCGTCTAACTTGTATATACATATATATACATATATATACATATATATATATATATATATTTGCTGTCCCTTCTTGGTGCAAAGGCCGTGTCGGGCCTTTGCAAGTGGGGAAATTAACAGATAGATGGGTGCTTGGAGATCTTGTCGGGGCTCTCATGTAATTGGGTTCTCCGCGACTATCTCATATTTGCCTGAAATGAACATTATTTACTTTCCCCGGTTTCAAAGGGAATCTATGACTACTGGAAATATTTTCCCTGGGACTTAAGCAAATGGAGGTATTTTAGGGTAAACAAACTATGAAACAGACTTTGACGCGACCTCGCCGACCCCTTTGAGGGGGTTGCGAACCATTTCTCGGCTGTGACAACTTTGAGTTTTCTGATTTTTAGTCGTAACAGGTGATCACCTTTTCTTTCTGGGTCCTTGGCAACTGATATAAAGGATTCCTTCTTGGTGAGTCCCTTTCGGGTGGGATTCACGAGCCAACATGACGACATCCAAGATCCTGGATGCTCCAAATGAGGCTGGAGGATCGTGGACGCTGTCTTGTGGAAATTCAGAAGTTCAACATGTGTTTTGTTTTTATGTATGGCTACGTGCGAGTGTTTATTTTGAAGGTATATACCCTTTCTTGTGTCCATGTTGCAAACCCAAGGGAGGGCGCTTTGGTCAGTTCCCCTCGATGAAAACCGTGTCTGATGGCACAGGTCGCTTTGACTGCTCGATCTTTGGCCAGCTTGCCCCACAACTCGGACGGAGTTGCTCTCCTGCTGAACATGGAGCCCACAGGGGTGTTGCCTGTTTTTTGGAGTCGGACCCCAACAAACGAAAGGTTTGTCCTTTTGGTTTCCGTTTAAACACACAAACAATCAAGTACCTCAAAAAGAGACACACCCAGACAGCCCGTCATGTTTGGAGATATGAGGCTGTGGGTCAAAACCAATGGCACCATTTTGGGGTCAGTGAATTCACCACCCATTTTAGAACCTATTTTAGTTGGGATTGGGATGTTCACTGGGGGTACGATTTGGCTTTTTACCCATGGCCACGAGGGGGACAGCGGGACAGCGAATGCCAGCCATCTCCGTCGCAACTGAGTCCTTGGGCAACAAAAGCACGCCTGGTGCGTCCTGGGCTCAGGTCGCGAGCACAATGCGGTTGACTGCTGGCAGACAGGGTTCGGGGAGGGGGGGTGGGAGGCTTGTTGTTGTTTTTCTGTTTTCGTTTGGGGCGGGTGTTTGGGGTGTTTCTTTTTGTTTTTCTTCGGGAGGGGGTTTCAGACATGACCTTTTGGTTCCTTTTAAAGTGAGCTTTTGCTGGATGGCGGAAATATTGGGAACCCTGGACGAAGGTTCATGGTCACAGTTGTGAAAACTCTGTTTCAGCACCTATTCAAGGGAACCCCCCCGTTGAAGAGATCAAGAAGTCATGGGGATCCACCGTTCTGGTGTGATTTTCATCGTTGTGGAAAACGTGGTTTCAGGCTGCCGGTTTCTGTGATACAAATGGAACCCTCTTCGAACGTTACTTACCCACGTAGTCAAAGGGATGGACCGCTTTGGTATCACAGAAAGGAATGTATTCCACAATCATACCTATGAAATCCGCTTGCGCATAATTTTAGGCGTTTGGTGAAATAATCAAAATACGCGCCGCCCCAGAAAAGTTTGGGTGCTTCATGGTGAAAAAAGGTGTTTAGTGCCCAAGCACGCCGGTAACCCTGCGGCTCCTACGCAGGCCTCTCCTTTGCCCCAGACACAAGCAGTTTCAGTTGGAGGGAGCTCAAAACATTGTTTCAACCCTGTTTACCCAAAACAAACCCAGGACGACATCACCACACATGGTTGTTTCGCTCGCCGGCCCCGCTGATGGGCTCTATCACCTGCGACCAAAGACATCGCACAGCCGGTGATGCCTTGGCCTCAGAGCTACGCGCCTTGCCGTTGGGAACGTTGGAGCAAAATACCAGCTTTCACTAAATACGATTCGAGCACCCTTGTGGTCACAACTCGTGAGTCTAGGATTCGGCTCAACTTGCTCACTCTGCCTATGCAATCCTCATTTTGCTGGCAATCCCAGATGACTGGGCTCAGGATGGCTTGGTGGCGGCCATCGAGCTGGGCCCGCAGCTCCATCAAGGCGTGCGTCTGAAAATGGAGTTTTGGCTTCAAAGCATAAAGGCACTCCTGGTGTTGGAAAGCATAGTTGGCCAGCCACCCATACCCGCAAACGAGGGCGCGTCCTTTCTCATACAGCACCGCGCCGCACGATGGGCGTAACCACAGGCCATGTGAGTTGATGAGGTCGAACCAGTCAATGGCCAAACGTGCAACAGAAAGAATAACTTGTAAAGGCTCTAGACGGTGAGGATCCTCAATACTATTGATTGCTGCAACCGCCGTCACAGCTAGCCATTTCAACAAAAGGGTAACGTCCGATCCTTTGGCGTTTACCCAAGGGAAAGATTGCCGATTGGAATAAGCAAAGAACGCTTTTGTAAAAGAACGGAGCGAGGCAGTCTTGCCTTCGTTCCGAAGCCAGAGCCTAAAGTGTCCAAATGCTGCGTTCAACTTGGTCGGCACATCCCCCTGCCCAAGGAAAAAACCCCAGCGAATCAATAGAAAGATTGTGCTCCCAATAAAATCTCGAAATAGTCCGAGGCGTAGTGTGTGGAACCCATCCGTCTTGTACATAAATTCAGGGCGGGCACTGTCAAACGGGATCCGGTGGACCGCGGGTGGCGCTGCTGGGTGCCACGGCCGGGTTGTGTATAAAGTTCGAAGCCAAGCTGGCTGTTCGGACAAGTCTTCAGCAGGCAGCCCTGGGAGCCCGGCGTGGCAAAGATGGCAGCACGCAGCATCAAGGGTTGGGCTTTTGTTTTCGTAGCCTCGAATGAGATGGCACACTTTGGAGTGCCATTTCAGATCACCCTTACATCCGACTACACCGATGCGCCATTTTGTGCCACATACCACTACTCCGTCACGGAAAAGTTTGGCGAACTCGTCCGCCAGCATTGCTAGCATCGCATCTAGAAGGCCACTCACTCCGGCCAGGAGAACACCGGGCAAAATAAAAGATACAAAGTGTTGGATGAAAGAGTGCCCCTTCATGTTGGACTTCAGCTTGTGTGCAAGCAGGTTCTGGCCGTCAGCGTGTGGAATTGGGTCGAGATGGGTTGGCACACAATCCCCGCATTCAGATAGGTGGCCCTTATGTCCAAGAACCGCTTCCCATGAAGCCACTGTTGTGTTGGAACGGCGCTTGCCACGCCCCTCATCGCCATGGAGAGCAACAGGTATGATGTGACTCAGTTGAGCTTCACTTGCGAAATGGTTGAAGACCTCGTGCGTGCCGTGAAAGTCGCGGTATGATTTCCAAAAAGCGTAGCAGTGAGACTTTCCAACCTCCAGGTCAGGAACCCCGAGCAAGGTGATGGGATGTTTGCTGATGAGATACTCAAGCATATTTTTGGGGTGCAGGTACCCGATGCAAATCCAGGAGCCGTCTTCACATTGAAAATTGAATTTATCAATAGGCGCCCGCCACCCTATTCCCCATCTTCGGACCGCGCGAAAGGCATCCCTCATAGCGTTTGGGCCCTTGTCAAATTTGTTGACGTTGTCCCAATCACCAGCTTCTACAAGAGCTCCATGTCTGATCCTAGCGCAGGCAGTGGCAGGGACCTTGGACGTCGCCAAGCTGAAGGACACAGGCAAGGTGTTAGGCAATCCCAATTCACACAATCCAGGTGAGCCCCACTCTTCAGAGAAAGGTTTGGGTTGCTTGAATTAATGAGGTCCAGGCCCCGTCGGAAATTGCTTCGGCATAAGCTTCTTCAAGTGGTCTCTTGCAGGGGCCACTCGGCTCGTGTGTGCCTGGCATGTGCAGCAGGTACTTCCAAGCACCCCATCCACATGCGAGTGCGTTTCATTGCTTCCCTCAAAGCTAGCAAGGTTAGCGCGCAGCATTTTTCGCCCGACACAAGCCTTGCTTGTGATGCTTGCCATTGCTGATTTTTCAGCTGCTCATTTCTAAAGCAGCTGCCCCCCCCCCCAGCACCTTTCCATCCACCCCAAAGAAAACACTAAGGTAAAGGTTTTCTGTTCTCATTGAAAAACAATACCGCAGGAGGGCGCGATGGAAAAGCGGAAAAACACCCAGACAAAATTCTGGGATCTGATCAGTTCTGTGCTTTGCGCTTCCTGCCAGTTTCTGGCTTTTCGCCATTCCCTGTAGAAGCGTGCGCCTTGGCCTTTGGCTTCGGCTGGGGCTTTCCCTTGGCTCTCACGCTGACCCGCTTTTTCGGTTTGATCTTGCTAGCATCCACTCCTCGAGGCTGCACAGACCTAGGTCATGTTTGGGGCACACCCTGACCATTGGCTGCGGCACGCTAAGGCAGCAACTTGGCTCTGCTCTCCAAGCCCAAAGCTTCCACAGCCCTGGGCAAGCGTGGGGTGATGTGTGTGTGGCAGTCAAACCTATGTATCCGAATGTATCCCTGAAGTTTTGGCCAGGCTGCAATGGCTTAGCCTTCTGGTACTCTGCTCGGAGTTGCTCCTCAAACCTAGCAGCAGCTGAAGAGCGACCAGGACTGCGGGTAGGGACTGGGGCTCGGGCTCCTCAGTAAAGCCGTCCACAACCCCTGCGGTGTAGATTCCTTCCACTTTTTCATGTGACTGCTGCAGGCCAGCCACCACTGTCTCAATCTTGGCCACCATCCTGCGAGG
>CAUJNA010003490.1:447364-489864 GCA_963377175.1 Effrenium voratum
GGGAAGCGCAGGGGGAGGAACTGACTTTAGGCAAGACGCCTTCAGTTCTTGCCGAAGGTCATCATCCCCTTCCGTTTTGCTTAGAAGGAGAGCCGGTTGAAGGTGAACTGAAGCTAGGCCAGACACCAAGGTCTCGGCGGACCAAATACTTCTGAGGTTTGAGTCGTCCATTGGTTGCCGATCTTTGGCACAACGTTTGCTTGGGCAGTAAATGACTTCTCTCATTCAAAGGCTCTTTGTTGGACTGCATGACGCAGCAAAAAGCGCAAACAAGCAGTTTTTACCAGCTATGCCAGCGCAGCACTTTGCCCCAGCCGAATTTCGTGCAATTCAAGGGCAGGGTGCGTTCTGAAGGGCCGGGTTCGAGCTCAAAAACTTTACGCCGTTTGGCCGCTAATTTACGCTTTTTGGCCGCTAATTTACGCCGTTTCGTTTTTCAGACTTTCTGGTTTTTTGTCGGGGCGCCGTGGTTGGCTCGGCCTTGCCCTGAAAAACGCGCCCGGGGCTCTCTTGAGCCCACCGCCATCTACTGCCCGTACACGTGGGCCATGGACTGGTCAAACGAGGAAAACTCGGGGGGGATGATCACTTCTCTTCGAATTCGGGCGTAACGTAAGACTGAGTTGACGTCGGCTTCCTTCCAGGACTCACCACCAGCCTCTGCAAGCACTGCAGCTAGTGGAGGCGCTGTGTCTACCTCAGTGTTGCAGATTTGTTTGGTGGGAGCTGAAACGACTGTGCGCAAGTTGATCCCAGAAAGGCCGAGCAACCTCCAAGCAAAAGCCTGTTCCGTAGTGAACCAGATCAGGGATGAGGTTCACAATCGCTTTGGCAAATGTCATGCTGTAGACCCTGGAGGTGCCGGGTCTAGAAGCGAGGTTCCAGTGGAAATCTTTAGAAAATTGCCCTTCCAGAAAAACAACAAAACTCTTGTGAGCAGCAAAGGGGCTGGGAGGCCTTGAGCTTCGCTGTGCCACAGAACCTCGTGACGCCTTGTTTGTCCAGGTAGCGCTTTGTTGTGCGATCCTTACAAGGTGCCCTCTTGTTCTTGGCGCTTTGCTGGGCAAGCGGTCTTAGGCCAGCATTGTTGGTGAGCAGCATTGTCGGCTTCAAACTTGGACCCCCGAAAGCGCTCATATTGAACCTCAATTTGTACACCTCAGCTGCCAGTTCGGCCGACGCCAACCCCATGTACATTCAATGGGCATGTTCTGCCAAGAAACCTTGACACCAGCGCGTCTTAGTGCCCTCAACACCCACTGCAGCCTGTCGTATTCTAATAGGATGCTTGTAGCAGGATTTTCCACCAGAAATGTAGCGCCTAAGCATCCTGCCAATAGAAGCAATAAGCTGCAGCGAGATACAAGCTTGTTTGCTTGACGCACACTTGCGTGCCGCACCTGCCCTTCTGGCACCAATTCTGAGCGCTGGCTTGTGTGTCGGTTTACGACCGACCACGTAGAGCATACGACCGCCATCACCAAAATGAGAGAATCCAACTCGCCTTGAAGAACCAGGAGAATCGAAAGCCTCGCAACACAAAAAGCGAGATGTACCAATTTTGTGTTGCTTGAGCCCTCGCGAATGAAACCCAAAGTTTATGTGCCATTTGTGGGGTTTGTGCTTTCCTGGGTCACCCAAAAAAGGCGCGCCATAGCCCTACCAACAAACAACTACACAAAGCAACGTAGCTCTTTATAGAACTTGTTTTCTCTTCCCTTTGGTCTTGGCGGTGCTCCCGAAATGGACCCCGCAAACAAGGGTAGTTGCCTCATTAAGTCTTTTTTCGGCGCTCCGCCGGAACAGTTCCGAAGGCGTCATCCGCAGCGTTTCCAAAACCGGGCCTTCGCTCATTGAAGGTGATTGTTTTTTGGGGTGGTGGCTACTGAACTTGCATACGCCCTAACAGCCTTGAGAGGCGTACCCAAAATGGAGCCCTTCACTTGCTGAGTTCTTTTTGGCGGGAGGGGATTGCTACCGAACTTGTTTTCGCCTTCCCAGACCTGAGAGGCGTACCCGAAACGGAGCCCTTCAACTATCGAGCTTTTGTTGGGAGATCCCACTGAACACGCTTCGCCTTCCGAGACCTGAGAGGCGTACCCAAAACAGAGCCCTTCACTACTTGTCAATTTTTTTGGGGACAACAATTACTAGTCACGCCCTCCCAGACCTGCAAAACGGAGCCCTTCAAGTAATGAGTTTGTTCGAGGGATGGCTACTGAACTTGCTTACGCTCTCCAAGACCTGAAAAGCGTACTCCAAAACGGATCCCTCGAAGTGTTGAGTTTGTTTGGGGGATGGCTACTGAACTTGCTTACGCCCTCCGTGGAGCCCTCGAAGTGTTTGGGGGATGGGTACTGAATTTGCTTACGCCCTCCCAGGCGTACCCCAACATGGAGCCCTTCAAGAATTGAGCTTGCTGACAGCCTTCTAGACCTGGGAAGTGTACCCCAAAATGGAGCCAGAGGCGTGCCCAAAATCCTGGGTGGCGCCCTTCACTTGTCGAGTTTTTTGGTGGTGGCTACTCAACGTGCTTTGGCTAAAACGGCGCCCTTCACTTGTTAAGAAGTTCGGGGACCTTAGGTTCCTTAGGTCGTCCTTGTTCAGACAGGGGCCGAACAAATGCATTACTTAACCAAACATAAGAACGCTAATCAAAGCCACAACCTCGAGTTATCCCCTGCCACCGCGCCAGAGTGATTCGATCTTGTCGAAACTGCCCGGGCCAGCGGTGGGCCACTTGTCAAAAAGGATGTGCTGAGACACCAACGCTTTCAACATTCATTGAGGGCTCAACAAATGATTGTGGTTTTGCTTCAACCCTACACCTCCAGGGATTTGAAATTCTACAAATGCAAGCTTGTTGCTTTGGTGGACCCTGAAACCTTAGAGTGTCAAATGAGGGCTCCAAGTGTTACTCTGGTTTTGCATCATCAATCCCTTGCCCCGAACGCCCAGAGGATTGTCAGAATTCCTGCCCTGAACGCCCAGAGGATTGTCAGAATTCCTGTGTCACGCAACACAAGGGGCATTTTAACAAGTGGCATAAGTGGTCTGAAAAGCTTGCCCCCGTCCAAAGTTGGCCCTTGTGGCCATGCCACCTTCAAAGGATTTGCTGCAACCCCAGCACCTAATCACTTTGTTGACTCGTTCGTTTTCGATTTTGCTTTCGCTTCCGACACCAAGCTGGACTCTCCAATTGTCCAAAGCTTATTGAAACAAAAGGTCCACACGCGCGCACACACACGCACACGCACACGCACGCGCACGCCCACGCGCACGCACACGCACACGCACACGCACACGCCGGCACACGCACACGCACTCGCACACGCACACGCACACGCACTCGCACACGCACACGCACACGCACACGAACACGCACACGCGCACGCGCACGCGCACGCACACGCACACGTACACGCACACGCGCACGCACACGCACACGCACACGCGCACGCGCACGCGCACGCGCACGCACACGCACACGCACACGCGCACGCGCACGCACACGCACACGCGCACGCGCACGCGCACGCGCACGCGCACACTCACGCACACGCACACGCACACGCACACGCGCACGCTCGCAGGCACACGCACAGGCACACGCACACGTACACGCACACGCACACGCACACGCACACGCACACGCGCACGCGCACGCGAACGCGCGCACGCGCACGCGCACGCACACGCACACGCACACGCACACGCACACGCGCACGCGCACGCACATGCACACGTGCGCGCAGAGAGAATGACCGCCTCACAGGGTCAGAGAAGGTCACGCTACAACCGCAGGGCTGGATTCCCAGAACTCGCCGTGCCAAATCTCCCCCTGAAAAACTGCCAGCGTTCCTGGAAAGAATTTGCGCCGACATAAACTCCTCAAAGCGTACTATCACAACAAGAGGGTTGAACCATTTGCCGGGCCATGACGCCCCCCGCCCCAAAACAATGCGAACACACACGCGCACACAAACAAACAAACAAACAAACAAACAAACAAACAAACAAAAAACAAAACAATAGAAAAACAATACATTACAAAACCACCAAAAACACACACATCTAGGGAATTTCGCGGCGTTCCAAAGGCAGTAGGTGCCCATCCCGAGGCACCCCACCCCATCCGTCCCGGAAGAAAAAGATGCCCCGGATTGAAAGAATAGAAAGGCATCAACTCATGCTTTCGGCCAGCAAACTACGACAGTCTCAAGCTGACACGGGGGAAGAGGTTTCCACCCCTAGAGGTAAGCCCCTAAGATTCGCAACAAAGGAAACAACACCAAATCAAAATCTAAACGCTACCCCGCCCCCGAGTTCCTCACAATCAGCATGCTTGGGGTTGTGCGGCTTTGTCATGTGGAGCATTTCTCGTTCAGGTTCAGGGAAGGGAAGGAGGGCCCCCGCTCGCTGCCCCCCAAAAAAAAGGTAGAAAGATGGTAACAGCCAAGGAACAGAAAGCCTGCTTCACCATTTAAATCATAGCAGCTCCGCTGTTGTTCGCCGCTGTGCTTTGATGGTATCCCCGGCAATGGCTTGTGATAGTCAGCATCGTACGATCGAACACGGTATCCCACAGCGTGGGCCCATTTGCTGATTCTGGCTGCCCCTGAGAAGAATTCAAGCAAATGCAAATGTTCAGGACAAAATGAAGGTGAAACGGGCACCCAAGACGCCAAAAGCACCAGCCAAACGAAATCCTTAGCTGGCCGTGGCAGGTTGCAAGTCAAAACCGACACCCTGCAACCCTTGGCTGCTAAGACTCCGCCGGCGCCCCCAGGTGCAGCATCTGCCGGCACGCCACACCGAGTTGGCTGGGGGAGATCTTCATGGCTTGAGCAGGAGTCACGCTTGATCTGGGCAGGGTCTACGGGCGGATGGACTTGGTGGGCCAAGGACTTGGTACTCAAACAAGGCAGCCCTTTCCCTTTCCCTTTTGAAAAGAGAAGTGAAAAAGTGCCCGGAAAGAAAGTGCGTGTCATGGCCCTCATCTCTGATGCGCAAGTCGGTCAGCGCGCAAAACAAGCCGGGGCGACAGTTCACCCCTATCTTGGCAAACATGGAGTTTCCCCTGCGGATACTCATCCTGCCATTGGTCAATGTGTGGCTACGGCTTTTGCAGACTTGCGAGCCCTTCTTGGCCTCCTGGGCGCCAGATGAAGCAGCTGCCATAGCCCACCTGGCGGACGCAAACTTCTAGCCGTCACAAGCTACTTTGAGATTGATGCATGCGCTTGTTCCTTTTTCGGCACTTGTTCACCATAAGTGCACAAGGTCCCGGAGCTTTCGGAATTGAAGACACATGCCTTAAAAGACATCCGGCTGACCACCCCAAGCCAATAAAGATCATGTAGCCGGTCTACCCGAATTGGACACTTGCGTGTTGAACGCTCCCCCTCCCATGTGCAAATATTGCACGTGGGGCACGCACGCACCCGCCCAGTCAGGGTTGGCCGCAGAAGCCCTCAAGGTCAGAAGCTGCTCTAGAAGTTGGGGTTGCGTAGCAAAGCTCCTTCGTCAACGGGAAGAGCAGCCGTCCGTTCAAAGGCAACAAGTTTCACACTTTTGAAAGTTACCACTAGGGTCAAAAGGATGCCAACTTACCAAGAGTCGAACCTCTTTCTGCTTCAAGAAGTCCGGAACATTTGCGCGAGCAATCTCCGTGACTGCCTCGTAGCTTTCCTGTTCTTGGTTGCCCTCCATGCCGGACAACGCAGCGGACACCAATTTGAAGAAAGGCGCCTGCCAGAGCAGCCGCCTTCCCAAATCTGTTGTTTTGGTGCGGCCCGTAGGGACCCGTCCGTGCGAGCACGATAACACCAGTCAAGTGAGTGGCATGAACTTGGCACTTGCTCAAGGTTGAATTCCCTTCTAGAAGCTTCGTTGAAAGCTATCAGAACTGAAGGAAACCCATTTACGGCAGGGCCCAGGCAACCCTGGATCCTTTCGCAGCCCCCAGCAACTATAGGGCTCTTCCCATGAAATACAGGAAACAGCGTCGGCCAACAGTTTTGCAGAAAGGGATGAATCGGGATTGCGGAAAGGGATGAATTGGGAAACAAAGACACCATCGAGGCTAGTCCTTGGCAGCCTGGTCGCTGCCTACCAAGCGCTTCAGCATACCCAGTCCTGCAAGGCAGAGTGGCGAGAGACTTTCGGAAGGATCTCGGCTTGAAAGACATCGCGCATTGCCTTGAGCTTGGGCGACCCCACGTAGCGCCCGGCGAACGTCTTCTCCGAGATCTTGACCTCGCCGCCGCGGCCAACCTCGCATGCCTCTTTCTTGCTCTTGCCAGCGTCGGCTTTCGCCTTGGCCTTGGCGCTGGCTTTGCTGCCTGCGCCGGTGGCCTCCGCGTTCTCCACCCTAGCCATCGTCTCCGCGTCTGCCTCGAGCGTTGCTTTCGCGTTGCCCTTTGCGTTTGTCGCTTTGCCCTTCGCCTTCGCCTTCGCTTTCGCCTCGCCCTTTGCCTTCGCCCGCCCCTTCGCCTTCGCCTTGGCTTTGGCCTTGGTGTTCACCTTGCCTTCCGGCTCATCTTCAGCCTCACCAGCAGGCTGCCTGAATTCGGCCTGCAGCTGCTCCCGTCGAAGGATCAAAGGCACCTGGCTCTGCCACGCAACCCCTTCATCCATGGATGGGGCCATAGGCTAAAGATCTTTTCTGTGGGGTCATAGGCTAAACATGCAACTTCCAGCCTCCAACTGCATCAAGCTAGCGACGTCCGAGTCTCTGCCTCGCGCCAAGAGCGGCTTCTCGGTGGCCGCGTCGAAGTTGCCCTCGCTGCCAGCCAGATCCTGCAGGTAGCCGCTGGGCTTCTGGCCATCACCCTTATCCAAGTCTACGTTTTCATCATCGTTACGCGTCGCAGTCGTAGTCGCATTGTGCTCCAAGGCGCCGTCAGTCAGGCGCGTGTCCACACAAGCCTTTGCCAAGCCCTTGTCACCGTAAACCTCGAAGGCTTTGCCCTGTTCCTCGCCAAGCTCCGCATCAGCTTGCCGGGCCAAGTCCTTCCCGTCATCCTCGCACTGCAGAGCTGCAGCCGCTATGCCAGCCGTGACAGCATCAGCTTCGCCCTGCGAATCTGACAGCTCAATCACCTCACTCGCGGCAGCCATTGCCTGCGTGGCGTTGGCTTGAGTCGGGAAGCTAGTTGGCAGGGTCTCCAGGTTGTCCATGCTCAAGGCAGCACCTGAGAAATGACAAAGGTGGGCTTACATGTCTATTTCGGGCAATCGTTGTTTTATGTTTGGAAGCAGGGGGAAACAGTTAAGACATATCCTGTTTTTAGGATCGAGCCACTGGACTTTCCTCGCTTCAGCGCCCGCTCCTCCAGCTGGAAGCTGCAGGGTTCGACACGCGGAATGACTTGTAAGGTAGGGGATGTAACATAAACCCGTGTAACAAGGCCCCTGGCACCAAAAGTGGGAGTTTATTTGCCATCGTGCCTCAACACCCGCATTCTCTTCAGAATCTGCGTTCGTTTCAGCGCGGCATCAACTTCCATGTGATCCGCTTGAGGAGTGTGTGGCGGCTGGACACCAACCGCAGCTGCAGATGCAGATGCTGGAGCTGCAGCTACAAGTGCGCAGGCAGGTTGCTTTGCCGACTGGCCAAGCTCGCTGCGGGGCGCCAACTTGTTGGAAGCAATCTCCCCCGCGTTGGTTTCCAAAGGGTTGGAAGCGCTCTCATCAGAACCAGTTTGGCTTTGAAGGTATGGATCTTCAGCAGTGTCAGTCTCATTTGTTTCGGTGCCCTGGGGATCCTCATCAACTTCACCCGGACCAAGTTCACGAGGCGCCTCCGTTTGTTCTGCAGGTGGGTCTTCAGATCCCCAAGCATCATCGAGCATGCGCCAGAAGTCGTTGAGCACTGAGTCCTCAGTTCAATTTCCAAGCGATTGTAAGGACCCCGGAGCAAATAGTCTGTATGGCATGGTTACGCAGCCAACACAACAAGCTGAATTGATTTGACATGTGTTTGGGTCTCAGGCACGCGGGGCCGGATTGATCCAGCAAGCCACCTCCTCAAAGCGTGGGAGAAGAGTTTCTTCAAGCCCCAAGAATCCATAGACACCAGTGCTTGGTTTGTAGGCAGGGCACACAAGACTCTCCATCGTTGCACCTCAAAGGGTTGACACATTGAAGCTGCATGCCCCTGGTTTGTGATGCCTCAGCTTGGGCGTTTTGATTTCCGGGGGCATTGAAACTGAAAAGCTGGTGAAGGCAAAGCAACACGTGTGTTCAACCTGTCTGGCCTGTCGCCGAATGCGATCAATGGGGATGGGGCATGGGCCTCCGCTCTGTGGCAGCCACCACTGCGCAACCACCGTAAGCGGCTTTATGTTCAGCACCAAATGTTTGCAGGATGGCAGGCCGATGGTGGCAGCGCTTGCCCACTGCGTGATTTGGCCATGGGCGCGGGCCAATTGGCGGATCGAAGGATCTGCCTCCATCATGTCTGCAAGATTAGCCATCACGCTACACTAGTTCCAACTAATGACTTTGAACCTCCAAAATGCTTGAGGCATCAGGTTTGCTAATGTGAAGGGAAGTATGGGGACAGCAAGCTCACCCTTCTCTGTGCAAAACATGACGGTTCTGCCACTCGCACAGCGCTCAGGTCAGAGCAGCGGGCGCCATCGGTGGAAAAAGCGTCGCACTGCAAACGGGCCGGGCGTGGCTTCCAATTCTGGCTGTGGGGACTTTTGTTCTGAGATCAATGAAAAGCGTAGCTTTACATGATGGGACTGCCAAAACAATCTGTGAAAGTAGCATAAATTGAAATTCCAGCACTCCAAAGCCGGCAGGTCGATAAGCTCACCTTCAACCTGAATGATTCAGAAAGTGCTCGCAAGCACTTTTTTCTGCCACCAACCTTTTTTTGGTTGCAGCAGAAATTATGCATACAAAGGATGTCCCAGGTATGAGGGTTAGGATTGGGACTGTGCCCTTTCCAGACAGATCGGCGCGGACACACCGCCCCTTGAGGTTCTTTATGGGTCTGGCCCCGGTGTAAATTTTTGAAGATGATATTTTGTGACTCGGATGTCGGTCAAATGGGCTTGCAAGATACGCTTGCAACTTGTCTTTTTATCACGAGAGCTAAGGACCTCCTTCCCCGGATAGGCTTTCAGAACTCTGAGTTTGTCTAGGATTCCCAGGTTCCTTGCTTGCGAACCTTTCCAAACAAATCACTTTGGCGGATGGTTTGAGCTCAAAAAGAAGTGGCTTGATCAAGCCGCTAGTTGCTGCGGCCATGGCAATGCTGCCCATGCACCCATCAGAAAATCAGAAAGCAGGGCAACACCAAAGGCGATTTGGGGCACGTGTAACTGTTCGGACCCCTAAATGGCTAGCATGTCGCTTCAACATTGGCCTGGGGTTCAATCCACCATTAAAACAATGGGTCAATATAACCACCGTTCTTCACCGAAAGATTGTCGTCATCCAAATTGGATCCGCTTGGGCCTTTCTTTTAATGGTGGCCTTCGAACATGTGGGGCTTACTTTGATCCACATCGGTGTCGATTGTGGATCCGTGTCTGAAGGTTTATTCGAGAGCTCGCTCGCGCGCTCAAGCCGAGGAAGAATACGAGACGGGGCTCAGAGCTCGACGCCAAAGGGCCGGATCTGTCTGAAGGGACGTGGATCAGCCCAGGGACCAATGTGGGAACTCTCGTGAACCCCTTTTTAGTGGGACTGAGCACCAGCAATTAAAGGGAAACCAAAAGAGATCCAAAGAGCACCCTCCATTTAAATCGATATTTTGTAGCAACCCCTTGTGACCCACCAAGTGCTGTAGAAAGACATGCCTCAAGTGTCGCCAATTGTGATTTGTGGTTGTCTTTTGTCCGGTTTGCACACTGCGCTCCTGTCAATTGATGGTTGGCTTGTCAAGAGAACATCTGATCCTCATTCTCTGGTGCCACTGGAGGTTATCAACAGTCAGACACTGGCTGTTTTCAAGTGACGGCAACTAATTCGCTAGTTGCCCGTAACCACCGAAGCCGTGGTTCCCGTTTTTGCCGGGCTAGGACCATGCCTTGCGGATATTTATGAGGGGGTTTTCCACCCTCTTGACAGGTTTGCCCTCGTTTTGGTCCATGGGGTTTCGTTAGTTACCTGGTTCTCCGGTGCTGTCCCAAGAGGCCAAGTCATTTTCAGAATTCACCCTACCCCTGAATAGGGCCCTTCAAAAAGTAACGTTTCAAACCACCCTTCAAAACAACTCACCGAACTTGAGGCAATCTCCCAAATCTTCTTCTACTTCTTGACTGCTAGTGTGTTGGATCTTTAGACTTCAACTTTTTGGAGAATCAAAGCGTTTTCCACTAAACCCCCCAGAAAAGGTAAGCTTTTTGCAGGGGGGTCATTGCAGCAACCAAGACTTTGCTTGGGCCGACAAGCTGGCTTTCCCCACCCCCCCGACTGCCGACTGAGCTCGGAACAGACCTTCCGAGGTACGGGGTCAGCAGCGCGGGGCTACGGGCCTTCTTCCCCCGCACCATCTCCGGGGATAAGTCCGAAACCTTCGAGGAGTCCGCCGGAGACGTCGGTCGCATTCCGGTCGACGGGAGACGTCCTTTTGGTTGGGTTTCAAGCGACACGAACCAGAAAACTGCGGCCATTATTGTCTTCTTTTTTTTTTTTTGGGGGGGGGGGGGACTTGGAGAAAAACTCATGAGCGTGTTTTTTTTGTTGAGGGTACGCCTTTTTTGTGGCTTTGTAGGAAAACCAAGAGGAAGATCAACATTTTGAGGGCTCCCCGAAAGAAAGACGCACCCATGGTTCATTCTGCAGAGGATGTTTCTGATTAAATGAACACGTGCGGGAAAAATGGGGATCAAGCTTTGCTCATATCTGGGTCTAAGGTGATCGATCACATCCGGGGTCCCTTGAGTTCTGAGCGGTTTTAGAGGCTCAGTTCCAACCAATTTCTGAGGAAAAAACAAGGAAAGAAAACAACGTTTGGGGAAGAGCGGTCAAACCCGGAGTTCGGACGATTTCTGAGGAAAAAAAAAAAACGTTTGGGGAAGAGCGAGCAAACCCGGAGTTCGGAGGAATTATTTGGCCAATCAACTGAGGAAGTGAGTGTGAGGGAAGGAAGTCTTGTTTGATGAGAAGGGTTTGTCTCAAAACGGGGATGCCCGGAAGCTGGGTTTTGGTGCACTTCATGAGTGTGAATGTCAAGTAGGAGCCTTTGGCGGCCATCATACATGTCCACCAACCTTTTTCGAGTGAGCTCTCATTAAATGTCATTCTAGATCCATATTTGGGTATGCCTCAAAATGAAGGAAACCCCGAAAACACCTAAGAAACCCTATTTGTCATTGTTCTGCCCATGCGGCTTGGCCACAAAAATGGCCATCCGGTCTTTTCTGTCAACATGTTGACGAACATATACGCGGTAGAAACGGGAATCTCAGGACAGCCCAGAAGACAATAGTGCTTGAAATGTGTTGCTAAATATTCCAGACGCTGCCGCGATGTGAGAGACTTGCGTTTGTAGGCGTCCTTCAATAGGTCCTTTTGGTTCAGAAAATACATGGGTTCCACTGCTGTGATTTTGGGTTCTATATTGCCTTTGGGATCCATGTTTGTTTTTCCCAAAAGGTCACCTGGGGCCAGGGGCCAGGGCATTTGGGAACGCACGCATTCCAGCAAGAACCCAATCCCACATTCCCTCAGGAATCCATAAGCCTTGGTGCAAATGATTTCTGTTCTTTTCGGCGCTTCGGGCCTCGGACCGCAGGAGGAGGATGAGACCTCGCCATTCCAGCCTGGGGATCAGGTGTGGGGCCCGGCTAGCAAGCGGGAAGCGGTGGTCAACCTCCGCCGCCCAGCGACTGCTGGGCTTCAAGGGAACCCAAGTGAGCAAGCTCAAGGACATCTTCGCTGGGAAATTCGGCACACTCACCGAATCATGGCTGGGAATGGGGAGATCAAGTGACATGTGGTACCATGTGATTTTTAGTTCTCGAGCTCTGAGCCTGTTTAGAGAGGTTCTTCATCGCGGATGTTCCCAACCCACGTGCCTTTGTCATCCAGGCGTGTCTTGGGTATCTTGCATAGATGATCATGCCAGAGCTGTGCATCGACGAGCTTTACCTCTCAGCTGACCCGCAAGGATAGCTTAGGGGTGAAGATGCGTGATGCATTTGAGGGTTCGAGCATCACCTGGTCCCGTTTGGAGAGTCCTGTTTGATCAACCTCGGAGGGTGTACCCATTGATCAAACCACACAGCAGACCTACATCCCCTTGGCTATATACCAGGAAAAAGGCTCATGGGTTGTATACTTTGGAGCCAATTCCAGGCCGATGGAACCCAAAAAAGGGAACCATCTCAAAATGGTGGTTCGAAAAAACCACCCTCCAAAGCAACTCGGAGAGCCCTTCAAAAATGAAACCACTTTAAGGGAAATCGCCCAAAAGCAATTTGGAGAGCCCTTCAAAAATGAAACCACTTTCAGAGACCCCGCTCCATCAAACAGCAAGAAGGGATTTCGACTCCATGGGCAGAGGTCGCTGCTCTGGTCGCCGGCTGGGACGTGAACAAGGAGTCGGCGCAGGGCGGCGCGCTTTTGATGGTCGCACCTTTTTTTGTGCGCTGCTTCCTTGAAACCCAGCCAACAAGGGCTCCGAATCCTATCGCAGGAAACCCTAGAAAAGAGCCTGCATCACGTTGGTTGTTGGTTGCATTACGTGTCTTTTCTGTTTGTGGTAGTTGGGGTTCCCGACCGAAAGTTGTTTCTTGCTTTTCCAACGGTGGTCATCCGATGCGGCAACAGTCAAGACTGTCAGTAGTCTATAGGCCATTTAGCAGGCACATGGGGTGGAGTCACAAAATTGTTCACACTAAATTGCCCATGCCCTCTTCGAGAAGCGAATAATTTTGACTCTGTCTCATGTGATTGCGCTAGGTTGTGTAGATTCGTACTGGAGACATGGGTGCCGCGAGTTTAGTTACTTGCATTGTTTTCTGTGGAGGCTGGTCACCAAACGTTTTGAGCTTCTGATCTGCACTTTCACACGGGTCACTGGATTTCCATTCTTGATCAGTTTGATGTTGTTTTCCACTGAAAGTGACAGTGTGGGAGGTCCAACGGTCCAACGAAAAGAAAGTTGACGGACCCAAGTTTGACAAGCATAGAGGAATTTCTACTGGAAGTGAGCCAAAAGACTTCCACAACCAGAGGCTTTGGCTATGTAGAAATTCCCGGGTTGATGGAGATCAGGCTAGGGCCATCTCACCTGGCAAAATCGAGGGAGCCAGCCGCTTGTGTCCGAGCCTTGTCAGGGTGAACGAGAAACCGGAAATGGAGAATCACGGAAGTACAGGGTTCACTTTCACAGGAGACCACCATATTTTTCAGGGAAACACGGTGTTTTCGCGGCATAGCCCTAAACAATTGAAAACACGATGTTTCCACCGGGGCACGGCAAAATTTGGCAGGCGTTTGAGTCTCTAGGTATGTGTTGTTTTGTGGCGAAGGCGAAGGCTAGCCAGCGAGAATGGGCTGGACGCCCACAGCCCATGTTGCTGCACAATGAACGTCAAGAAACAGGTTCCAATGGGTTTACTTCCAATCGCTTGCACCAAAGGATCAGCCTGGACCCTCAAACTGCCCTTCAAAGAATGGGCAACTGCCCCAAAATTATGGGGTGATAATCCATTTTTAGGGGTAGTTTGAGGGTCCAGGAGTGTTTGTCGCATCCAAAAGGAGCTCATTCAAAACTCATTCAATAAGCTTGCCGTCAGGAGATGGGGGTGGGCAAGGTGAAAGAGGCACGACGTTTGAAAGGGCTGGGGGGGGACCCCATGGTTTTCGCCCCCCCCCCCCCAAAGAAGCCCCTTCATTTTTGCTTTGGCTTCCCTTCGCAACCTGAGAATGGTTTTGCCCAGGGCGCTCTGAAAGAGACACTGCTTTGCATGCAGAAATGGATGGGAGAAAGGCAGGCTCACTGAAGCAGCTCCAAACAAGAATGAGTCCTGACCCAATAGGCAAGCAACCTAGGCGCCAACCAATGAGATTGTCGGCCAAGGCTCAGCTTTAAGAGACGGCGCCGAGCCTCACTACAGATGAAGGCCGCTGAGGCAACAGCTTGCAGATTCAAACCGGCCAATCCCTGCGAAGCGCAACCACAACGGCATAATATGATGTCACGTTGGGCTAGGGGAGGTTTACCCTGCGGTTGTGGGAATGATACAACACCACCAAAAGCCGTTGCTACTTGGTTGCCAGCAAAGAATCCACATTAACATCACTATACGTCGCCCAGAATCACCATAAACTGAGATGTCCGAGCACGAAGTGGTTGCTTAAAGCCTTATTCACCCATCTTGCAGGGCCCTAAGTGAGGTTCAGATTTGGCACGGGTCTCAAGAATCCGATGTGGCATCGTGGGGTGTAGTCCACACATGTACAACTGCCATGCACATGCACATCAGCCAGAATAACAGTAATTTCTCAAACTACGCCTAAACATGGAATATCAACCTAAGTTGTGTATTGTTCTAGAAGTAGCTGTCGGTTTCTGAAAAGGACGATGGTAAGAAAAGAATGGTTGGAATATGAAGTTGCCATTTGCCGGTACCTAAGTTAACCTGAACCCTGATCCTAAGTTGAGTATCTTTTGTCCTGAAAAAGCGGCGGTTAAATTCCCTGCCGGTTCTTGGGTCGCATTTTCGAGGTGCTGGTGCCGGGGCGGCGCCCTGAGCGACGGAAGAGGAGTTTAGGTGCCCCCCCTCAAAAAAAAGGGAACCCACCCGCTGGACATTTGTTGGCTCTTGAGAAAAACATGTTTCTGAGGGGGGGGGGGACTTTTTTTTGGTGGGGGGGAGGGGAGGGGGGGAAGGGGAGGGACACATATTTCCAGGATTGTTTGATGGTACTTGCGATCAACAAATGGCTCTCCTTGGCAAGGCTCGGGAGGTTTGCGAGAGGGTCCTGGTTGCTTGGGCACCGCGCATTTCCATTGACTTTGGGGCCATCCCGAAAGCAGTTGCGAGCCATGGATTTGCGTGGCTGGTTCCCTCAATTGGGTCGAGCTCGTCTTTGAAGAGTCGACCCCGGTTGAAAAAGTCACTGCTGCAAAGTCAAGGGCGACGTTTCGCATGAGCTTTTCGCTGGGCATCTTTCAATGGCTCCAACTCGCGCGCGGCCCAGATCTTTGACTCGGGGTGTAGAACTGCAGCTCAGGCCCTCATTTGGACAGCTTCTACATTGGGTGTGGCGCAGAATTTAAAAGATTTCAAGCGGACGGCAGGTTTTTGTCTACTTCCCCCATTTACCAGGGTTTCACGTTGGGATTGTTGAGCCACACCCACATGGACATGTTTTTCTTTTCCACTTGATATGTTTTTGTGCCCGGTCTGTCCTAGCTTGCACAAAAGGTCACATCTATTTTTGGAGCAGAACTTTGGCGACTGAGAATTCACCCGCACATGTGATGTTCAATATACAGTCATGTTCATGTATGATACTATATACATATACATATATTATATCTACATACATGAAGGCTACAGTATATAAGCACATATGTATATGAATACATTGCTATGCAAGTACATGCAGGTATGTGTATATATATATATATGCATGTGTATACACATATGTAAGTTTATATGCGTATGTATATGCATATGTATACATGTGTATATATATATATAGACATACACATATACATGCATGTACTTGCATAGCAATGTATTACTAAGCATATATATATATATATATATCTATATGCATTTCTATACTGTAACCTACATTTACGTATGTATATGTATATATATATATATATACACATACCCGGACGAGGCCCCAGGGCACAGTGATGGTGGAGTTCCCGGACGGCACGAGGGAAGCCAAGGTCTGGGGCTTGGGTCTGTTCAGAGTTCACGCTTACTCCCTTACCCACGTGGATTTTTTCGGCTTACCAGGTGCCACAAAAACCGGATGAACATGTCATACCAAAAAACAAATAAACGCGATCTATTGGGTTGGATCTTTGGACTTTGACATTTTAGGGAATCATGGATTGTTTTCCACTAAAGCCACAAGAAGTTATTCACTTTTTGCAGAGGGGTCGTTACAGCCTTACCCAAGTTTAGGGTCTTTTCGGGTTGAGTGGTAGTTTCCATTTACCCTGCGAAAAGTAGAACTTTTGGCAGGTATTCCGCGAGATCCTTACCCGGTTACGCAAGGATTTGGTCCGCTTTTTCAGTAACTTCCCTATATTGATTATGGAGTAGGATTGGCCAAGCCTCCATTTGAACAGCCCAGCCTTAATTGGTGTTTTGGATTGGTGCAGTATCATCTTTCCCTGGTTCTCTTAAAGGGTAAATGGGAAATTGTCCTTAAGCACCAAACCACCAATCCAAATCACCAACTAGAGGGAAGCTGATCTAGCCTTTTGGCTTCCCTGATTTGATCCGCAGTCAAGAATTCAAAACTGGGGTGAGAAATTTGGCATGGGAACTACCCATGTTTGTATCACGGGTGATATTGATATTGGGTGATCTTCCGCAATGGGGCTTCAAAAGTTCGGCATTGTAAGTCTGAGTTACGGGAAGGATGCGTGAAGAGAACTGGGGAAGCCTCTAGAGAAGTTCGAGAGCTCCTTGCCGAAGCAACCAACACTGAAGTGGAACACTGGATTCTGGACGGGAGGTGTTTGACAACGTCTCACCCAGCCAGGCGCACTTTACACTTTTTTGCTTGGTGGCTATCCAAGGCTTTATTTTAGTGGTGGCCCAAAAAGTGTGCCCTTGATTTTGGCTGGTCACTGGCCAAGTGAGACGTTCAAGGAGATTCTTGCGAGGGAATCATGATCATGAATCATGAGCAACAGCATGATCTTTGACCGTAGCCCACACGCGGGTTGTTCAAATAGAGTCTGGGCCCGTTTCCTTTGCCATGTACACTCCGTGCCACTAACATGGAAGCTGACAGCAGTTCCTTTTTGGATACTGGTCTTCCAGGAACCCAAGTCAGCTTCCATGTGGGGGGGGGAGGACAATTCCCTTTTGAACTGAGTCACAGCGGGCCCAAAAGACATGGGCTGGGAACAGATGAATCATCCTCCTGATTCTAGAGTGCAGTTCGAGGATACTTCACTTTCAGGAGCAGTACCCTGTTCATCCACCAGAGATTTGACAGTCCGGGAGAACACTCTCCTCGCTTCGAACAGCCGTACGGCCTTTGCTCCAACCAGTTTTTTTTTGTGCGGACTTAATCCCGACGTCCCGGCGATCTTCCATGGCTTGCACCCATCCTTGTGGTTTTGTTTTGCAACAGCCCCAAAAGAATCAGCTTCCTTCAGTTGGTGGTTTGGATTGGTGGTTTTGTGGTTAAGGAAGAGTTTCCCATAGCCCTCCACAAGATCCATGTTTTCGGACCAAATCCAAACCACCAATCCAAAGCACAATTAGAGGGAAGCTGGGAAAATCCTAATCCCTGAGATGAATGAGAAGTACAGCATGAGACTTTGGTCACGACCATCGAAGTGTCGCGTTTCCAGATGCAAGGCCAGCTTCTTCTCGAGGGGATCGGTGACTTGCTTGGAGTGATTGGTCACCGCCCCTTTCGCCGTAAGGACTCGTACGGATGCTCGAGATTCTGCGGGGATGGATCAACCTGGTTGAACAACCAGACGAAGCCGTATCAACTGGTGCACTTGCAAGCGTGTTCAGAAAACCATGACCGTGACCCAAGTGCAAGATGATGCGCATCCTTTGACTAATGAATCGTCTACTGTAAGAACCTTCACTGGGGAGTGGATTTCGAGGATCTGTACAAACCTGTTTGAGCATGTGGCTTAAGGGTACCCTTTGCACTTTGGTTACAAAAAGAACCAAAAGGAGACGCGTACCCGCTCTGGAGAAACATAGGTTTTCTTTGGGTTTCCATTTAACCAAGGTGAGTCCACCACGTTGCGAAGCTCCAATTTGGGTGCCTGGACCCTCAAACTACCTCTAAAATGGGATAGTACTCCCGAATTTGGGGGGGGTGAAGGGTCCAGGTCCAGGTGTGTTTTTGTTTGAGGGTACCTCCCTTGGCTCCGAAGGGGAAGGAACCCCACCCCCCGAAGCCCATTCGCTCGGATTTGTGTTTTTCCCGGAGGTCCAGCTTCTGCGTCCGGTGGAGGATGCGCAGCCCCTGTGCCGCCTGTCGCCGGGGCCCACAGATCGCGCAGCATGCGTAGCAATCGCCATCGATCGATCGATGCCCTGGTTGGAGTATCTCACTCGCAAAAAAGCGAAATCGATGTTATAATTCAGGGTACCCTTAATTGATTGTTTGGATTGGTGATGTGGGCAATTGAGCCCTTGCTTCTTGTTCAGGGTGAATGGGACACACATCCTTGACCACCAAACCACCAATCCAAACCACCAGGTGGATGGAAGCTAGTCAACTTTTTAGTTGCCCCTTTGCGGCTTTCGGCTTTTCCGTTTTTTGTCATGGCCCCAAAAGGTCCACAACTTGTATTTCTGGGTCCAATGAGGTAATTGAGGTATTGGTCTCCAATGATCTCATTTCCCCAAAACCCCGACCTGAGCTTTTGGCTTCCTTCGTCCATCTTTCGTCCGGACAGATCACCTTTGATTTCTGTGTCCGTGGGGAAGCCATCCTGGAGGCACAATCAAAACCGATTCGGGCAGATGAAGGTTTGTAGGGGTGTGGCCACCTTCTCAGTTCCTGGCGTTGGGCAGACCATTTAAATAGCAGATTTTGATTATGATTCACTCCCCTGAACATGTCTGTGTCCAAGGGGCAAATGAGTTATGATGGGAGATTCGGAATGTGGACTATGGTCTCATTTGAAACTATTCTGCATTAGGTATATTGAATATATTGTTCATCAGCAATACAAATTTGAGTTGAGGCAAAAGCTGGTTGGGGGCAGGGCCAATGCTCTTGGGTTGGTTTATGTTTACTTGCTTTGCTTGCTTTGCTTGCTTTGCTTGCTTTGCTGGCTTGCTTGCGTGCTTGCTTGCTTGCTTGCTTGCTTGCTTGCTTGTAATTGCTTGCTTGTAATTGCCTTGTTGTTTGTTTGTTTGTTTGTTTGTTTGTTTGTTTGTTTGTTTGTTTGGCTGTCTCTATCTCTGTCTTCGCCTCTGTCTCTGTCTGGCCTGTCTGTCCCGTCGTGTCCTGTCCTGTTGCGTGTCTATGGTTGTTTATGGTTGTTTATGTCTGTTTATGTCTGTTTATGTCTGTTTAATTCTGCTTGTATTTGTTTATGATTGTTTGTCAGTTTACGTCTGCTTATGTTTGGTTGTGTTGGTCTATATCTGCTAAAGTGTGTTTATTCCTGTAAACTATGTATGTTTATGTGTGTTTATGCCTGTTTATGTATGTTTCTGTCTGTTGTGTCTGTGTCTGTCTGTGGCTGCCTCTGTCCGCCTTTGTCCATGTCTGTCGGTTTCCGCCTGCTTCTGGCTATTTCTGTCTGTTTCTGTCTGTTTCTGCCTGTCTCTGTCTGCCTCGGTCCGCCTCTGACCGTCTCTGTCGGTTTCTGGTTGTTACTGTCTATTTCTGTCTGTGCCTTTCTTTCGGTGTCCGTCCGCGTCGGTCAGCGTCGGTCAGCGTCTGTCTTTGTCTGTCCGTGTCTGTCTGCGTCTGTCTGCGTCTGTCTGTGTCTGTCTGTGTCTGTCTGTGTCTGTCTGTGTCTGTCTGTGTCTGTCTGTGTCTGTCTGTGTCTGTCTGTGTCTGTCTGTGTCTGTCCGTCTTTGTCCGTCTCTGTCTTTCTCTGCCTGTCTGCGCCTGTTTCTGGCTGTTTCTGTTTCTGGCTATTTCTGTCTGTTTCTTCTTGTTTCTGGTTGCTGTCGTTAGTTTTGTTCTTTAAACAAGAAAACAACTAAACACATGTTGTTCGGCGATGTTCGGCGTTGTTTGATTTTGTTCACTGATTGGATGGATTGGATTGGATTGGATCGGATTCGATTGCGTGCATGAGTGAGTCAGTCAGTCGGTCGGTCGGTCAGTCAGTCAGACAGTCAGTGAGTCAGTGAGTCAGTGGTGAGTCAGTGAGAGAGCGGCTGGCTGGCTCTGGTGCTGGCTCTGGTGCTGGCTCTGGCTGACGTTTGGCTGGCGTCTGGCTCCGGCACAATATATGTTATTCTCCCCTCTTGGTTTGAAGAGAATGTTAAACTGCATTTCGTTTCTCATTTTGCCAGGCCGTATTTGCAAACAGAAGTCAACAAAACAGCTTTCTTCAAAATTCGCAGGGGAGTGCAGTGGCAGTAGCCGAGGGGTTTCATCGGATATGATAGGCATTATCTAACGGGTATATATCCCGTTTGGCCCAGGGTAGCGGCTTGGGGGTGGAGACCAGTTTAGCTGCTTCACTTTCGTACTTCGAAGTTCCATGGGGGTCCTGGAATTCTTAGTTGGTGACGGTCCTTGGTGCGTTTCTGAATACTGCGGGTCTATTTGAGTGAAGCACCCTCAATGCACAAACAGAAGGCTGCAAAGGGGGCCGGGTCCTGTTTGGTCTCCATTTGCCTTGGTGTGCCTTGGTGGGTGCATGGAGTCTCCATGACCCTTTAAAAATGGGTCAATGACCCCATTATTTTGGGTAACGACCCCATTTTTTAAGGGTCATGGAGACTCCAGGTACATGGACTGTTATGGCAAACTAGGGCCTCAGCACGGTCCTGTTTTGTATCCATTTTCCTTGGTTTACCTTGTTGCGTACATGGAATGTGACGGAAAACTAGGGCCTCACGGGGTGGTCTTGCGGAAACCCACACCCCGCCCCACCCCAAAACCAAAAACGGGGGGAACGTCCGAGCCGCCCCCCGCCCGAGGGCCGGGGAGTGCTTTGGCGAGCTGTCGTTGTTGTACAACACGCCCGCGGGCCCAGTGCGTGAGATCCATTTGCTTAAGAAGTTGTTTTTTGTTTAAATCGTCTGTTTTGTTTTTTCAAGGGAATCGATTTCATTGCTGGTTTTTTGTGTTTTTTTTTCTCCAGGGTCTTAGCCAAATGGAAGATGAGATCCCTCGAATGCTCCTTTGCTTGGTGGTTTTCAGCCAGCCGGTCCCTGAGGCTGTTTAGTTGTTTTTAGCTGGTGAGATGTGGTTGGGTTTCCATTTCATCCATTCTTTTATTAGGGGGTGAACCCAAAGGAAGTACGCTAGATCTTTGTCTTAAACAACAAGCGTTGCCGTGCCATTGTGTTTACCAAGCCACCAAGCCCAAAGCCAAGAACCCGAAAATGCCAGATGTCGTCTTGGGAAGACTGTTTAGGGGCACCAAAAAGCTCAAAGACTTGTGTTACCCATGGATTTGGAGGCGTTTGATGCAAGAATCTCTTTCTTTGGAGCAACAGAATCCCAACAAACGAAGGAAGTTAACATGACGCATGGTTTGGCCTGCTCGCTTGGCTGCCAAGGATGCTTCTGAACCTTCTCCACCTATGTCAGCCATTACACGGGATGCCGCCAGACGGTTGAATATTTACACCATGTGCTTTTGGTTCCCTTCAGACGGGAGGGGTTGTTTAACAAATGCTTGCCCCAACCCTTGTGGGAAAGCGACTCCTCACGAATTACAATCTATTGCTGTTTCAAGGACCCCCCGTAGTTTTGATCAACCCGGCTCAAAAACTGGCCCCTGGAGTTGTTCCTTTTTGGGGCGCTTAGAATTTCCCTCAGTGTTCTTTTTTGGATTCGGCCCGGGTCCCGGGTACAAGAGCGAACGGTTCCCACGCTTGGGCTCGAGACCCAGAGTTTTGTTTTTTGTTGATGGGGGCCCCCCTTTTTCAGGGGTCCCTATATTTCCCTTGTTGGTTGTTTTAGACATCACCTTTTTGGCCCATGAAAGGTGAGTATCCCTTGGTGGGGGGTAATGTGTTAAGGGGAACTATAGGGAGCCTTTTTCAGTGGGTCGCTGGTTAGTTGGTGGACCCTCAAACTTCAAACTATCCCTCAAGATGGGTTACCGTAGCCCATAATTTCAGCGCAGTAACCCATTCTTAGGGTTCACTTGAGTGTCTAGGTGGTTTTCCTAGGGGTTGATTCCCCATTTGTCAACCATCGTTCTTTTCAATAACCAACTGTTTTTTTTCCAGGGTTTTCAGTGGTATTCTAGGAAGGATCCGTGGAAAGAATGGGGAAGCTACCCCCTAGAAACCCACCGATTCGGCGAACCTCCGAGTCGGCACCTGGCAACCTGCAAATCCGTGGAGCCTTCCGTGGCCCCAGCCTCAGCTCCCGTGGCCAGAGTCGGTACCTGAGTCACGTGCTCAAAACCGGGAAGGGGAGAATCCCAACCATAAAAAATGGGTGCCGGGATTTTGTTCTTTACATTCTGGGTAGATCATTTCAATACTGGTTATACCAGGTTTTGATTATGACTCACCTGGTTTGGTAAAACCTAAAGGGTGGAGGACAGTTGTTAAAAGAAAAAAGGACACCACCTAGGAGGGGTCCCCGATTTTTAGAAACACCCATGTAAAGTTTTGCCATCTTAGAACCAACAGATGGGTGACACGGGCGCTCAATGTTCAGAGGAGGTCGCTCGTGGTGACCTATACACTTCTTTAAATTCCTCTGACCCCAACCAAGCAAGGGGGAATATATTTTATAGAACCCAAAGCTGGAGTCAGATTCCGACTAAAAAAATGAGAAGATTGGTTGGATTCCCCTGGTTTTGCATACTGAGTTCTTGGGGCCCCTAAGCAAGATGTATCGCATTTTGTCGCCGGAGGACAATCGACTGAGTCGGTGTGATCCTATCAATTAAATCTGCGATGGGGCGGCATTGACCAGTACTTGAGCATCTTCACACCCGTAAAAAATGGGCATTGAATGGCAGAGGGGGGGATGCCAGGAACTCGATTTTATGGTTCCCCTCCTTCTTGAGGTAGTAGGGGGGGGGTACTTGAACAACATAAAGGATCGGCGCGGTGCGAACTCCCCAACCCGCTGGTGCGTCGCGAAAGCGAGTCGAACGCAGCAACTTGGGTCGCCTTTTTTGTGTGGGGAGTCAAGCAAGATAGCCGTGCGAGGAGCATTGGACCAGGAATCGAAGACCTTGCTTAAACTTGGTGCACATGTGATAGTTGACCTAGTCGGCGATCGGAACAAATGGACACTCTACCGTGAGACAGGCTGTCTGGGTAAACCACCTTCCAGTTTATCTTCAGACTCTGGCTTGGCTTGTCTCACCAGACACAACGTTCTTGGGACCTCAGTGAAAGCAACTCTAAGAAGTGAGCCACAAGAATCCTTTCACTTGGTCTCACGCACTGAATTCCGTCTCGGACTTTGTATGTTTTGGGTTTGGACCATTTTAGTGGCAAACAACCAGTTCTTTTTTGGCAACAATCCATGCGATCGGAAGTGGAGTTGGTGTTGATGGTCATCAAGCCCCGAGGTCTTAGACACGCATCATAGTGTGGATGGAAGAACTCCATTTCGCACCACTTTGAAACCATGGTTGAAACCATTGTTTGTTGGTAAGAACAGGGAATCAGACCCATTCCAGGCTGAACGGTGGCGCGAGAAGCGAGCCGATTTCGCAGCCATCCACAGTACGACCCACTTGGAACCCAGTTGCCCAGTTGTGCCCTGTTGTCCTTTTTTCGGGGAAGGGTTCGCCTTTAAAGTCAACCAACCAGAAAAGGATGCCCTTTTCTCCCCTGGCCACTGGGCATCTGACGGAACCTTTTGAGACCGTCCGTGCTGACTGCCGCCGGTGCTAGGTCTATGCCGTGCCTTACCAGGTCTTCAAGCAGTGCTCGTCTCGGATGCCGCGCAACCACCGGCAACCGTTTTTTCCTAGGGTTCCCAAGGCCCCCTTAAAAAGAACGGCTTTCAGACCCAAATTGGATGATGGCAATCCTTAGGCAAAGAATGGTGGTGAAATATGAACCCAACCACATTGTAGTGGTGGGAACTGAACCTCAGGGTTTCCGGTTGCTAGTCCTTTTGGGCTTCGGGGCACGAGAAAACCCCACTGAACTGCCCAAAAAGCAACCGGGGAAGAGCCCCTATTTTTTTCCCGTGAACCAGGACAGTTGTCTGTGGCTATGATCAATGGATATGCTTTTTGCCCCTATCGGTTTTCGGTGGCCCCTATCGTTTTCTAGTGATATTGTCGAGTACTCATATCCGGCCACAAAAAGCGTATACGATATGGCCATTTGGGTGTGTGTCCTTTTTGGACCACGAAAATGTGATGGTGTTCCTCTTGGTTTCCCTTGAAATCCACCGAACAGGGCTAGCCTCACAACCAACCCGCAGTTAGGGGAAATTTCTGGCAGCTTGGCTTCAGATGGGACCTGCCCCAGCGGTAAAATGCGTGCAGGTTGCAATTGCAACCCTGCATCAGTGTCTTAGAAAGTTTTCTTTGTCAGCTTTTGGCTCCCTCATTTTTGGCTGAATCAAGAAGTCAGCTTTGGTTTCACAGGCTCTACATTTGATCAAGGCCCCTGGAAAAGGGCCCGTGTAGAAGGGCCCTTCTAATACTTCTTCCATTTGCTTATGAAGGGCCCTCTTGATTTTAACGGGGATCTATCACTATATCACCACTGCAAGTTGTTGCTTATTATTATTCTTCTTTATTACTGTATATTATTATTACTACTTTCAAGGGGATGTATTCGCAAACGGAGGAATGTAGCAAATGGTCAAACCCTAATCGCTTCCGTCCCGTGTTCCTGCGCTTGCAGGTGCTTCGGCAAGCGCGAGCGGCCGCAGGCCCGACAGTGGGAGAAACCGATTTGGGCAAATGAAGGTTTGTAAGGGATCATCCCCTTGCCAGCAGTTGGTGCAGCCGACTGTTTTTTTTTCATTTTTGTTTACATGTTTCTGGGTACCATTTTTATTACCGGGTTTTGATGAAGACCCACATGTCCCCTTGGGCTACCCTTCCCACTTTGCACCTGGCCTGGCACAGCCAGTACAGTACCTCAAGGGGACCGTTTTTGTCATGCAGGTGCAGGGAGGGTAATGCGCACCCCGGATGTTTTTGAAGCCCGGCTTATTGTGGGGGTGTTCCCATCCAGAAGGGATGAACCCCCACAAAAATGCCAGGGACACCATCTTAGGAAGCACCTCGCCCTCAAACTATCTTAAAACTGGGCTACTGCCCTAAAATAATTGGATGCCAACCAATTTTCCGGGGTAGTTTGAGGGGTGCAGGTAGGAGTTTATTCATCCTGGGCTGACATCTTGCCTAGCTCCCCCAGAAGTGCGCTTCTCTATCTTTTTTTGGTTGGGAGGGTTCCCCTACTAAAATAGACAAAACCGAAGAACAATGGGTACCTACTTATTCTAACCTCTCTACTGGAGGACCTAGATGCTATTCGGATGAACATGACTCGACCGCCTTGGCGAACTCCTGAGAGGTTCAGGCGTGGATCAAGCTGTTGGATGAGGCCGGGAGCGGAATGTCAAAGTCGCGGACCGGGCACTGGGATTTTCTGGTTCGAAAGGACCGCGAGAAAACGCTGTAAAACCTCGAGATGTGGATGGCAACTCGAATTCTGGGGATCATTTGTAAGGTCTACATGAGAATGAAGCACAAATTGGTTGGTTGGTTTCAGGTATGGCAACCTGAGGCAGGTGGTTCTTTTCTGGTGCGTTCCAGGTGAACTTCCTGAACCCGCTGGTGAGGTCGGAAAGGGCAGAGGCTCCGCCTCCCGGCTTTCGCAACCGCGCGGGAGGGCGGTTTTCGGAAGCTTTTCGAACCGCGAGAGGGGCTGGGAGCGAAGGGAAAAGGACTGGGCCCCCCAAAAGACCGCCTATCCCCAAGAACTCACTCAAGTTTCTAGAAAAATATTTTGCATCGGCCCGGGACTTCCGTGAATGTGCCCTTGAAAACCAAACCAGGATTGGGGTCCCCCTATTTGGTCCAAGTCCCTAGCTCCAGACACACCGAATTATACTAGTGATGTTGGTTGAATCCTCACCGGCATCAGATTGCCGAGTCTATCCTCAGCAGCCCAAAGCAACTAAGCCGGATCCAACCTTTGGATTTCCCTGATTTGGTCCATAGCAAAGGTGTCAAGGTTTTAAACGGTTACCCTTCCCAGCAACATAGCATGTGTGGGAGGGTACCTGGAGATCAGTGTCCAAAGGAAACAAGCAATTTTTGGGGGGAGTCCCAAGAAGAGACACACTCATGTGGTCCATGTTTCGTCCAGGTTCCGAAAGGTGATTTATACTGGACCCTCAAACCCTTAAAAATGGGCCACTGCCCCCAAATTCTGGGCATCTGTTCCCACTTTTTCGGGGTAGTTCGAGGGTCCAGGCTCGTTTTTCCAGCGCCAAATTTCTGACCCCGTTCTTCGTATCAGATCGCCGACCAAATTTATTCTTGCGCGTCAGGTGGCCCGAAACGCGGTGGGGCAAATGAGCCGGGAGCTGAGCGATGATGGATCGATCGCCAGCGGGGCGGCAGCTCGTTCCTTCTTTCTTTTCAAGGGAAGAGCTGATAGCTAGGTCTGGGTGTCTTTTTTCAGTGGTACCACAAGGTTGGGGTTGGTTTGAAGGGAAACCAAAAGGAAGCCGCCCAGTTGGGGGGGTCCCTGTGTTGAGGCAAACCCATATCCAGTTCCTTTGTGTTTTTTGGAGTAATCCGTTCAACTACTGCAAATCACGTACCCCTGAATTGGTGGTTTGAGTTGGTGCTTTGGGGATTTGAACCCCTGGTTCTTGTAGAGGGCAATTTATAAACCACCAAACCGCTAATCCAAACCACCAATTAGAGGGAAGCTGAGCAAAGGGTAGCATTGTTTCGCCACCGAAGGTCCGGTTGCAAAGAGGAGCGAAGCCTGATCTTGCGTCTGTTGGGCTGTCTCATCAGCTTTGTTGGAGGCCTCTCATATACAGGGGGCGGGGGGGCTGGGGGGTCTGTGTAGATTTGATGCCACCTTCGAGGTGGATCTCTTCAAGCTGTGCTTTGGCCGAACGAGCCTTCGTCGTTCGTTTGGACCAGGTTTCGCACGAAAAGCCATGCTTAAATGTAGGATGAGTGAATGCCTCCTTTGAACCTTTACCCTGAAGTAGCACACTGCAAACTTTTTGTTGATACGGATGTTTTTGATACCCTAGGAAAGGGGCAACCGTTTCGAACGTCCGTTTTTGTTGGGCGAGCCAACCGGAGGCTTACATTTAGGGTCTCAGCCCTGGACATGTCGCTCAGCTTGCTGCCTGGAGCTTTCAGCCCGGACCGTGTTTTTGTTGACCCATCTTTTTTTTTTTTTTATAATCAAAGGCACCGCATTTTTGCGTGTTGGAAGAGAAAGCCAACAGGAAGACCACCATTTAAGGGGGATCCCCTACAAGGTTTGTTGGGCCTCCAAAACTATTGCATACAAATATGCAATAGAATGATCTTGATCAGATAATATGGCATCTTCTCTGTACCTGGACCCTCAAACTACCCTCAAACATGCGTTCTTACCCCCCTTATTCTGGTGTCAAAACTCATTTTTATGTCAAGTTTGAGGTCCAAGCACGATGTTTTCTGAGGACCTGATGCATTTTGGTACATGTTTTCTCCCCCGGCCGGCGAAAGCGCCAAACCTTGAGGCTTTAAGCCCGGCGAGTGGGCGCCCACCTCGGTCACCTGGGCTGTGGGCGAAAATGTCGGGGTGTTTTCTCACCAACCGAAAAGAGTTGACCCGTGGTGATCAAAAACCGGGGAACCCCCGAGGGGTAAAACCGCTCGGTAAATGGAAAGGGAGTAAAACGTGTCGCCTGGTTTCATTGTGAGCCGTACCCATTTTGCACGCTGTTCCCCATTAGTAGAACAGGGGTTGCTGGATTTCCCCAGATCTCAAGTTGATCAATTTACTGGTGGTTTCCATTGAAACGATTGGAGTCCACTTTTGGAGCAACCCTTTAAAGACAAACACGGCTCGGACCCTGTAGAAGAAGGAGCCCGCAAAACCACAGTTGTTGAACCAACACACTTTAAGTAGAAAGGGCCCGGGTGGTTGTTTTCCTGGAACCAAGTTTTGGTTGTTCCACCATTGTGAGTCACTTGTGGCAATGGCAGGGTCGGACGGTTTGCAACCCTGGGTTCCAAATTGGAGGCCAAACAGTCTATCTTCATCGACCAGTCAAAGCGGATGAACATAAAAGTCTGACCCTCCCACCAACTAACATGGAAGTGCAAAAAGGCCCTTTCCAAGAGGAAAGTCGTTTTTTTATAGGGGTCTGGTGGGAGGGTAAGGGTCCTGATAGAATTTGGGTCCCCTAATCAGCTTGTACGGGGACCCCCCGGGGTCTGCAGCCTAAGCCCCAGGAGCCTGAGGGTAGCTTTACGCAAATCGAAAGTTCGGAGTGCCAGCTGTGGTCAATCAGGGGTTGCCCTGGATGCAGGCCGTAACTTTTGGAGGACGGCCCAGTACTTTGTGGGTTGCCATTCACAACTCGACTTTTAAAACGGAGCCTTGAGGGGATGTGTTTATTGTTATTATTATTATTATTAGTATTATTATTATGATTATTATTATTATTATTAGTATTATTATTATTATTATTATTATTATTATTATTATTTTTATTATTATTAGTAATAGTATTATTATTATTATTTATTATTATTATTAGTAGTAGTATTAACTATTATGTTTAATTATTATTATTATTAGTATTATTATTATTGTTGTTGTTATTATTGTTATTATTGTTATTATTATTATTATTATTATTATTATTATTATTATTATTATTATTATTAGTAGTATTATTATTATTGTTTATTATTATTATTATTATTATTATTATTATTATTATTATTATTATTATTATTATTATTGGTATTATTGTTATTATTGTTATTACTATTAATATTGTGATTATTATTAATTATTTTTAATTGTTATTATTATTACTATTATTAGTGTTATTATTGTTGTTTTATTATTATTAATATTGTATTATTAAAATCAAAAAATCAATAACGCGGCTGCAAGCTTTGGGATCATTTGTGCACACACCCTAGAGAAACTCGTCAACTTGCTCGACCTTTGTGATTGGATCTTGGATGCACTTGGTTCCTCCTGGGCATTGGGGTTATCTTTTTGTGGGAGGATGGCCCATCCACGTAGCATGCATGTGTTCATCTTCTCAAACTAAACCTGGGGTTCCGCTCAAGGCAGAGATGACCCTGGTTGGATGGACTTCCCAAGGCGAAACCTGGCGTTGAGTCCCTTTTCAGTGTTGAGTGGGGTTCCTTTGGTGGTGTTCCAAATGGGTGGTTTCCCATTTCGCCTCTACAGAAGCCAGGGGTTCACATCCACAGACCACCAATCCGAACAACCAACCTTTGGTGCATTTTGCTTGGATGCTAGGACTTTAACTTTTTGCCAACTAATGGGTTTTCCATGAAACCACTAAAGGTTAAACTTCTAGCAGGGGATCTGAGGACAGCCCAGCAACCAAGACGAGTTCTCGGCGCACAGGTCATGACGCAGGGCGAGATGACAGAGCAGCTTTGGTTCGTTGTCGAGAAGGGTGGCGCGGAGACCCAAAGGCATAGGTGTCCTTTTTGGTTGGTTTGTCTGGGGTCATCATTTTGACGGTTTCTGGGGATTATGGAATCGGTTATTTCCCTTTAACCCACCACTTAGGGGGTGACTTTGATCATGGAACATAGTGAAGCCAGTTTGTTTAAAACATACAGGGCGATTCCTGGTTTAGACGGGGTTGATGCCCCATTTACCAGGGAAACCCATCTATTTTTCCAAAAGGCCACCTATGCCCAAAGGGGTGATCCTGAGGTTGTTTTGGGTCACCTGCGCAACCCTTTTTTTGCGCTTCAGGGCCGTCTGTAGCTCATCACTTCTGTGAGAGGCCAAGGGAATCGTTTTTCAATTGCCAAGGGGATTCGCAACCGCAGCTTCTCCTTCCCTTCCGATCAAAATTAGGAAGTTTCTCGGATGGTTGAAAGAGAGAAGGGCCCCCTAGTTTTGAGAACCATCCTTTTTCTTGGCGTGTCTTTGAGGTACCCCCTGGTGGGTTTAAAAGGACACCCTAAGGGGAAGACCGAAGCCATTTTCTGGGGTCCCCTAAAAGAGGACACGACATGCTGTAAGCGTTTCTGAAGTAGAAGCAGGGTTGTGGGATCATTCGGGGTTTCTCCAAGTACTTCTGTGATACTTTTGGGAATCCCCCTTTCTATGAACACAATAGTCTTTGGAAAGCCCTTCCCGTTGTAGTATCACAGAAGTGGTCATTCCCCACAGCCCTGAGTAGAAGCAAACCTCCAGTCAGAGCGAAGTTTTCGCTGTGGGTCCCACGCATTGGAATCCTTGTGTGACATTTACATGTACTTCAGCATGTTGGCGATCGATCTGGTGGCATATTGGCGTCTCTCATCGGTGCACTCAGGGCAACATTCAGATACTCTGCAATATGTGCCCCCCCTACTCAAGCGCCTCTTCTTCTCGCTTCCTGGCTTCCTGCACTGGAAACGTTGAGGGAGACCATTTTGTCGACCAACAGTTTGGACCTTTGGCCCCATGTACGCAGGAAGTTTGTTTGTATTTCAGGTAAGCCTCAAGTGGTGCTTTGGATTTGGATCTGAAGCTCTGGTTGAGGGTCAACGGGAGCCCAACCAAAGAACTGATCCAAACCACCAATTGAAAGGAAGCTGATTCTTTGTTTCTCCCCAGTTACTTGGAGACCTGGCAAGAGAGTCTTGGAGTCTTAGAGACTTGAAACAGACGGGTCTACCTGAAAGGTCCTTGATTCAATAACTGTTTCTAGAGTAGGTTCAAGGTGTCAAGATTTGACCATGTTGCGACCTAAAAAAGGACCAAAACCGAAGAATAGACGACAGTTGGCCGTGCCAAAAACCAGGGGACCTCAACACTTGTGGTTTTCGCATTGTTTTCTCAAAAAAGTCAACCCCACAGAAGGGGCAAAAGCACAACACGACAGACCCAAACAGAATATGGTCCCCTCAAATGGTTTCTGTTTGGTTTCGGTTCAACTACCAAACAAAAGGGGTCGAAGTATCAAGCTTTTTGAGGTTTCCTTTGGTTTCCCTTTTTCAGGACCAACGTCCTCCCCTTCCGATCGATCTGCTGAACACTGTAGCCATCCCTGTTGAATGCCAAAGGGCCTGACAAATTTGAGCTAAAAGCTGCATCCCTCTGGTTTTTGTGGGGCCGATCACATGGAACCTGTGCAAGGGGTGTTAGGTTCCCGGAAGCGTTGCCCGCTTGCAGGCTGCAATATGATGCGCAAAGACTCAGCAGGCGCAAGGGCTTCGTATCACCGAGAAAGACAACACAGGTCGGGGATCAAAATATGAGTTTCCCCAAAGCCCGAGATCCCGAACTTACTTTTTGGGGCTTGCCTCACACAAGGAAACCTTAATCGATTCATGAAACAGTAGGATCATGTTTGTTTTGGGCATTTGCGTTGGCGAATGAGGGAGCTCATTTGGATCTTTGGACCTTTTGACGCCTACTGACCTCCGAAGTCTTTCTGGCCCCTTGGAACCAGGAGACGCCATTGTTCCTAAACCAGAAACTGCTCCCCCCCGCCGGCAGATGTTGAAACTAGCCCTGCTCCTGGCGTATTGGCGAAGGCCTTGAACTTGTATGGGCGAAGTCATCTCAGATTGGAAACAAGGGTTGGAAAGAACAGACATCGGGTTGGGAATGTAAACTTTGGCCCTTCTGAAATGTCAAGGGTAGTTTCGTTTAAAGGGTTTTGGAGGTACGGAGTATACCAGTTGCAGGGGTATATACTGCCTAACAAGCTTATATGTGGCATACAAGCATCCATACCTCGAAAACGCATACCTGAAGATGCCCTTGAACATGGACTTCCACTTGGCAGAGTTGGTCACAAGCAACGAGCTTGCCCACGTCCAGCGCGAGGATGGATCGTCTAGCCATCGTTGCGACGTGGAAGCTAGAAGGTAGCCCTTACCCGGCTCCCTTGCCAGGCAACTCTATGTTATCTTTGGTGCATTTTGCCAAAAATGTTAGGACTTTAACTTTTTGCCAACTAATGGGTTTTCCATTAAGCCACTAAAAGTTAAACTTTTAGCAGGGGAGCAGAAAGCAACCGAGTTATTATATTTACCTCCATTTTTTTAGGCGTTCACGTCGACAGCGGGCGGCCGAAATAGTGGGTAATGGGATACGGGGTTTCGGTTTCTTCTTTGGTTTCCCGGGCAGAAGGCTCCTGGATTTCCTCTCGTGCCTCGAAACTTGCTGGTGCTTAGTAATTACCTGGGCATTCTCTTGAGGAAAACCATAGGAACGGGATGGTCTATTTCGGGGTCCTTCGGACGATCCCAACCATAAATAGCTGCTGCCGCCTTCTTAGCTCTTTACATGTTTCTGGGATTGCGACCGTTTTTGTACCGGGGTTTGATTTATGCCTCATTTCTCATTCCCTACCTATCGCGCCAGCAAGTCAAAAAGAGCCCGGACCCGCCAGGCCAGGTGGAGTTTTCCGCGGAGCTCCGGCGAGGCCGCCCGCGCCCGTCGGTGCGGTGGGCGGTTATTTTCTTCTTCTTATCTTTTCTCGATTTTGCGGGCTGGGACCAAAGCATCGGTGTTTGCGGGCGCCTGGACCTTCAAACTACCCTTAAAGATTGGCGTTTGCCCGAAGCTATGGGGTGATAACCCATGTTGTATTTTTGAGTGTTTTTGTTTTTTTCTTGCGGGTAATCCATTGTTGGTTTGGGGTGGGAATATTGTCGGGAGGTTGGGACTTATTTCAACGAACGGCCAAACCACCTGACCCCCAGAACACCCTGTTGCCTAGTTGGTTTCCCAAACTGCCAAATCTTATGATGAAACCTGTTTAAATTGATATGGTTGATAAGACCAAATGCTGTGGATGGACAGAAGTTTGCACCTGCCAGCCAACCCTGCAAAACATGGATGAACCACAAATCCCACCTGGTCTGAAACGGGTTTTGTCCATCCGCTGTATTTTATGGTAGCAACGGAAATGGCCTACACTCCAGCAATCATGGAAGCTCCCAGAAGGCCTCTGCAAATTGAACCAAGTCTTCCATGAGGGCAATCATGTCCCATCGTCAGAGGCCCCAACAAGGGACCCCCCCACAAGACCCCCAAGCTTCCCTATTCGCCCCAACAAAAAACAGCGTTAGTGGCAAAACAGGCTCGGGGATTGGGGAATCGGCCCTATGGGGCGGGCCCTTGACAACCACAAAGGAGTTTGTTTCTTGTCTGGGCCGCTGAGGTAACCCCAAATTGGTGGTTTGGATTTGGGTTTGAACCCCTTGTTCTTGGATGAGTAGGAAACCACCCCTCTCGAAAGACCTCCAATCCAAACCACCTAGGGGGAAGCTGATGCCTGGAGAAACCTCCCCGGAGGCCACCACTTTGGCGAGCGGGCCATTTTCCTGCAGCAGCACGCGCCCCAGAGATTTTTGGTGAGCCAGATACTCGGACTCTCCAAGAGGACGGTTTGATTTGTTAGACAACATATGAAACAGCATCTGCACAAAAATATTTGGCGTATGCAGATTTGGGCCAAGATCACCCGAGTCATTGTCGTTGTTCGTTTTGCTTGCCCTGCAAAAAAAGCACCCGCGCACCCGCGCACCCAGAAGGCCACGCTCACACGCAGACACAGACACAGACGCAGACACAACAAACACGCACGGCCATTTGGCTGGGGCTCAAAAAAACGGAATTCCAAAATGGAACCCTGGTAGGTGGAAACATGGACCAAAACCTGCGGTTTGCCCCTCCTGTTTAATTTTGAGCCACACCCATTTAGAGTCTTGGGCTCCAAGCTTGCGGATTGGCTGGAGCCGAAGCCAACGTTTGGTTGGGTGAAATCGTATTCCGTTTTTTGTACCTCTTCTCGTGTTGGTTGCCGTCGTTCTTGGCCAACATGCTCCGACAAATATGCACACACGTTGGGAAAATCAAGGCCTTTTCCACTAAACCCCCAAAAAGTTCAGTTCCCACCATTAACTACAACAATGGTTGGGTTAATCTAACCATTGTTTGCCTTAGCGTTGGGGATTGTCATCATCTAAGTTGGGTCCGCTTGGACCATGCTTTTAGTCGGGTAAGGAAATTGTTGGGAGGGGTTTTCAAACGCCTTGCGAGTTGGCGACCATGGCAGATGAATTGGGGGCCAGCCAACCGTCATGCTTCACATTTGAGCCAGGGTGGCATTTGAAACGCTTGGTGACCCAAAGAATTATTCAAGAAATACCAGGTCTCCGGACTGGAATGCGGCGAGACGGCGTACTGCGGCTGTCCACCAGCCTCATGATCAAATCGTAGATGATAGAATTCTACTGTTGTGGAGCAACCCTGATTGCCCAACCCTTTCTCCACTCCGTCTCCCGCTTAAAACTGTCCTGGCCGCAAAAAGGGTTGTCGGGGTATGGGCAGGTGGGGATTGATACAAGGGGCCATTCAGACACGCTATTTGTACCCACAGCCCGTGAGGGTTGCCGTCACCCCCGAATGACCCTTGTCCTGCCCAGGGTTTCGGTTTAGGGTTCAGGCTTAGGTTTAGGGCTTACATTTTGGGTTCAGAGTTTAAGTTTGGGGTTTAGGGTTCAGGTCTAGGGTTCAGGTTTAGGGTGTAGGCTTAGGGATTAGGTTCAGGGTTCAGGTTTAGGGATTAGGTTTAGGGTTCAGGTTTAGGGTGTGGTTTCGGGTTTAAGTTTAGTTTGCTAGGTGACTTGCCTCTCTGCAGGCAAGCTGCTAGTGCATCTCTTAGAAGCTCTCAAGAAGTATCGGCTAGCTTTGTCCGAACGGCACATTCTCAGCAGCCGCCGTCTTTGCCCTAGCGCTTGGCTATAAGTATGGTTATAATTGTTGTTTTTGATTGTGTGATTTTATTTTAAATGATGTATATTTTATAATGAATTCGAGCACGTGGTAGCAAAGGCGGAAAGTGCATCAGTCGGATTAGGCCTCTAAGAAGTCTAAATTCGGGCGTCGGGGCGTTGCTTTGGGGCGCAGGCAACCTTCAGGGGCTGGCCGTATTTGTATGACCATGACGTGGTTTGTTGTAACGTCCCGGACATTCTCAGTCTGACTATCCACCTGGCCCCTCAAACAACCCTTCAAAATTTCAAAACGGGACGTTGCCTCCAAAATTATGGGCGGTGATTTCCCGGTTTCCCGTATTTGTCCGGTAGTTTGAGGGTCCAGGCCAGGATTTCCCTTTGGTGACTCCACCTCGGCGCGGCTTCGAGGCGAGTGGCGGAAGTCACAGTGCAGGCGGGAGCTCGCGACTCCGAAAGGGCCACGTCAGCTGACCCCATGCCGGGGCTCCCTAGTGGTTTTAAACATCACCTTTTTGGCCCAAGGTGAGTATTGTTTGGTGGGGGTGCTGCTTTGAGGGTAAATATAGGGAGTCCTGCACTACCATCAATCGTCACCCAAGTGGTGAAAGGGACGCCCGAGAACCCCCAGGACATGGTTGTTGGAAACATGTTGCATTTTGGCTTATTGTGGTTTAGTGGGAAATCCCATCACTTCACTGCTAAAGTTTAAATTTTGCTCCCCTTCCAACGTCAACCAAGAGGACATGGTCAAAATCGTGGCCCCAGTGTCAGCTTTTTCTACGGGTGTTGGTTGAGTCGCCGAGGTGACGCCGGAGACTGGCTTCAAAGCCAATCCCCAAGCATCTGAAGATTGCGGGTTTGGGTTCAGGATCCCCATGTCGCGAGTCACAATCGAATCCCGGGTAATTGGAGGGTAAGGGGCAAGCAGAGATTGGGTGCGTCCGCCAGATCAATTCTTTACATGGTTCTGGGACTATTCTAAGACCAGATTTGGATTATTACCCATTGAATGTCAGAGTGCGGAGCGGGGTGGACATTGAGTCGGGTATCGTTAGCCTCTCAACAGAAACCACCTGCATATCAATATATGTGTATAAACAAACAAACAAAGAATACACCAAACACATGATCTACTGTACTATGCCATATTGTATGATATTGCATCATACCGTGTATCAGAGTACAATATACGTTGCATCATAGTATTTCCAGCCATACTGGATGGAACACTCCAGCACCACTTTGAAACCATGGGAGACCGTTGTTTGTTGGTATTTACAGGGGAATCATTCAGGGCTTCTTACATGCTGCGAAATGGATTCCGACACCATCCACAGTATTTCCCCTAGGCTTCCCAAGGCCATTAAAAGATTGGTCGAGGTTGCCAGACTTTTTGTTGCCGAAAGACCGTTTTTTGCGCCTGGCCCTGAATATCAATGTGTGTATGCTGATCATTGTGCTTACAATTCTGAAGATGCTTCCAGTCTTCGGCCCGCGAGAAACCCAAGAACCCCGCAGGCTGGCCCCAAGGGCATGCTGGACGCCTCAGCGGTGTGCGCAAAGGGGAGCTGCAATTTTGAGCGGCAAAGCTCGGTCAACACCTCACCTCCCGCGTTTCTGGACTTTAAACTTTTTGGGAAGACCAGGTTGGTGGTAAAAACAAATGGTCAGACTTTTTTCTGGCCAATCCACTCCGGAAGTGAGACACGTCTGCAAGGCGAATAAAACCTGATAGAAGTATCAAGAGACAGTGCTTGACTGTCAAAGACCAGGAACGGGCACGGCAGGAACCTTTCCTAGGCGGGTCGAAGATCTGAGAAGCATACCGGTGGGCGCGTAATCAGTGGCCCTAGCAAAGTGGATCGGTTGCCGTACTGGCAGAGTCGGTTGTCGTACAGCCTCCCAACAATTTGCATAGTGGTTGGCTGTTGGTCTACCCTCCTGTTGTTGCCATGGAACCCACCAGAGAAATGCTCCGGAAGAAGTCGACAGGAGGCTGCGGCGGGAGCCTCGTCCAACTCGTCCTTTGGAAGTCCTAAGTTGCGCGAGTTGAACCAGGTATAAAACGCCGGCAGAGGCTCCCTTTTGGCTCCAAGCCATGGGTGTTGTTTCGGCAATGGTTCAATAGACTCGGGTTCCACTGGTTCATCGCTATGGTTTTTGGGCAACTTTTGGATGCGTCCAGACAAGACTCCTTGGGCCTCTTTCCGTTTAGCTAATTTTGTTCGGGACTCGCTTCCTCTCTTCCTTTCTTCTCCCTCCCTTCTCCTTGCTGCAGCTTCCTTGTTTGCCACCTGGCTGTCTCATTTGGTTGCACGGCCGCATTTTGGCTACAAAGCTTTGCCGCGGAGGCTTAGAAGCCCCACCTACTCCAACCCACCCGACCTACCCGACCTCCCAACCTACCCACCCTACCCAACCTACCCAACCTACCCCATCCACCCACTCCAACCCGTGCCACCCACCCCAGCCCCTTTTCCATCACGTGCCCCCCCCGCTCGGACTGAGCTGAGCATTCATACAACATCCTTAGCTCCCGAATCTCATTGAACAAAGAGCACATCCTTAACGGGTGGTCAAATGCTTCGGACACTCATGATACTTCATTGACCTGAAATGAGGAAGCCCTTGGGACGGGACCTCAACAAACACACCATATGTCTGTTTTTGAGGGTACCCTTTGACTTAAAGGGGAACCAGAAGGAAACAACTATCTTGGGCATCCCCCCCCATTTTGACACATACCCAATGTAAGTCTCTTTTTGAGGCACCCACCACCCACGATTCACCCCCCACCCCACCCCATCCCTAGGGACCCCTTTGGTCGACCAGGTCCGTTTCCCGCTAACAAAAAGCCACTCTGCGCCATGAGCACTCGCCGGGACATCAGTTCGGCAGAGCGGGCGGCTTCAGCGCTCACAGGGTATGTGGCTGGGTCCATGGTGGTTTCTTGGCTTTTGCCCTAGGCCCCACCCGGGGCGAGGGGGAGGGGCGCTTGGGTTGCGTAGATTTGCCTCTTGCGTAGTTCTTCTCTATATGCCCATGTTGGGCCAAGATGAGTTGCATGGTGGGGTGATGTGTTAAGGAGAAACATTGGACACCCTGTAACAAAGTAGGGATTTCATTTATTTATACGTTTTTCTTACAGCGACAGCCAAATTGGACATGACGGGACCGCTGTTGCCCAGTGGCGCCCTTTTCCTTTTTTTGGAGCAGGGTTCCCCTTTAAACTTAACGAACCAAAAAAGGATGCCTGTTTTCCCCGTTGCCACTGGGCATCTGAGGAACGGGACCCCTGGAATTTCAAATTTATAGTTGGCTGATTACTTTATCATGACCCCTTTATTTTGGGTAACGACCCCATTTGTTACGGGTCATGGAGACAGGTAGCGATCCCTTCTCAACTTTTGGGGGTCAAAGACCAAGCCGGGTGTACTTTGCCCAGGATTCATGTCCTGAAGCCGAGGGCAGCTTGACGTGCGAAGTGCAGTGGTTCAATGACAGGCCCTTTGCCGCCCTCGCCCCGCAATTTGTGCACTTCGCCCGTGGAATCAGACAAGATCAGAGAATTAGCAATGGATAAAATCAGGTATCGGTTTTGGGTAGTTCTTCGATGTCTGCAGTTTCGCGGGTTGGGTATCGGTTTTGGCCACTCCCGTGTGGGTTGCTTGAAATGTCAGCTGCTCCTCTGGGGATCAAGTTTAGTTCACCCAACACTTCCAGTCTTTCGCGCGCTTAGGCGTTCTTTTCTCAAATACGAGGTGAATACATGAACTTGAGCTTATCTTTTAGATTTATATTTTGAAGTTATTTGGTTTCTAACCTAAGGTGTTGAAGCCAAATTCTTTGTGAGTGAGTTAGGAATTTTTAGTTTATGAATTTGTATCGAATTGGATAATGTTTTTCTTCGACTTCTGGTTTAGTTTTCTCTTGCTTTTGTTGGTTTCCAAGCGCGTGGCCATTCGCCAAGCAACAAATGCAGTCAGTGTTGTTCTTTAGACAGGTTCCGGTTTTACCACTTTTGGAGGCGAACACCCCCACATGAATCAACTGGGGTCGATTAATATGGAGACAACAGTAGGTTTCTTACAGAAGCCGAACCAAGATTCGACCCTACACCCTGAACCTTAAACACAAAGCATCCTTAAAGCCCTAAACCCTAAAACCCGGCCGAAAGACCCTGAATAAGCTACACAAAGATTAAGCTTTTAAAAAACGGAAACCCTAACCCCCTTATTCATAAACTGGGGTTGAGTAATATTGGGTCAACATCATCTGCTGCCAGAGCTCGCTTGGTACAGAGCGCCAAGCTCAGGAGTGCGGAGGAAGGCCCTTTCGATTTGAGTTTCCGAAGAGTTCGCGATTTGGATGGCCACCGGCAACATGCAATGTGAGTCCTAGAATTGGGCTGCGCTGGTCGGCCGGTGGGGCTAGGCTTGTTCAACAAAACAAGAGTGAGACACGGTTCTACATGTACATGTGTACAACACTAGTCATGAGTTTGTTTGTGGGCCCGCCTTTGTGCCTCTCAGGTTGTTCCGTTTGACCGGGTCAAGACGCTCATGCAGGCAGGATGCGCTTCCGATTCCTTGCAGGATGCTGGCAAGTTGTAGCTTGTGGCGAGCTGACGAGGGAAGACTTGCTGGTGCTCAGTAGGGAATGACCCAGGGTTTGGGAATGAGCCTAGGGATTCCCTTAAAAGGAAGTTTGTTTCGCGGGGGCCATGCTCTCATTCCCTGAGAACCAGCAGGAGTCATAGTAGGGAAACCTGGCGAATTGGCGGCTTTCCTTTCGGTCTCCCGTTTAAGCCAAGCTAAAGGATATGGCCATGGGTCAAAATCCCGTACTGCCAGGCAACATCCCAATCCAACCACTAGAATAGGTTCCAAAATGGGTGGTGAGTTCACCTACCAACCAAAATAAAATCCCGTTGGTTTTGACAACCACAGCCCCATATGGGAGGTTGCCATCCCAAGCAAACCCTGCGCCGGTCTTGGTGGAGTCTCGCCGAAATGGTCGCCAAAGGGGCCCTAATTAGAGTTCACGCCTCAGACACTTTGGTGCACGTTGCCAAGGGATGTTAAGACTTTAGCTTTTTGCCAACTAGTGGGTTTTCCGTATTAAACCACTAAAGTTAAACTTTTAGCAGGGGAGCAGAAAGCAACCGAAGATCGGTGTGCAGCTTCGCAAGTTGCAGGTCGAAGTCTTGCCCTTTTGTTGCTCAGTTGCCGCTCCCAGTAGCCCATTCCAGTTCCCACTATAGCATCAGAATTTCCCACGGGACTGGTGGAAGAACGAAGGTACGCCTTTCCAATTCCTTCAAACATCATTTGAATCAATTCACCAAGCATGAATTTTAGCTAAACAGAAGAATCAACATGGCCTTCCCAGCTCCTTCTTCCTACGCGTTTGCCCCCCGTCCCCCCTCCGCGGGCGCTCGGCTCACAGGCCCATCCTGGCACTCACTCCTCGGCCACCAGCGTGGCGCGCCACGTCTTCCGCCAGGATGGCCTGCGAGGTCTCTACCGCAGCTCGGCAGTTCGCCGCGCGGCGCGCGCGTGCGGCGGATCGGCGGATTGCGGGGGGGGGGATGGTGGGGTGGTTGAACTGTCGCCCGTGGGCTTTCGGTTGGGCTTGGGACAAATGCTTGTTGCGTTTTACAAGCTGGTTTTTGTTGTTGAGGGTTGGTCGTCAGGAGAGGCCCAATGGAGTCGATCCCTCGGGCTCGGAAACTTGAAAGGGCTCCATTTTTCCCCCTGTGCCAAATTGAGAGAGTCAGAAGGGGATTTGTAAGGTACCCCCATTAAATGAATTCGGCAAAGAATGGTGGTTATATCAACCCAACCAGTATTTGAATGGTGGTAACTGAACCCCAGGGGGATGGATACGCGGGGCTTAGCTAGTGCATTTGTGTTGGTGAGGGGTTTGGCCCGCACGAACATGTGCTTGTTTTGAGCACCAGCAGAGCGTGATTCATGAATGTATAGGACTCCAGCACCCCCCAACTACTGCTATTTCCCATGCCCAAAACCCAAAGTACTGTCCAAAAAGCTGTGGTTGAGGCGTGCTGCAAGACTCCTTACAAGCCCAGGTGGTTTGGACACTCAACTTTTGATCGCTCCGTTCCCTGGCTGCAAGACGGAAACTGGCCGAAGGTTGAGAATGGCACAAGTGTGAAAAAGACATGCAATTTCTTTGGGAATGCTTGTATACATTGTCTTTGTTTGTTTGTCTTGTTTGCCCGTTCTTGCGAGCAACTCTGTCGGCATGACTTTTATTCAATATGGGGTTGGCTCATGGGGGAACCGCCCCAAAATGGCTGATTTCCTGTTGGTTCCCTTAAGAACCACCACCCCAAAAAAAGGCGCATCCTCAACAAAAAGACACACCCATATGGTCCACCTTTTAAGGGTGTGTCAGGGATTCACCCAGAGAAGTCCCCTAGAACCCACTGTTTTTTGGCCGACCGCCTGATGCACGAGCCGTGTGAGAAAATGGTAGCCTTTGCATAATGTAAAAAGCTCTCAAAATGGGTTATAAGCTCCTAGGTTTGATGCAATCACCCATTCCAGGAAGCCACTTGGGTCAACACCGTTTCGGGCTCCCATTTTGGTTGGGATGGGTGAATTCACCCACCCATGTCAGGCTTCCTATCTTAGCGGTTGGATTGAATCGGATGTTCTTCACAGCTTCCATCACGAGCTCCGAGCCTTGAGCCAGTGGAGAGAAGTCGAGCCATAGGGGGCGCCCTATGTCGTTTTGTTGTTTTTTGTTTCCCGTTTTTGTTTTCTTCTTATTTTTTCTAGCTATCTGTTGTTTTTCTTTTCTGTGTGTTCCCCGTTTTGTTGTTTGTGTTTTTCTCTCGTTTCCTTTTTTTCCGAGTCCTTCAAGGGCGGCTGCCCAATTTGTCGTCTCAAAACAATTCACTGGGGTTCAGTTACCACCATTAAAACAGTGGTTGTGTTCATACAACCGCCAGTGTTTGCCCTTCAAGATTGTCATCATCCAAGTGGGTCCCCTTGGGCCATTCTTTCAATGGGGGCAAGGCCATTCTTTCAATGGGGGCAACTTGGGAAGCCTAGGGACTGGATTTTGTTTCTTCCCCCATCTGAGCCCTGTCGAAGCTAAGGTTCACTGTCATCTACTACAGTGGCTTGGCATTTTTTTCCGCAGCGTTCCGAAATCGGATGCTCTTGTCCTTTCCAAGGAACCCATGTGCTCGAACGCGTTTACTCCATTGGCCCCCCTGAGCCCGGTCAATGAATCCGCCAGGTTTTGGCATGAGCCCCAGAACCTTCCTCTCCTTGGGATTCCGAAGCTATCGACCACGAGCCTGTGCACAAGAAATCATCTTTTGCCAGTGCGGTACTGTGTGTGTTGCCTGTACGCCTTTTTCCGTGAGGACGAACGGTGGAAATTTGGGCGTCCCTTTTGGAGGGTCTCCCTTTTAGGGTGGTTTCAAAGGAGCTTCCAGGAAAACTCACTACCAGTTGTTCATAGCTTTTTTTGGGCGGGGGGGTTCCAAATCAAGACGAGCCATTTGTCGAGGGGCTGATTCCCCATTATTTGCAACCATCGTTCTTTCCCAAAACCGGATCAATTCTCCCTGGGTTTCCGGAGGTTTTCTAGAAAGATTCGGATCCCTGGAAAGAATGGAAATGGAAGGTACCTCTAGAATTTGGAGAATGCCGAGGAAAGCTCACCACCAGTTGATTGC
>CAUJNA010003490.1:497364-568427 GCA_963377175.1 Effrenium voratum
CTTCAGCTGCCCAGCCCTGGGGTTTGTTCCGTCGATCGGTGCGGATGTTGTCCAGATGGGGGTCAGATCGGTGGACCAAGAGCAATCACTATCTTCATCAGGTTCATTTTTTTTTGTTTCTTTCGGTTTCGGTTCAAGTATTTTCATCATTTTGCTTTATACATCCTGCACCCTACCCCTAACTTACCTCTTAAAAACACAACTTTTCAACTTTTTGGGTAACATGGGCTACATGTCTGTAAAAGATGAACTTCCCCAGGGCTTGGAGTTTTAAGGGGTAAGCTAAACATCACCCCACAACTGTGGATGCTCAAACCCTGGAATGAGTCGATTCCCATGTAAATGGCTTCCCATGGATTCCCATAATTTCAACGTGGTGCAGGATTTCGTCCATCCACAGTATACAGAAGAAACATTCATAGCGGTCCTTGTTAGGTGAGTTTGGCCAAAAAATAGATGGGTTCCACTGGGTTTAGACTTATTTTGTTTCACAGGGCCATTTGATTTGGATGTGTCTTTTTAAGGGGACCCCACAAAGAAACACCATGCTTTTGCGTTTGGTTTCCTTTGAAACTCACCAAAAAAAGGCGTCCGACACATCGGGAACCTTGCTGCCCCCCGCCCTCTTCCCCCCTTCCCTTCCTTGCCCTCCCCTCCCTCCCTCCCCCACCCCCCCCCCAACCGCCCTCCCCCACCTCTCAGCCCCCTTTTTTCCTGGACCGGCGTCGAGCCAAAAGCCGCAGGCCGCCTCAACCTGAAGACGCTGGTCCAGGAGCAGCGGGCTCGACCGCTGAGCCCCCCGATTCTCCAAAAAGCGTAAGCGAAGGGACCTGACATGGGTAGTGAAAATGGGGGGCCATGGTTCAAAACCGTTTTGGGATCCCATTTTGGGATAGGCGAATTCACCACCCATTTTAGAACCTATTTTAGTGGAGATTGGGAATTTCACTGGGGGTACGGGGTTCTGACCCATGGCCACATGGGCGGTGAAAATCGGGGGGATCCCCCCAAAAACATGGATGGCTAGGGGACATTACCTCGTTCAAAGGAGAAGCAGCAAGCCTTTTTCCCCCTTCTTCTTCTTCCCTGGCTCGTGCCTGCCATTTGGGTATGGGTCAAAATTAAGCCACCAGGAATTGGACCGCAGGTTAAATCGTCCTTGGTTCCATTTGCCAGGGTTCCCAAAATGAATACCTATGTTTAACCCACTGTCATTTCTTGTGTATTTTCTGCCTGTCGTGGAAAGCGTTTCCGGGCCATGGAGGCACTGAAACTGAATCGCTGATGATTTTTTGCAGCTCTTGCTTCTCAGAGTCGCATTTTGGAAACGTTTGGCAGGTTTCATGGTCATTTCAGCAAAGGGCCAAACAACATTGTGTTTGTTTGTTTCCGTTTTTTTTTTGCCAGTCAACTCGGGACAGATTTGCGAAGGCCAACATGCGTAGGTTCGATTTAATCATTATATGGTCCATTCGGAGGGATATGAGACTCACGCAAAGTTTTAAGCACAAAGACCAGGCGATCCGGTCGCAGAATTGTCCACGTCCTTTGGCGTGGAATCGAATATGGGTCCATCTCTAAGAAGGGGAACTTCCTTGTGAGAAACACCCATATTCCGAACGTGGCGAATCCATGGCTACTCTAGATGCGGCCCGTAGCTGGTGGTTTGGATTTGCATTTGAACCCCTGGTTCTTGTGGAGAATTGGGAAACCGGCCCCAAAATACCACCAAGCCACCGATTCGGCTCCAAACCACCAAGAAAGAAGCTGACGAGGCGGGAAAAACTTGCTGGTGCTCAGTAGGGAATGAGTTGGAATGACCCCGAGATAAACAATCCAACTGGTGGTGTCCTTGCGTCCCAAAACCCGGGCTCGTTGTCATTCCCTAGCTATCGCACTGATCGCAAGCTCCGTGGTACTCCCAGGCTCTTGGATGCAAGGCTACTCTATGACACTGCTCCGGGACGTGCCCTTCAGTGCCGTCTATTGGAACCTTGGCAAGCAGCATTTGGGCCTGTCCAACCATTTGCGAGGGTGTGCCACCATGTAAATGCATAGCCATAAGGGACTCCTTCGCGATGGGCTTGCATTTGTTATTCAAGGATCTAGAGACACTCCATGAGCAGGGACGGCGCTCGAATCTTGGCGTGCTGTTCTGCCGTTTGAGGCGATGCGTTTTATGGGTTGGATAGGGACGCCAAGTCAAACCCTGGTCGGGGCTGCCCCCATTTGGGATGTAACCCACGCACATTTCGATCAAGATTTCAGGTGCCACCTTCCCTTCGGCTGGTCGGGTAGCTAGGCCTTTAGTTTGGTGAAGCAGCAAAGCCCTTGCCACCGCTTGGCGGTTCCCAGCCGTCCTCTTAGCTGTTTAGTTTTTTTGGTTTAGTGGTTTCCATGTAACCCGCGAAAAGTTAAACTTTTAGCAGAGGATCTCAAAACAGACAGCCCAGTTGTGACGTGTGGGACTTCTGTGGCATGGGATTATGCATGCCCATCTAAACATGTTGTGGTGAGCTCACATGGGGGTAAGAGTTGCTATGATGTAGCTCCTTTTACTTCAGGTTTTAGAATTACGGCCACATGCGCGGATTCGGGTGGTGAATCTAAAGGGACGCCAAAGACAAAGTGCGCTGAAGCCCAACATAGCCCAACCGCCCAACCGCTCCCTCCAGTCCTCCAATGCCTTAGGGGGATTCTCTCCAGCTGAGTCACACCGGGTAGATGAAGGTTAAGGGCCAGTCCCCATAAATGGCTGCGGATCTCCGCCTTAGTTCTCTACATAAATCTGGGATTACGACCATTTCAATACCGGGTGAGCAAGCTCAGCCAAAGGTGAGCTATGTGGCCCAAAGGTGTAGGGCAGAAATTAATTCGCAAGGTTCCTGAATATGGCTGTGGTTGTCAAAACGGTTTTGGGATCCCATTTTAGGGGTAGGTGAATTCACCACCCGTTTCAGAACCTATTTTAGTGGTTGGATTGGTTGATGTTCACTGGGGGTACGATTTGGCTTTTGAGCCACGGCCGTATGTTCCCAAGGAACATCACAGCCCCAAAAGAGAACTCACTTTTTGACTGCCCCAAAACGGTGATGTTGAACACCCCCAAGAGAGAACTGATGTCAACGTGGATTCTTTTGAAGGGTGACAAAGGAGAACCACCATTTGGGGGTATTCCCTCGAAAACCCGTTTGGGACGGTTTTTTTCCATCAACTCCCATTTGCTGATGACTGTTTCTTTTCTTTGATCCTCCCCTGGCTTTAAAGGAGATCTATCACTGCACAAATTGTATTTTTCCATGGCGGCGTATTCGCCAGTGGGAGAACACTCCCGGCCATCCAACCGAACCATCCAGAAACCGTCGTGAGTCGGAGTTCCACGAGTCTTGAGGCTCGGCACCCAACCTTGGGCTAGGGAAACTCGCGATGGATCCAGCCACCCGTTTTTGAGCGGCGGATTTTTTGGCCGCAAGCTCATTTAGAAGCTAGGGAGAGGAAATAAAAACCAAGGCTCATTTGTTCTTTTATGGAGTGTGTATTGTTAGTGCTCTGTTTGGTAGGTTTTGTTCGGGACAACTGTGGCAAATCTGGGTTCCGAAGGCCCCCATTAAAAGAAAATGTTTGGGTAAGCAATGGGTGGTGAAATTTGAGCCCAACCCTTGTTTTAATGGTGGCAACTGAATCCCAGGTGGCATTTGTTCTATGTTTGGAGTCCGTACAACCTGTTTGGTTGGACTTTTTTGAAGGGACACCAAAAAATAAACAACCGTCGCGCCACTTCTTGGGTCCGATTCCTGAAAAAAGGTCAGACCCGGATAGAAAAGAGTGTGGTTGTGGGCAAAGGAACTGGGCGCTCCGCATCTCGGACAAGTGGTCCTGGGGTTGAGGCAGGCCACCATCAAAACAATGCTTGGGTTCATATATTTCACCACCATGATCATTCTTTATCCAAGGATTCTCATCCTCCAAGTTGAGTCCTCACCTTTCTTTTCATGGGGGCCTTCAGAATTTTCGGGGTGAGTTTAGGACGTTGAAGCGAAGCGAAGCTGAGGTTCGCCTACGAGTTTGTGAAGCGAGAGCTTCCTGAGCCCAACTTCATCCCCAGTGCCGGGGTGCGGACGCTCCTGCACTCCTTCCTCTGCGGAGGCTCTGCAGGAGCGAAGTCGGCTTTGGGGAAAGGGGTGAAATTCACCGTTCCGGGTTTATGGAGTTTAGGGGGTTTGGGGGGGGGGGGGTAGGGGGGTTTAGGGGGTTTAGGGGGTTTAGGGGGTTTAGGGGGTTTAGGGGGTTTAGGGGGTTTAGGGGGTTTGGGGGGGTTGGGGGGGGGGGGAACGGAGTTTAGGGGGTGGGGGGTTGCGGGTTGGGGGGAAATTCACAGGACCCTCAAGCTATCAACATTTGAAAAGGAAATTCGTGGCCCCCAGAATTTGGATCGGACAGTATCCACACCCCTGCCCCTACATTTTTGTATCGCCAGGTCACTCACTCACCCACTCACTCCCTCGCTCGCTCGCTCGCTCCCTCCCTCCCTCACTCACTCACTCACTCACTCACCCACCCACCCACTCACTCCCTCGCTCGCTCGCTCGCTCGCTCGCTCTCGCTCTCACTCCACTCTCACTCACTCACGCACGCACGCACGCACTCACTCACTCACTCACTCACTCACTCACTCACTCACTCACTCACTCACTCACTCACTCACTCACTCACTCACTCACTCACTCACTCACTCACTCACTCACTCACTCACTCACTCACTCACTCACTCACTCACTCACTCACTCACTCACTCACTCACTCACTCACTCACTCACTCACTCACTCACTCACTCACTCACTCACTCACTCACTCACTCACTCACTCACTCACTCACTCACTCACTCACTCACTCACTCACTCACTCACTCACTCACTCACTCACTCACTCACTCACTCACTCACTCACTCACTCACTCACTCACTCACTCACTCACTCACTCACTCACTCACTCACTCACTCACTCACTCACTCACTCACTCACTCACTCACTCACTCACTCACTCACTCACTCACTCACTCACTCACTCACACTCTCTCTCAGTCAATCACTTACTCACTCACTCACTCACTCACTCACTCAGTCACTCGCTCACTCACTCACTCACACTCACTCACCCACGTGTTTGTCTGGCTGGGCAGCATTTGGCAGCTGTCTAAAGGGACAGGATGTTGTTTCGCGCGCGGCTCGAGGCGCGCGAAATCGTGGCAGGCGTAGCACTTTGGAGATGCCGTTGCTGAAATCGTGGCAGGCGCAGAATTCTGTTTATCTGGGCATATGTTCTGTGGCAGGGGCAGCATTTGGCAGCAAAAGGGACAGGATGTTGTCGCGCGCGCGGCTCGGTGCGCGCGAAATCGTGGCAGGCGCAGCACTTTGGAGATGCCGTTGCCGAAATCATGGCAGGCGCAGCATTTTTTTGTGCATATGGGCGTGTGTTTCTGTGGCAGGGGCAGCATTGGGCAGCTGTCTAAAGGGACAGGACGTTGTCGCGCGCGCGGCTCGGGGCGCGCGAAATGGAGATGCCGTTGCCGAAATCGTGGTCACCCATTCACTCATTCACTCACTCACTCGCTCACTCACTCACTCACTCACTCACCCACTCACTCATTTATCACTCACTGGTTCACTCACTCACTCAGTGTGTTTGTGTGGCCGGGGCAGCATTTGGCAGCACCTGTCTAAAGGGACAGGATCTCCAGGCTCCAACCCCGCCCACTCACTCACTCACTCACTCACTCACTCACTCACTCACTCACTCACTCACTCACACACACACACACAGACACTCACTCACACACACACACACACTCGCTCCTCACTCCCTCCCTCCCTCCCTCCCTCCCTCCCTCCCTCCCTCCCTCCCTCCCTCCCTCCCTCCCTCCTCCCTCCCTCCCTCCCTCCCTCCCTCCCTCCCTCCCTCCCCCTCCCTCCTCCTCCTCCCTCCCTCTCCCTCCCTCCCTCCCTCCCCTCACTCCCTCCCTCCTCCCTCCCTCTCCTCCCTCCCTCCCTCCCTCCTCCCTCCCTCCCCTCACTCTCACTCACTCACTCACTCATTCACTCACTCACTCACCCACCCACTCACTCACTCGCTCACTCACTCACTCACTCACTCACTCACTCACTCACTCACTCACTCACTCTCACACTCACCACTCACTCACTCACTCACTCACTCACTCACTCACTCACTCACTCACTCACTCACTCACTCACTCACTCACTCACTCACTCACTCACTCACTCACTCACTCACTCACTCACTCACTCACTCACTCACTCACTCACTCACTCACTCACTCTCACTCACTCACTCACTCACTCACTCACTCACTCACTCACTCACTCACTCACTCACTCACTCACTCACTCACTCACTCACTCACTCACTCACTCACTCACTCACTCACTCACTCACTCACTCTCAGACACTCACTCACCCACTCACGCGTTTCTTGATAGTGGGGTTATCCGGTCCTTCAATTTTCCTTGATTCACGGCTGTCAACTGCCACCAAAAAGGGTGCCCTTGTTTGTCCATAGGCGAGGGGCTTGAGCGGTAAGGCCTATGAGGTAGGGTCAGAATTACCTCATTTGTCTATGCTTCTGGGTGAATTATAGCGACCTCACACAACCTCACCCGGTCTATGTGGGGAATGCCCTCCCAACCACCTTAAATACTATATTCACCCAGATGCTTCATTTGGGGTTCGGGACGTTCGGACGTTCGGGGCTGGGGCGCGCGCTCTATGTTTCTCCACAAAAGCCAGGGACGAGTTTTACTCTTCCCGCGGACTCCGGAAGCAACAAGTTTCAAAAGCAAATGGAAGTCTTGCTCGGGTTTTTTGGCCAAGGCAGAATCTGGCCTTCAGGAATGTTTGGGGGAGTGAAGTCGTAGGGTGGCTTTCAAACAAGAAATCACCAGGTGGCGGAAGCTCTGGTAGTCCTACCCATCGTTTTTTCCGGCCCCTCGCTTCTTGAGTGATGTTTGAGGATAATAGGAAAAGCGTTTCCCAGTTCCTTGCCCCAATTAAAGAATGGTTGGCCCAACTTAGTCCTTAGGTACACAATGGTGGTTGTATCAACCCCAATTATTTTAATGGTGGTTTGACACCCAGGACCTCGAACCCTTATCTTCTCCTGGCAAAATTTCCAGTCAGGGAAGATTGGCTAGGGTTGATTTATGCAATACCCTTTCAAGCGACCAAATCAGTTTGGGGCTGTGGGAATCCCGGTTTCTCACCACACGCACCAAAAGGACCAACCGAAGTCGGTTTGGGGGTTCAAGTTTCTTCTTCCATTTGTTTAAGAATATGTTTGATTTTCCCCTGTTGGTTTTAAAGGAACTCTATCACTACTGGACATTGTTTTTGTTTTTTTTCCACGGGGCTTAAGCAAACGGAAGTCTCCAAAAGATTCCAGCAGGAGTTTTGGCTGCCTTCGTGACCACCCCCGCAGACGTCATCAAGACATTGCGCCAGAAGCTCGCCGAAGGCGAGTTGCCGCCTGGCGCCCAGCTTTCGGAGGGAAATAACTTTCGGATTTCATGGTTGGTAGGAGGCTAAGTTTCGGTTTCGGTTCACATGGTTCGGATCCCATTTTGGTTGGTAGGTGAATTCGCCACCCATTTCATGGTTGTTGGGAACCATTTTTCCCATTTTTGCTTATTGTGGTTTAGTGGTTGAAATCCACCCGCTTAACTGAACAAAAAAAAACAATAAATGTTTGCTCCCCTTCCAACGTCAACCAAGATTTCCCCGAAGGGAAAGGACTTCCTGGACCCTGCGGTTCCGAAGGCCCCATGAAAAGGTGGATGGCCCAATTTCGTGGATGACACTCAGGTGAAGAATGTGGTTGTACGATCCCCCATTGTTTTGATGGTGGTTTAAACTCTAGGGTGGAGCTTGAAAGAAACCCAATCAAACAATGGGAGGGTGCCTCAACAGTATCAGGGCGATTTGTTTTCGCTTTTGATGGGTACGTTGAGGGTCCAGGCAAAGCCTCTCACGCGAAGAGGAATTCCTCGAAAAGGACCTAGTCTTTCCGGTCGGCTTCAATGAGGGCTGGCTTGCCCAAAAACCGCAGAGAAGGAAATGACCCCCATCCCTGGGAATCAGGTTCATTCCTACCCTATTTCCTGAGAATTATACGTCTCAAAATGCACCCCCCAGTGTTGGTCGAAAAGGGACCTGGCACCTGAAACTACCCTTAAACATGGGTAACTCATTGAACTAAAACAACATGGAGGTTCCGGTCCAGGTAGCTTCAAATAAAGACAGAGGGGTGTCTCCTTTTTGAAGCTCAGGCCCGCTGGCCCCAAATCCGGCGCCTACCAGGAGCTCCGGGTTCCAAATGGGTCCCCTGGGAGTGGGAGACTTGAGGTTAGGCCCAGTGCCCTTCTCTCCTCTTTTTTGGGCCAGGGTTGCCCTGCTAACAATATAGCTACGAAAAACGGGGGGGGGGGGGGAAACGGGGTACCAACTTATTCTAACCTCTACTATAGGACCTAGATGGGAGTTGGAGTTGGGGTTGGGGGCCTGAATTTGGTTGGAAGTTGGGGGGTTGGGAGTTGGGTGGTGCGGGGTGGGGTTGAGGACATCTTCGGCTATCTTTGGGCCCACCCCTCCGCGGCCCTCCGTGGTCTCGCCCCGCGCCTGCTGCGCATCCCCCTGGGCGCCTTGGAATCGCCGAATGGCGCCGTCGGGCGACGGTCTCGGGCAGGTGAACCCCAGTCAAACTGGAGGAAACGTTTCCGAGCCGTTCCGAAGCCCGAAGGGAACCTCCAAACGTTGCAGTACCAAAAAAAACATATTGATCACAATTGATCGACTTTGGAAGGGAAATCCAGTGACCCCTTTTTGACTTACTCCACTCTATGGGTTCAAGACTTTGATTTGAACTTCAGGATTTGAGTTATATTAATTTCGTGATGTTCAAGCCCTAAAGCCATGGCTCGTGGACTTGAGCCTCGTGATCGGGGAGTGCTGTCCCTTTGTGCTGGGGCTGTGGCAGCTGTCCGCTTTTATTAGTAGTATCATTATTATCATTATTATTATTATTATTATTATTAATATTATTATTATTAATATTATTATTTATTATTATTATTATGCTGATTATTATTATTGGATTCACAAGGAACAATAGACCTTGGTGATGCCGAAACTTGCTGGTGATCTGGTGCTCAGCAGGGAATGACCGTTCCAGGTGTTGGGAATGAACCGTTTGGGGATTCGCGAATAAAGGAAGCCATATATGGTTTTGCTCGGAGCCATTCCAATTCTTATTACCGGCATCTCTCGCACCAGCAAGTTGAAATTGCGACCAGACGGATTGTTAGCCATTCATTTTTTGTCTCTACCTTTCAGTGTTTGGGACTCTCGAAAATCCGGCACACCTAATCCACCAGTATCCCGCAACCTGTGTGTGTGTGTGTGTGAGTGTACGCTCTTGGAGAGAGAGAGAGAGAGAGAGAGAAAAGAGAAACATTCAGAAAGAGGGAGAGCTAGACATTCATGTACTTAGGGTGGTTATGGATTTGCCCATTCATTTAAGCAGCGATATGATCACCTGTAAATGCTCTATTGTTTTTTGCGCGGGGAGGACGATAAATTACATCGTGGGGACACCCAGCAGCCGCAAGGCAGTGCAAGTTGGACCACCCGACTTTCCTGTGTCCTTTGGTTTGGGGACCATTTGCGCCTTGATCAAAACAAGGGACTTGGGGTTGGTCTGAACGATGCCCTGGCCCACAGAATCCGTTTCGACCTATCGAAATGAACCTACAGAAGGCTTGGTTTGACTACAGAAACTATTCTCAGGACAGGAATCATGCGGCGTTCTGGTTCAGTACCGTACCCCGTTCTGTTCTGATAGATTACGCCCAGAATGACTTTTGTCACACCTTCCAGCACCCAAAACAAACACTGCTCTTTCCCATGTCCAAAATCCCAAGTGTCCAAAAAGCAGTGGTTGGAGGGTGGTTACGCCCACCTACCGTCAAGAATGGGTTGTTGCCCCAAACAGTTTTTGGGTGATAGCCCATTTCTAGCGGTGGCTTGAGTTCAAGCATGCCTCACTTCCTGAGCTCACAGACTTGAGCCGCTTGTTGGGGTTCCTGGAGCCAATCGGAAGGAAACTCCTGTCCTCCCAATAGACCAAAGTCTCCGAACCTCAGGTGCCAACGTGGGAGAGGCTAGGTCCCCCAGTAGTGCCCTTTTACCGTTTCTTGTTCGGGGGAGGGTTCCCCTACTAAAACAGACAGAAAAAAGTTGGTACCCGTATTCAAACCTCTCAACTCTGGAGGACCTAGAGGAATGCAATACCCAGGATTTTTCTCTTTAAGAACTCCCCCGAACCTCTGCCATGGCCCCAGCCCAGGTATGGCCACCATGATGTCAGCAATGGAGACCTGCAAGTGGGCCTTCGAGTGGCGGAAGACCGAGCGATGAGCGCGGAATGTTCGAAAGCTTTTCCTTCGCGCCCGGGGAATCTGCGCGGAGCTTCTCGCGCGGCTTCTCGCGCGGCTTCGCGCGTTTTTTGGATGGCAGAGCCGTGTGGATTCCTACATCGGTTTGAGAGGGTTGATCTTCAATCCATTTGCTACTAGTCTTTCTTTTTGAGGGCTGCATGTGTGTGTCAGGAGAATTTTTCACAGAGAAGTGGCGCCGGATTTCGCGAAGCCACACTTGCGGGAACTTCCGGGCTTGCCGGGGTTCCCAATTTTCGCCACGGGCAAGGCTCATTCCGCCACACTGCGAGGTTCAGCTGTGCTACTTAAGGAGGTAGGCTGCTTAGTGCATGGCTAGTAACCCGGCACTCTGGTCAGAATCGATTTTCTCATGTTGTGAGTATAGCAGGGATGCTAAGCACTTATACTTTCCAGCCCGCTCTTTAAGTATGACTGCTCCCCCTGTTTGCATGGGCATCTTGTCCGCGCGACCTCACTTACCGCTTGTTTGCAACCTACATCCTACAATGAAACTGCCTTTCTTGAGCTCCATGTCTTCGTTCAGATTGGTGAACTAAGCCTCACACCGAGTGGCTACAGTTGGGTGAAGGTAGATGGTAGATGGCGCAGAACTCCCCCCATGTCCACGGACACAAAGCTTGTGGTCCTGGAACTTCACCCGAAGACCAAAACCCAAAGTCCAAAGTACTGTTTGTGAGGTCCGGGGAACAAGAAAAATCCATCTTACACTCTTGTGGTACTGTTTGTCAAGCTTGTGGTCCGGGAAATCCATCCTTACACTCTTTGACCAAAACCGACAGGATCGACCGCAGGAAACACGTTCGGCTTTTCCGTTCCGACCTCGACTCAACCTGCGCAGTTTTTGAGCAACCCCGTGAGCCGTGAGCCTGCGCGTCAAAGCCATGCGCAAGGAATTTCGACGAGCGTGAACGAGCTGAGCCGCTTATCGGTGGAATACGGAGCCACCCAGGATAAATTAACCCACTGTTCGTTGTATTGTTAGCTGTCAATCCAAGCATCGCTGGGAATGTTGATTTGTGTTCTATGCAAATTCCAAATCCAGCGAGACTTAAATAAGCTTCGGTGTCAACTGTCGTCCAGGACGCAGGGCCCGTCTCAGTGGCCATGTGGCCATGCGCCCTGTTTTGTCTTCGGATGTCCTTCCAAAAAGCAGAACGAACGAAGGAATCCGGGTCTCTGAGCCTGTGCGCGACCGTTAAGGAGTTTGGCGGTGGCCAAATAAAGCTGGGAGGGGGGGTCCTCACACAAGTGGAACCCAAACCTTTAGCTCAAAGATCAGAATGGGCCGAAAGGGGAGACTTGGGAACCAAATGCAGCAGGAGCGTCAGAGAAGAATGTATACCCTCAAACTACAAAAACTACCTTTGAGAATTGGATTGTTTCATGGTTCACAATATCCCATAGGCCCTAGGGTTCAACCGATTTCCATGAAAAGAATGGCCTTGGGACCCAATTTGGAGAATGACAATCCATAGGCAAATGTTGGTGGGAAGAAAACAACAGCAACCTTTGATCTTGCTGGTGCTCAGTAGAATGAACCGTTTTGGGCTCCCTTAAAGGACGCCAGTTGGATGGTTTTTTCTTGGGGTCATTCCATTTCTCATTCCCGGCATCTCTCGCACCAGCAAGTTCATGGACCCTACCCCCCCTTTTTCGGGGACCAAAAGCCGACCACAAATGGAGCCCCGACTTTGAGGCCAGAATCGCAGAGGGTGAAGGGCAGAGGCGGTCGACCGTTTGCCCAGGTGCTGCCTCGTGATCGACGGCGAGCTGCTGCGGCATCTGCCGCTGAACGCCCCGGCCTTTGGATCGAGTCGCTTTACCCCCGGAGACAAATCCAAGGAAAAATCCCCGCAGGTCGCGACGTTTGCTAGGTCCCCCAGCTAGGTGCCCTTTCTCACCCATTTTTTTTCGGTTGGGAGGGTTCCCCTACTAGAATAGACTACAGAAAAGAAATCGGGCACCCTTATTCTTCCCTCTCTATTCTAGGACCTAGTCTCCGGGGGTTGACCAAAGGTCCTTCTGCGATGACCATTTTGGTTGGAAAGCGACTAACAAGGTGATGTTTCAGCCACTAAACGGGGGGAAAGTTTCCCGTGGTCATTTGCGGGCCAGGAATGTGTGTGTGTGTGTGTGTGAGTGTTTTTTTAGGGACCTCCAAAATGGCTGCGGTAGTCCTTTTGGTTTCCTTTAACACCTGCCAACAAGGGGACCCTCCAAGAAACGACAATCATATATGAACAACGCCCAACCCCCGCCCCATTGCAGGTGTTTCTACCTGGTTTCATGGGGGAAACATGTGTGGCCATGCTCCTTCATAACCATCTCTACCAAGAGACGAAAGTCCATGGGCCTGTGCTGCATAACTGGCACCAACAACATTGTGATGTGTTTCCAGGAACCCCATTTGGTTGAGGCAGAATCAGAAGCAGATGAAATGTGGCGTATAGCTTGGAGTAGTGTTTGCTTGTGGCACCTTGCTCAAACCGGAAGCTTTCATCGCTGCGGGAAGGTGCCTTGGCAAGATCAACTTGCAGTCTGCTGGCCCCACTGTTTAGCATGATGCAAGTCACTTCCGCCTCGTCTTTATGGCCAGTTGGTGGGGTTTTTGGTCGTTTTTGGTTTGGGAAACAGTGGATGTCTCATTGGACCCGCACAAAGTTAAGGTTTTTGCAGAGGGGTCAACAGCACCCAATGGCTTAAAGCGCAACAGCCCACTTTCGGACTTTGGTTCCCCGGAACCGAACTGGAATCGCCCATGGCGGTTCCCTGCATGCGTTGGTCTGAAGGTCGGCACGCGTTCGGTTCGCTGCGGGTTGGGCCATTTTGCGGTCGCTGTGCCGACAGTGCTGGCTTGGCTTGCCGAAGCGTGTCAAGTGAATTGCGTTGGAACCGGTGCCAGTCTTTTGGGGCGCTCCAAACCCAAGAGTTTTACCATGCCCCTGGATCTTGTTCGGCATCTTAGGTGTCGGGAAGGGGAGGTTTAACAGACCACAAGTGCAGTCCCTTTTCAAGGTTGAGAAGGGAACCTCTCCCAGGCGACGGAGCCATGGATCCAATGGAGTTGCTCAAAGGCTGAGTGTGTTTTCCGTTTCCCTCCCCCCCAATGAAACTCAAGGGGTTGATGAATCATGGGTATTGTCACTTCTCGCGTGGTTGTGAGAATAAGGGGACCTCCAAAATGGTGGGTGGTCCTTTAAGAAACCAACCTGAAAAGGGCATGCGCGCCTCTGAAAAAAACCCATGTTCTGCAGCTTAGGTGGAGGGCCAAGAGACGGACTTCGGAGTGCCGGAGAGCCCATACCAGCCAGGTCTGTGCAAATAAACTCAGTGTCCTTCATTTTGGGGGCAACACGACCTCACATGAGGGCTCTTTCTCCGCCCTTCAATACAAGGTGAGCAAGTTGATGCGCCCAAAGCCGATGTTGGCAGTTTTTGCAGATGACTCGGTTTGGGTTGTGGGCGCTGTGGGGAGGCGCGCGCGCGCGCGCGCGTGTGTGTGTGTGTGTGTGTGTGTGTGTGTGTGTGATCCAACGCTTGCCAAGAAGGGGGGATGGTATTTTCCAACATCGACTACATATGAAACATATCCTGACTATTTGAGTTGTAGTTTACCCCAAGATGTGGGCCAAGACGGATTTCTGAGCTTAAGGAAGTCAAGCCAACTGGTCAAATATATCCACTCTGGGTTAGTTGTTTCACGAGTTCACCGATTTAAGAATCTAAGAAAAGCACAAGGTTGAAGGTCCCCAGGAGTAACTACACGACCATCCCACCCACCCACCACCCACCCGCCCACCCGCCCGCCCACCCACCCACCACCCACCCACCCACCCTCCCACCCACGCACCCACCAACCCACCAACAAACCCACCAACAAACCCACCCACCAACAAACCCACCCACCAACAAACCCACCAACAAACCCACCACCCACCCCATTTCTGAGTTTCGCTCTTTCCCCAGATCCATTTCCTCCTTTGCTTCCCTTCCCAGCCACGGCATGAATTTGCGCAAGCGATCCTATGGCTGCACGGTGAGGAATCTGATTTTGCCTGCGCCGTTCACTGCCTCAAATGGGGTCGCCCCTGCCCAACATGGCCTTGGTTTTGGGAGTTCTCAAAACCTGTTCTTATTTTTGGGGGGGGGCGCTTTGAATTAGATGGCTCCCACTGGTTTTGGTTTAGTTCATCTTCCAGGATAGTCCATCCATATGTTGTCCAAAAGGAGGGGTGTTGCGGTGTTGCGCCCGAATTGTTCGGGATTTCTTGGATGCTAGGGAAACCCAGGGATGCCAGCCATCCCCACAAGTTTCCACCAATCCTTCTTGCGAGGCCGGGCACCAGGGCGTCCTTGGTGGATTATCACAGGCGATGGCTCCATCGCTGAACCGGGTTTGGTCGCGCATAGCAAGCCCAAGCCTAGGGTCTGCTCGGATTAAAAAAGGTAAGGACCCAATTTGGATGTTGACAATCCTTAGGTAAACAATGGTGGTTATATGAACCCAACCCTTTGTTTTAAGCTTGAACACCAGGGCCAAGGGAACCCAAACTTTGATGGCCCGACATGTGTCACTTTAGAGTTTCAAACTCCCCCTTAAGAATGGAATTGGCGGAGCGAGGATTTCGACCCCTGGACAGTTCCGTGAGCCACAATCACAACTCGAGTAGATGAAGGTTTGTGAGGGATCATCCCAACCATAAACGGGTGCAGTCGCCTTTGTACTTCCTTACATGGTTCTGGATAGAGCATTTTAATAAGTAACGGGTTTTGATTATGACTCATTTATGCTTCCATGTCCCCCTTATGGGAACAATATAAAAATGGAATTGGGGGACCCCCTCCCCCTTCCCCCCGAAGGGGGGGATCTTTCAATCAACTCCAGAAAGAGTGCCCTCAATGACAAAAGCATATAATGTTGACCCCGTATTAGTCTGTAACCCCCCCCCCCTTGAAGGTTGGAAGGTTTTGGGGGGGCAAGATTTTGGAAGGTTTTTTGCCTTGACCCCCTAAATAATCTGGAATTGAGTTTCCATTTGATTTAGTATTGCTGGGGCTTCCTTTTGAGATCTGGAATTGAGTTTCCATTTGATTTAGTATTGCTGGGGCTTCCTTTTGAGATCTGGAATTGAGTTTCCATTTGATTTAGTATTGCTGGAATTGGAGGGACCGGTCTAATTGGGGGGGGGGTTGTTTTGGATTATTTTTTATTGAGGGGGGTTTTTCATATGAATTGTTTAGTATTGGGGGGGTCCACCCGGACCGGATTAATAGGGGGGGATTACTAATACACTGTCAACATGACGTGATAAATGGATATATGAGACACAGAAACAGACAGAGACAGACAGAGACAGGCAGAGACAGAGAAAGACAGACAGACAGACACAATCGCCAACACTCACCCACACAAACAAAAATACACAAGGCATAGGATCATACATATGCGTATTGCACATACATCCACTTCTGGTATTTTCAGCTCGCCTGGGCTCGGCGCCTTCTGATCGAGCATAGGGGCGCTGCGGCGGCCCAGCGGGTGAAAGATGAGATCCCCTTCGAAGAGCTGGAGCCGGCGCCTGAAAGATACGAAGGATCTCGGTTGAGCGGGGAACCGAAGGATCTCAAAATGGGTGGCTTGGTGGTTCAAAATGGGTTTTGGAGGTCAAATGGCTGCAAGACCAGACATGAGCGATGGTCATTTGTTTCATCTCAGTTGAGCCAAGGTTAGGAAGGGACAATCCAAACAATGAATAGCTGCGGCCACCTGCTGAATTCTTTATATGGTTCTGGGATTACGACCATTTTAATAGCGGGTTTTGAATAGATGTCTGACCGGGGCAGCCAAGCCCAAAGCCCTGCATGTGTGACTGAACGATTTTAGCAGGGGATCAGACAACGGACAGCCCACTTTGCGTGTTCCCAGCACGAAATGAAACCATGGTTGAAACCATGGTTGGTATGTACATGGGATTCGAATCATTCCAGGGTTTCTGAACGGTGGGGCGAAATGGATTTCGTCCATCCGCATGCAGATTCCATAAGTGGACGACACGTTTGTGAGGCGCAGAGCGGTGCTCGGTGAGGGCGGCTTCGGTGCGGTTTACCTCTGCCAGCGCCGCAACGAGCCAGGCTGCTTGGGGGGGGGGGGGTTGGCATCGCCCAGTTCAACGGGACTTTGCGAACTTTTTGGGACAGCCAACCGTTTATAGATGCTTATAGTGGTAGCACTTGTCACCTTTTTGGGACCTCCCCCCCGCCCCGTTTCTTTGGATGCTTGGAGTGGTAAACAAGGAGTTGCCCCCCCCCCCCCCCCACTTTTTGGGGCCAATCCAGTCGATCGGAAGTGAGGTTTAGATGATGCTCACTGCGTCAGTCACATCACCTCACCTCACTCAAGTTCTCATAGGGCCTTTGCGGGTTTGGGGGATTTGTTTTTTGTGCGCCGAAGATCTGGTTTGTCTTCAAGCCTCAAAATGGGTGGTTTGGTGTTTTTTTTGGTTTTGGAGGTCAACTGACTATTGACTGTGGCTCGCATCATTTTACATCAGGTTCACTAAGTGCGGACCAGAATCTACACAAGTATTTGTTTACTGGGGCCAACAGCTATGGTAGGTTTTTTTGGGGGGGGGCATTGGGTCAGGGGACTAGACTAGGGATGTTTAGGATGTTGGAAGGTTTTAGTCCCAGGAAACCAACTTTGGAACCCACTCTTTCTACAGGTTGCTAAACCTCTCTTGGACAATATGGTTGTTCCTGAGTTCCCAAGAAGCTACAGAAGCAAGGGTTGCAGCTTCACCTACTCTCAGCTCTTCCCCGGACCCCTTACTTGGCGAGGGGGAGAGAAGCAGTGCCCAGTGCCCCTTTACCCTTTATTTGGGGGAGGGTTCCCCTACTAAAATAGACTACAAAAACAAGAGTACACTTATTCTATTCTCTCTACTGGAGGACCTAGCCAAGTGTCAATGGGCCATTGAACAGCTGGCAGTTTTATGGTTGTTGTTGGGAAACATTTTACATTTTTGCTTATTGTGGTTTAGTGGGAAATCCAACCACTTAATTGCTAAAATTTGAGATTGGTTTGCTCCGCTTCCAACGTCAGCCAAAGTTTTATGCAGGGCAATCCTCAAACATCGGACACATGGTAAGCAGGTTGCTCTCACGACAGGGCGGCCTCAAAGGGACTTGACAGCGGGTTTGTGGGGTGGTTCCTTTTGTTGGGGACCCCCGAAAATGGTGGGGCTTTCTTTTTGGTTCTCCTTTAGCACCATTGAGAACTGGCACCCTCCAACAAAGACACACTCTGCAGCCCTTTGATTCGTTGGTTTGCAACCCTTCTGGGGTTCACGGAAAATCAAAGCCGCCAGACGTCGAGTACGCGCTCAAGCGGCTGTCCAAGGGCTACATCGTGCAAGTCTGGAGCCCGGAATGGCTGGGTGTGTGTTTTTGGCGCGTGTTTTGTTCAGGGTACCTGGACCCTCAAACTACCCCTCAAATAGATTATCACCCCATAATCGCGGGGCGGCTAACCCATTCTGAAGAGCGGTTTAAGGGTCCAGGTATCCCTTTCCGGGTTCAACGGAAAAATCAACAGGAACGCCTCCATCTGTATGGTCGCCATGGGTTGTTCGCCTTGGCAGCGCGAGGCAACCAGCAAACAAGTGACCAACTGACAATATCACTGGAGAGAAGTTGTTTGATCTAGGTCCCCCAGTACTGCCCTTCTCCCCTTTTTTGGTTGGGAGGGTTCCCCTACTAAAAACAGACTACAGGAAACAAATCGGGTACCCTAGCCTCTCAAATCTGGAGGACCTAGTTGATAGTCCTTGTTCGGCTTCTTGTTCCCATAGGTGTCCTTTTTGGTTCTTTTGGTCGAAAGATAGATGGGTTTCGATCCCTGGTTTACCTGGTAGTTTCGTCATCTATACCAGGGCCATCTATTTCCCTTAAAAGGACACCTATGCTTGTTCGGCTTCTTGGCTGCAGGCCTCGGCGGCTTTGCCCTGGTCCATGGTCGACTGAAAATTGGTTGGCTTGAATGCAGATGCGGAGGCGGCTCCAACATTCAGGGAAACCAACTAGCAGGGATACAGGGGGAGCCAGGGATACGGGAGGATTCCCCCGTTTCATGCACCTTGACGAAGTTTTGAGATGAGAAATGGCGCCAAGGGAATCCCCAAAACATCCTCGCTCCCTCCGAATCCCCGCTTGTTTGTTTGTCCAACAACTTGGCCTTCACCATGTACTTTCAAGTGGAATGCGACTGGATTGGTTTTGAGGCAACCAGAGGATATTCTATTGACAATGCGGGGTCGATTGCAATATTGCGTGCTTGGTTTTGGATGCCCTGCTTCTTTTTTTGGCCAAATTTACCCGATGCTGCCATGTGGGTCCTTTCCAATCAAAGGACTTGACCGCGAGAAATCAGGTGAGTTGGCAGTTCCAAGTATGGTTGTTGGAGGTGTGGATGCTATAACACCAATAAACGCCCCTTAAGTGGTATATACAACCTCCAGACCTTGAACTACTCCTAAAAATGGGGTTATCACCCCATGATGTCCCAATGTCAAGGGTAGCTTGAGCGTCCAGGTACCTGTTCATGGCACCTGTTCTAGGGTCCCCCCATTCTTTTCAACCATCGTTCTTTTCAAAAAACAAAAAAACATGAACCCTGTCTTTCCGGAGACTTTCCATAAGGAAGCATCCCTGGTAAACCCTAAACCCTACCCCCCTAAACACCCTAAACACCCTAAACCCGGGGAACTAGAACATTTTGGATGTGGGTATGGGTCAAAATGAAGCCGCCAGGAGACCGCAGGTAATAGTGCATGTTTCCATTTACCAGGGCTCCCAATTGGGTATTTTTTTGACCCACACCCAAGTGGAAAGCTTCATTTGAGTCTTCCTGGGACTTGAACACATCCCTCACTACATAAACCACCCCTTGGACGCTGCGTCTTCGGAGAGGTAACCGCTAAAAACGGTGTGTCGTTTTTGCAGGTGCCCAAGTTCAGGTGACTGACCATGAGCTTCGCCAAATCCCCTTGATGTTGGTTCTACCGGCACAGTAAAGGCTTGTATGTATACCAGCCTTACAAAACGCTCCATTGAACCAAGTACTACTGTGGATGGACGAAATCTTGCACCACCTAAGAAACCCTGGAATTATGATTCCCCTGTAAATACCAACAAACCATGATTTTTCATGGTTTCAAAGTGGTGCAGGATTTTGTCCATCCACAGTAGCACCCCTTGCTATGGCCGAGGAGTCGGCATCTTTTCGCTAGGCCAACGCCGAGAAGCAAGTCTGCGCGGAGCGGGACATCCTGTCCATGCCAGAGCCTCAAAGCGAGTGCTCCGAATCCCCGGGGCAAGAAGCTCTGGGGAATGTCACTTGCCCAACGGGGCGAACCTTCGTAGGACCAGGATCAAGGCAACACCTGGCCGCTCAGCCAGAGAAAGGCAGTTCGTTTCTGCGGCTCACGGAGAGAAAACCCCAAGAAGCCAGAGCAACTGAGTCTTGGATCTGTGAACAGTCGTTCGAGAAGTCTAGATGGGTTGGGGGGTTGTGGGGGCTGGCAGGGTTGGGAGGGTTGGGAGAGTTGGGAGGAGGGGGTTGGGAGGGTTGGGACGATTGTGTGGGTGCCTCCCCCTTTTCACAAAAGCTCTCAACAAGGCCTCAGTACGGCCTGAATTGCATCCTTCAGCAGCTGGATGAAGAAGCTAAGACGGGTTGAAATTGCTTGGAGTCGCTTCATGTGTCTTTTTTTATGTGGAAATCCGAAGAACAGAACGCTCGGTCGTCGGGGTTGTGCTGCACCTTTACGAAAGATTGTGTTGAGCTTTGCCTTTCGTCTAGCCTTCTGTTTTGACCCTCTACCCTCTACCCAAGGTGAGAATGGTACTGTCAAAAAACAGTCACATCCCCAAATCTCTACCCTTACAATCGATTCGGTCGAAATGAGCCCTGAGCTGGCAAGTCCCCTGCTGTTCGCTTACCGTGTGTGTGTGTGTGCTGCGATTTTTGCTTTCTAATGATTTCCAGCAGGGTTGGTTTCAAATCTGTTGGAATCCGGAAGCTAAAGCAGGTTGTTTAAACGATAGTGGTTTAGACATGTTTGAACAGTGTTGGCCTGTGCGAGTGATTGTCTTGTTCACACCCGTCAAGGACGTGTTGGGCAACACAGAGATGTTGGGGATGCATGCTGTTGAACACATGTCCCACATGGAGCCTATTTGTGGAAGAAGGCTCTTAGGATGTTGTGCTGCAAGGATGGATAGCGACTTCATCATTCGTGTGGTGCCCCAGGAAGAGGTTGGCAGAATTGACTCGCACGTGATTGGAGCAGCTCAACGCTTTTTGAAACATGCTCTCCCGCGACTAGCCAACATTGTGCAGGTTGGAAACAAAGCAACAACACGACAACATCCATCCGTTTGCTTGGCGTTCAATAGGTCGCCCGTGATTCCCACACACTCCATGTTGGTCATATTTACTAGCTTTCAAATATAGGCCTCTCAGAGCACATTCGGTATGTAGGAATATGTTGGCAACATTGGGCTTATCGGAATCTATGACTTTGTAGGATGCCGTGATTGGGCGTGATTAGGCGTGACTTGGCGTGATTGTCGGACTGAATGTATGCTATTTGTGACATACATTTGAACATGTGGGCCAAATGTATGCCAAATTTGGGGTACATTCATGTTGTCGAACATGCATTTGTCGAACCAGCATTTTGGATATATGCCTCTCAGAGAAACATTGGCCTTATAAACCCCAATGTTCCTTCTCAGGCCAACGTTCGCGAATGTCGGCAAATAGCAGCAACATATTGTCTGGGATTCGTCATCTAAACTGGGCAGCTTTTTAGGGACACGCCCACAGACCTGCGAGCGGTTTGGCCCGTGTTGACATGCACCTGACTTCCAGAGCTCGGAGATCAAAAGCAGAGAGGCTGTAAGGATTCATTTGCAGCCCTGTCTCTCGCCCAGGTCCCCAGTAGTGCCTTTTTACTCGTTTTGGGGAGGGTTCCCCTACTAAAATAGACTGCAGAAAAAGGGTACCCTTATTCCAACCTCTCCACTCAAGGACCTAGTCGCAGATGGCCATGAGCGTGTGTCATGGCCAAAACACCCCTTTACTTGGGCTTGATGGGGGGCCATGAACCCTGTACTAGGGTTTTGACAACTGATGAAGCAAATGCCAGCGCGAAGCATCCCCGCAAGCTCAGAAAGCAGAAGGAAAACCTAATGTTTTGTTGAGCGGCCGGTCCTGTAACAAAGCACCCATATCTCTCGTTGCTGTTTTTGTCAGTCACGAATTCCGCAAGTCGGGACAGATTTCGTTGCCCCGAGCATCGCCAACTCGATCGAAGGCCTTTTTGGGGCGGCATTGCTTCTTTTTTTTCTCAAGAGTGCGTCTCGAGGCTTTTTTGGCTCCTACCAGGACAGCGAGTATGCTGCTTGTTTGCAGAGCCACTCGCGATTCATGAAACCCAAAACACCCCCCATGTTATTTTTTTGGTGGAGGGGGGGGTCAGATGTGAGACAAATCAATTTGTCTAGGGTTTGATTCGTGGATTCCTGTTGCATCCCCAAGAGACTTCTGCGAGCCAGTGGCACCTTTTGCTCTAAATTTGTTCGGGGGCTGTTCTTTAAGGTTAACAAAGCAGCAAGGTGCTTGTTTTCCATTTGGGGCAAGTAGGATCGATGTCTTGTTGGATGCAAACTTACCTAAACAGCGATGTTTGTTTGTGTGTGTGTGTGTCTGTGTCTGTCTCTGTCTCTGTGTCTGTGTCTGTGTCTGTGTCTGTGTCTGTGTCTGTGTCTGTGTCTGTTTGTTCGTGCTGCTTTCTTGTACTTGACTGTTTGGATGGGCTATTCGAACATGTGGGGCGTCTCAACATCAAGCACTTGGCAAAGAGCCTTCCATGACAGTGACCAGAGTCACGCCGCTTTTGTGCTCTTTCATCATTGAGGCATGCGACACTCATAAATATGGGCATACTTAAAGGGGCAGGGTGCTTACCTAGTGGTTAGTAGGCCTGGTAACAACCCACTTACCATGGTTCTAAGTCCCCATTTTGGGTTACAATCAGGCTTACTATCCACTTGTATGCCCTTTTAAGTACCTTGTTCCAGGGTACCATTTTTGGGTTGCTTTAAAGCTCGAACAGGAGGACGAAGAGTGTTCTTTGCATTGCTTTTTGGTTACTTGTTTGGTTCTGTTGATTGCGAGTGGGGGGCTGCAAAAAACAGTTGCTTGCCATACCAAGGTAGCAAGGCTAGTGCAGGGGTTTGAGAGAACCTCCGCCCCATGTTGTATATGGAGTATTCCTGGCCAGTTAAACGATTCAATCACATTTATAGGCGTCCATCCACCGAACATGAAACGGTTCATTCACAGATATCTTTACCCATGCCATGCTTATCCTAAAAAGTGCCCGCTCTAAGACGCTCCCCAAATTTCCGAATGACAAACGACCTCGAGGTTCGAGGTCTAAAAAGGTGATGCGTTAACATGCAGAAAGGGAAACCCACCAACCTGTTTGCTCCATGCTTCCTCGATTCTCAAGGCTTGTGCCAAGTTTTGCAAGACAAGTCCGACCCTTGAGCTTGGGCAGCACCCTTGCAGAGTAAGAAGATCAAACCCAAAGTAGAATAAGTCGATTGTTTCCTTGCCAAGAGAGGAAACTTTTCAGTTGTTCGACCTCCGTCTTCGGAATAGATGGCCTTCTGCTCTTTTTTTTTGAAGCCAGGTTGGTGTCTTCTAAAGGCGTGAAAGCGCCACCCTTGATTGCGACCCTCCTCAATCTTGCTGGTGCTCAGTAGGGAAAGTGGGAATGAAACCAGTCCCCCTAAAGAAAACCACCAGTTGGAGGATTTTTTTTTGGGGGGGGTCGTTCCATGTCTCATTTCCTTCCTATGGCACCAGCAAGTCATCCATCCAAATTCATCGGGCCTCCGGCTTCAGCCTGGAAGCGCAGCTCATCTTCTGTGGCTTTTGGATAAGAAGCTCCTTAAAAGATACTGTACATGTTGCCCGTTTGAAACACTTTTTTTCTTTTATTTTTTTAGCAAAGGGAAACCACCATTTACAAGTTGCAATGTATAATGTAAGGATCCCTGTCTACTTCCATTTGCTGAAGAATATGGTTCATCGACCCCTGTTTAAAGGGAATCTATCACTAATGCATATTGTTTAATTGTTTCCGCGGACTTAAGCAAATGGAAGTCTAAGGCACCCTGTCTCGGGTTGAAGTACTACAATGGCATGCCTTTCTGTTTGATTCTTATGTGGGGGTTCAAAAGGGAAACTAGCGGACACCCTTGTCCAAATTAGAGTTGGCGCCCTTTGCAACCAACTATCAGCTTCCTACCAATTGGTGATTTTGAGCCAGGTGGTTTAGTGGTTATAAGGGTGGTTTCCCATGTCCCCTTCTTCCTCCATGTCCCTTTCTGGAGCCTCCAAAAGTGGCAGTTTCAAGGGGAAACCATCAGTAAATTGATCACCTGAAGAGGACATCCTGGTAAACAATTGACATCCCGGTCTCCGCATACTTCGCATCCCGAATCTCCTTTTTGTTTTGCCGCCGAGCCAAGCAGCTGGCCGTCCTCTCCGAGGTCTACATGCTAATCGAGCTGGCGCCGGGCGGGCATTTGTTCCAGCTTCTCTGCGACAAGCCGCAGGCGCGGCTTGCGTTGTGAAGTCCCCAGCGAGAACGGCTTTCTGACCGTTGTCTTCCATTTGCCGAAATGTGTTTCTTCTTTCTTTTTTGATCATGGTTTTCTCTTGGTTTTGCAGGAAAGCGATTTCACTACTGGAATATGTTCTCATTTGTTTTAGGGGGGTCTCTGAAGCAAAAGGAAGTGTTGCTTCAAGCTTTGGGCTGGGTAAACCTTTCACCCGGCCAGGTGTTTCATGGGTGTAAAGGAAACATAAATTGAAGTTCGGAAGGGTCAACTCCACCGGCCAATGTTTTTTTCCCTCAGCAACACCCCCTGCCTTTGTGAATCTTTTGTGCGGGTGGTCCTTCAAAATCAAGCAACCACAGCAAGGTGTCCGCTTTTCTGGTTTTTGGGCGGGGCATTTTCTTGAAATGCAACCAACAGAATCGCATGTTTGTCCACTGGAAATCTACTGGAGGTTGTGTAGGGGCGTGTTCAACTCGATGGAAGGCTGGAGTTCCGTTTTGGCAAAGATGGTTTCGCCCAAAATGGATGATCGACGCTTGGTAATATCTTGCATCTTTGCCCTAGGCTAAAATGATGAACAGCCCACATGATGGCTACCCTAAACCTACCCTAAATCAACCAAACCCCCCACGGAACTCGGCCTACAACCCTGAATCATCCCTATATCGTACCATGCAACCAACCCGAAACAAGCCCTAAGCAAACCCTATACCAACCCACAAAGCCACCCGAAACCAGTACCAAAGCATCCTAGACCAGCCAGCACAAACCTATGCAAACTCTAGGCCAACCTCAACCAGCCGTAAACCCAACTCTAAACACCAAAGTTTTTGATGCCCCCAAATGAGCGTTTCTTCTTTAAAGGGGACCCCCCAAAATGGTGGGTTTTCCTTTTGGCTTCCCTTTTTTCAACCGCCAACAAAGGGGTAACTCCAAAAAAGGCACACCCAATTGGGTGAAAATATGCCAACAGATGTTTGGCTTCCCTTTTTTCAACCACCCAAAAAGGGGGTTCCAACTCCAAGAAAGACGCACCCACTTGGTGGCAGATGTCACAGGAAAGCACTGGGTCTTTAGATCGATCGCTTCAGGTGCTTCTGTCTGACAGGCCTCGAGGCGAGGCAACAACAAAAAAGCAAAAGCTGCCGACTGCTGAGTCGTGAGTTGGATCGGGGCCTTTTCTCCATAGGTGGCTCCCTTTTTGGTTCTTTTGGTCGGAACAAAATGTGATTCCTGGTTTACCTGGTGGTTTAAACAATTCTACCAACAGCTACAATCTATGGGGTCTGTGCCCAGACAGCCTCTGTTGAAGTTTGGGGCTTTCAGGGTTGTTTCCCGCAAGGGTTCCAGGGTGTTCTGGGCATAGGTGGCTCCCTTTTTGGTTCTTTTGGTCGAAAAATAGAGGGGTTTCGATTCCTGGTTTACCTGGTGGAACCTGGAATGATCTACCAGGGAATCCCATCTATTTCCAACCTAAAAGGACAGGCTTTTCTCATCGGCAGGATCGGGGCGTTCTGGAAATCCGTTCGCAGCGCTTTGAGACGCCATATCGAATCCTCCAGGGTGTCTGAGTTCGGTGCGACATGGATTTCGCAATCAGTACCAAGGACACCCTTGGAAGTGATAAAGTAGTCATGACCCGGCTTGGCATCAAGCAACGTGGTATTTCCCATGGCCAGTTCCAACCCACAGGGAGAAATTACAACCGAACAAATCAAAGGGCACCCGTTTTCAGGCCCCTTTTGAAGTGCTCACTGATGATACTTTATGGGTGCTGCACATCCGCAAACATTTGGACAATGCAGGTGCCAGAATGTATGGGGTATCTTGGTTGTTTGAAGTGGGACTGCAAAGTGTTCCACGCGCACGACCATGTGTGTCCTTTTTAGGTGTTGGATAGAAACAGATGGGTTCTGGTTTAGATTGGTTTTCTGCCATCCATTTACCAGGGTTGCCAATAGCATCACTGGTTTTGCTTGATTTTATGCCATAGATCGATTCACCAGTATCAGACGTGGCGCCTGTGTCCACCATTTGTTGACCCGGACGCCCTGCGCGCGATTCGCTACTTTGAAGGTTTGCCCCGGCTTTAGAGGAAAACGGTTGCCAAATAGTCGTTGTTTTTGAGTGGACCTGCGGAAAACGGAAGGCATGACCTCAATATCAGCACCGGCACAAAACACATCTGGCAGTTAATCATTGTGCTTTTGCGGGGGGGGGGGGGAAGATGAGAAGGGGGCCATCAGTTGCTGAATTTCTCCATGTCCTCTTCGGGAACACGTTAAGTTGTATTGTCCGCAACTCATGCAACTAAGAGCCAATGCGGTGGGTTGGTTTGCAATAGGCATAGGGAATCCACACGATACAGCCCGAAGTCCGGATTGGTGAAGGCCTTAAGGAAGGTCTTGGCGACGTTTGTTTGGCAAACGCACTCCGGAATGCGTGATCTTTTTTGTCATTGTCGATCATGACCACTCTGTTTTGGGGAACTGTTCAAAGAAGTAACGGCATGAAGCACATGCAGCATTGGCTCTGTCTCAAACCGGCCCGGTGTGCCGTTGCTTTTCTTACAAACTATAAAAGACCAGCACCCCAAAAGGCACACAGCCAAGGGCCAGAAGCCGTTTGTGTGACTTGAGGGCACTCTTTTGGAGGCGGGTGTTTGTCCGGGAACATAGGGAGCAAGCAAGAACCTGTCCGGTGGTGTTTTTTTTTCGTTGTGACTGACAGCCCCCGTGGGGTGGATCAATATTCCTGACCCAAGCATGTGTCATGGTTTCCCGAATGATTACCCCTCCCAACAACATGGCACCTGTGAGCGGGTACCTGGAAGATCAAGGGGCCCTCTTCAAGGGACCCTCTGTCAGGTGCCATGTTAGAGGGAGGGAGGGTATTGCCCTGTAAGATACCAAGCAAGGGGCTTCAACCCATGGTTTCAAGCTGGTATGATTGGAGTTTGTTGGTATGGCAACGGAATACGCAGCTACCGGCCGCCAGGCATCCGGAATTGCGGCGATTCTTTTTGAGTGGTTCTAATGCTCCTGGCTTCTTGTGGGCTTGCAATGTTGTGGGTGGCTCGTGCTTTTTGGTGGTGCCGGTTATTTGTTTTGGGAAACCACAAGCAAGACCAATCTGCCAATTCTATGAGGGTTCCAGAAAAGACACACGTAGCTCTGTATGGGTCAAAATTGAACCATGAGGAATTGGACTTACGCATGTCAGCCCTGGTCGTTGAAGACACGGGTACTGCACTCAAACAAGTCGCCGTTCAGGCAGCGCCGCCATGTTCTACTGTGGCTGCGTGACGCTGGTGCTCAACTTGGCCAGCCCGAGCAACAAAAAAAGAGGAAAGTGCACAGAAAGTGAAGGCAAGCAAGCAATTCCATACTTCAGCCCGTCTGAATGAGATCCAATGTGGTGAGAAGGGGCTGTGGCACAATGGCAGCGCGCCCCAGAATTGCTGGGGAGGTTGCAGGTTCAATTCCTGCCGGCCCTAGTAAACCTCTTCCCATCGGTACAATCAGGGTCAAGAACGTGAGGTCTCACTCCCTGAGTTCGCCCTTAAACTTTTTGGGAAAACCTTGTAGTTGCAAAAAAAAGAAAAGAAAAACAGATCGCCTTTTTCGTGGCGAGGGATTCCACCGATTCGTGTGCGAACTATGAGCCAATTGCTCATGCTTTCCTTGATTACCTCCACTGGTAAATGGAATGACGCGGGAATCCATTGCGGTGTTGGACCGCCTCTGTCGGTTGATAGATCCAGGGCAGTCATGTGGGTGGCTCGGTTTTTCTGTTGGTTCCCCTTAAAGCTATACCCTCAAAAACAAGACGCACCCTCATAGCTTTGGGTTGTGCCACATCAAAGGATTTCTTGAGGCTCCCAGAATTCTTTTTGGGCATTCGGTTTGAAGAGTTCGATCCAGATCCAATGAAGTTTGACCGTTCTGGACACATGGTCTATGAAACTCTTGCGCCCGAGGGACATGCTGCGGAAGGTTGGGGACTTGAGTGACGTCCCACTTGAGCCACACTTGTTGAACCCAGGTGCGGACTTCCGATGTGTTTTGTGATTCATTTGCATGGTTTTGGGCTTCAGACCTTCGCAGAGTTTGCTTCGCTGCTTCGCTGCATCGTTCAGGAACCCAACGGAATGATGTTCATTCCTCTGTAAACTCCAACCCACCTTATGGTTTCAACCTCATGGGTTTCCATTTCGTGGTGCGGAACAAGAAAAGCCTAATGTGTATATATATATATATATTTACATATATATATATATATATATTTACATATAAATATAAATATATATATATATACATATATATATATATATGGTACCCCCCCCAAAAAAACCCAGGTTCGGTCTGAAAACACTGGTATTTACTGTGTTTTCTGACAAAAAAAACCTGAATCTGCCAGAACCCTCAGTTGTCAGGCTGTTTTTTCAGTTTTCAATCAAGCTTTCTGGAAACTCTCTGGCAATTCCTCAATACAATTCAGACAAGAAACTCTCTGCAAAACTGAACAAACTGCAAACAAACTGAGTTTTCCAGGAAGCTTTCTGGAAACTCTCTGGCAATTCCTCAATACCATTCAGGCAGACACAGGCAGCCCTTGCAGACACAGGCAGCCCTCCTCATGTTGAAGCTCAACAACATTTCCAACCCTGCGGTCCATCGTCTTCTTCATGTCAACCACAAGATGGTCGAGGACCTTGACAAGAGGCTGTGTCATGCTCGCAAGACATGGGTGGAGGCAAAGGAGAAGGACATTGTCTTTGGCAAGGACCAGAAGTGGGCGGATGTCGAGGCGGACGAGACGACCTTCGATCGCATGGACCTTGGTAACAAAGCCCCTGACCCCAAGAACCCGGTCGTTTGGGAGCAGTGGTGTGGCATAGTCCAACGTGGCCACCCGGAGACACTTGTCTTGAGCAGGCTGTCCCCCAGGGAGTCGGCCAAGAGAGCTCCCGGGCCTGGCGCCATCAGAAAGGTGGAATGGACTCCTTTGGCAAAGAAGTGGTTGCAGGACAAGAAGGTGATCCTGCACACTGACTCGGCCAAGAGCTACAAGACCAGGGTGCCTGGGGTGCTCCACGACAAGGTGGTCCACGGGAAGAAGCGGGTCAAAGTCAAGGGTCAGTGGAAGTGGAAGGCCCCGACCTATGTAAAGCTCGCAAGCACAAGAACCCGATCACGAAGAAGATGATGACAGTGAAGTCTGGGACACAGGTGGTTGATCGGGCCTGGAAGTTTTTGAAGGACAGGTTGACCATCAACCAGAATGCGAAGGTAGGGTCTTCTTTGTTACGAGCAAAGCTTCGTTCTGCACAGTATCAGTACTGGTATAGGAACCAGGATATGTGGGTTGCATCTGGGACACTGTGCGAATGGTTGATGACTAAGTTCATCAAAAAGCCATCCCAGTGAGTGTGATGCAGGCTTTCTCGGGGCCCTGGTTCAAAAGGAGTGCCTTCTGCATGCACGCATGCCAAAACACGGGTTTTGGGAGGGGGGGGTAGCATATATATATATATATATGTGTGTACATTAAACTATTTCGCAGTTCCATCCACAGCATCCACAGGCCATATGTGTTGTTCTTTAGGCGCTGGAGTATCTCCACGAGCGCCGCATTGCCTACAGAGACCTGAAGCTCGAGAATGCCGGGCGCCCAATGTGCCAGAATCCGTGGATGGCGAAATCCATGAAACGGCGGAATGATTCGATGCCCATACTGTGGATGGATGCAATCCATTTCGCACCACCCAAGAAAGCCTTGAATGATTCCCCTGTAAATACCAAGAAGCGATGGTGACCCTTTGTCTCGAAGTGGTGCAGGGTTTTGTCCATCCACAGTATTAAATTCCAACAAACGGAAGTTCCAACCATGGTTTCAAAGTAGTGACGGATTTCGCGTCCAGTATGTACACAAGCTTCAGCTTCTGGGGCTTGAAGGTATGGAGATGATCACTATAGAATGTATGGAGAGGCTCAGAACATATATATATATATATATTTGGAGTATCCCAAATGACAGATGCTACCTGACTGAAGTTGGTACAGCCTCCTCAAAAAAGACCACAACACTCTCCGAGTGTGATAGAATCAGGCTTCCCCAGCACCCCAAGCCCCCAATACTCAACTAGAATTGGGGGGGACACAGTTTTAGCACATGGCCAAGTTGAGATCCTGAATCCCATTGCAATCCCAATTACTCAGCTTGTACTGAAACCTGAGACTGTTCATCTTTGCATGGCCTTCTGCACAGCAAGGCTCAGAAAGTGGCGACCCCCTACAATAATAGCATTACCCAGAATAATAGCCAAGCCCTGCAGCCACTGCTACACATTGGCTCTCACTTCCCGAGTTTCTGGACAAGCATTCTTGGGGGAAGACCGTGTTAGCGCAAACAACACACGAAAGTTTGAGATTGTCTCGGCCAATGCACATTTTCGGAAGTATGTTGGACCATTTTGACGCCCATTCACTCAATGGGGGTTAGTCAAATTATAACTCTATGAACTTTTTGTTGACAGATGTTTCGATTCCTTGCCGAGAAAAGGCAAATGGAAGGCTCACGAAAGCAGACTCTTTGGAAAAGGGTCCACCTCTTGCGTGGACCCTCAAACTGGCCCTAAAAATGGGTTGTAACCCATTTTAAAGGGCAGTTTGAGGGTCCGGGTCGGCGTTTGAAGTTGGGTTCGGCCAGGCGCTCAACTCCTGCCTTTTTCGGTTGGGTACTTGGGATTTGGACATGGCTGTGGGTCAAAACCAATGGGATCCCATTTAATCGGCCAGGCACTCAACTCCTGCCTTTTGTAGTGACTTGGGATTTGGGCATAGTCCAGCATATATGTGTGGTTTTCTGGAACCCCTTTGGATACTGTTGGGATTTGGGCATAGAGAACGGTTGCCACTTGAGCCCCGGGCGCTCGACGAACACAGCCTCGCTGGTTTCATGGAGCGGACGAAGCGGAGCGTAACTTAAACCTCTAGGGGTTGATTCCTTGCAACCATTCTTTTCAACCAGCGTTCTTTTCAAAAACCGGAAAGTTTTTTTTTGTGGGGTTTAGGTTTCCTGAAAAGATTCGGATCCCTGGCAAGAATGCACATGGAAGGTAGCAAAACGTGCATGCCCTGAAGTGGTGAAACCATGTGAGCACCCCAAACTCGGCTTTGCTTTAAAGGAAGGCAACACGAGCACTAACCATGTGGAGGACTCTCCTATTTGAGGACATAATTAATACATAGAGATGAATACAATAAATCCAACCCAACATTGATTCCAACCCCAGAATTGATTCCCCACCCATTATTTTGTCTGATGGATTGTAGTGGATCCATTGGTTTGTTCCAAAATGATGCTGTATTTGTTTCCCAGTGTCTAACTCCAACACACTCAGGGTCGCTCCGAACCTCCAATCAAAACACATGTGTCGGACATTGGCAGGGGGTCCTCTTGCTATCTGGTTCCAGGGTTGCTCGGAGCCTCGAATAGGAAACCCAGGCAGACAATTGCTTTAGTTTCCCTTAATTTCCTTGGTTTCCCTTGCTGACTTTGGTTTCCTTTTGGTTTCCTTTGGTTTCCCCTTTGGTTTGGGGCCCATTTCTGCCCAAATCCCCGATCAGATCGCATCTTGGGCAGCCACCTTCTGAGTCGCATGGGACGAGAGTCCCTGCGTTTCAACTTCCCCTGCCGGCTTTAAAGATCCATCTTTCGTGATGTTCATAGGTCACACACACAAGGAGCCCCTGCCTTTGCTTTAAACATCCACCTCTCTTGGTCGCCTTTTTGCAGAGCGCGCCTCTCCATCTGGGCGGATGCTGCAATTGTTTTGTTTTTTCTCGGACCGGCCCTGGGCCCCCCCCCCCCGACCCCCCCGACCCCCAGGCAACCCCGGCCCTCCGCCCCCTTCACCCGTCAGGTTCTCCTTGACTCCCGGGGTTACGCCAAGCTCTGCGACCTCGGCTTCGCGCGTTTTGTGCTGAGCCCGGGGCCACGGACATGGCCTGAGATGCTTCAACATGAGGCGCTTGTTGATGGGTCCCCAGCTAGGTGCCCTTTTACCGTTTCTTTTTTGGGGGAGGGTTCTGCTACTAAGTAGACTGAAAAAGGTTGGTACCAACTTATTCTGACCTCTCAAATCTGGAGGACCTAGGATTTCTGCGCGACTTGGACGTGGTTCACCTCTTCTTTGCGGATCGATCCCTCCTGCTCACCTGAGGGGTAGGGGTTTGCGCTGAAAGGGAGGCAGATTTGTGTGTCACGAGATGTGTGTTTCCTTTTGTTGCTGCCTTTCAGAAGAACCTGAAAAGGGCACCCTTGAAAACCACACACCCAGTTGGCTTCTGGGGATCGATCAATTGTTGGGGGGCAAGGTTTTGATGTACATCCAGGTTGCTTTGTGTGTGTGTAGTTTGCATTTCGAGTTATGGTTGGGGCTTTGCACCTTTGTTGGAGCTGCTATATTGGAATTTGTTTATTTGGTGGCACTGTAACTTGTCATTCTTCCAGGCAATGTGTTTTCCCAGGAAACCCACCACGAGCCGTGGAAAAGGGCCGGTTCGTGAAAGAACAGTGGTTGAACAAACGCAGAACCAAACACTAGAGATTCGCGTTTCGCATGTGGTTGACCTGTTGGGGGGCCGATGACATTGGCGTGTTGTGTTGCTGTGCTCATTGCTGTTGCATGTTACGTGTTGACTCTTGTTGTGTGCGTGAGTGTTTGTTGGGCCATGTTATACTCATGTGATTACCAATGACATCATCACATCATCGTCATCATCATCATCATCATCGTCATCATCATCATCATCATCATCATCATCATCATCATCATCATCATCATCATCATCATCATCATCATCATCATCATCATCATCATCATCATCATCATCATCACATCATCATCCTCATCCTCATCATCATCATCATCATCATCATCATCTTCATCGTCATCATCATCATCATCATCATCATCTGTTTAACCTTTTCTTGTTCATCCTCTTCCTCTTCTCTCAACAACAGCCACCGCATCACGCTCGGACTTGTTACTTTCCATATATTTTTTGTGCGGCTAGGCACAGGCCTTTTCTGCCAAAGATCTTTTTTTCTGGGGGTCCGAAAAACATGGCATGTTTTAAGAAGCAAATGGTAATCTTACATTTCTAGGTGACAAACCCCGAAAATGCAAGTTCCATTTCCAAACATCCCCCCCTTAACGGGGTGGGGATCTTAAAAGCTGATTTGCAGTTCTCGAGGCAAGACCCACACTTTGCTGGGCACTCCCGAGTACATGGCTCCAGAGATGATTGCCTCTTGGCCGAGTCTCGGGAGGTTCTCAGCCATGCCTATTCGTGAGAGATCGAGCTAAAAGCTTAGCCACTAGCAATGGGTCACACCACTAAGCCAACCGTCCACGTACCTGAAGGCACTGCTGATCCACATAACGTATTGTTGCGCTCAGCGTTGGCTTGGTTTACACGGAACGACTGCTCGGCCGATTTGCTTGCTTGGCCCCACATCTTTCTATTGGAGTTTGTAGAAGGGGTGGTTTCTTTTTGGGTTTCCGTCCTAAGGCCAAACGAAAAGGGATGACCTCAAGCGAATATGAAATCGGGTTTATTTCAAGTTGCGGGCCCAATTCGGTTTTCTAAGAACTCGACACCATACCTTTGGACCATACCCCGACCAGTTTTGGCACAGTTTTCAAGGTTTTAGCCTACTCCAATTTGCATCACGCAGGTTTTTGCTATGCACATTCTGTGGCCGGTGAAGGGTCAACGCAAAGTGAAAAAGGTGAGAGCTTTCAAAGAACTGTTTACCAATTCTGCGCCTGATTTGATCCCTTGCTGTGGCCAGCATGGTTCTGCACATGATGGAAACCCGGATCAGCTTTTGTAAACTGCAGTGAAAGCTGTTCCAACCAATCCTGGGACCTGTCCCACCGAAAAAGCACTTGTTGTGGGAAACTATGGCATGGCACTGCGGTCGGCTTCCCCCCTTCACTAGGTCCCCAGCTTCAGGGTCCGGAATGTGTGTTTTGGTGGAATGGTGGGGTTGGGGTATGCTCAAGTCAGGCTGCGTATGCCGTGGAAATTGGGCCCTGATTTGAGCATACCCCAAATTGGCAAGGTTCGGGGTATATTGTTAATGTTTCCGGGAGAAAAGACTCCCAAACCGCCCCCAACTCCTGTTCCCAGGATTGGAGAATTGAGGACATGGCTACCCTTGGGGCGTCCCCTGGGGCCTAAACTAACCCCGTGCTTACCCTTGTTCGGAAGCCGAAATGAGTTCTCATCATCACCGAAAATTAACGTAGCAGCTTTAATCCCAGGCCTGTTTGCAGAGACCATCAGAGCAAGTTAAACCCTCGCTGCGCCCTTGGCTGTCCCTAATCGAATTAATAGCTTTGCACCTTACCTTGCGAGCATCATTGTCAAACATGCCCAAAATAGCCCAAAATATGCTAAAACACGTATTTTTGGGGTATGCTCCAAAGGAATGGTCCTGGGTTCTTAGAGGTTTCTCTTTAGACTAAGCCAACAGCGGCCCGAACACCACCAACCCCACATAGTTGTTGTATAATTTAAGCAGCGGACAATCCACATGTCGATGTCGACCAACGGGTGGTTTCTTGGGAACAGCAGTTGGACCGAGTCTCCAGAAGCCCCGCATCATTTGATTTCCCTCAGCCTGTGCGCAATACCAGCCCCCATGCCGCCGCATTTGTCAAAGCTGGTTTCACACTACCCCCAAACTACTCCCAGGCTAGAACCCAGATATTTCGAACTACACTCAGTTGTTCAGTGGCTCCCGTTTTCCCCTTTTTTTTGGCGGCTGCCCCACTTAAATGGTCTTCCCAAAAACGGGTTCCCTTTTTTTCCATGGTCACTGAACAACTGAGTACATCGTGGCTTTACAGTGGTTGTACATAGAAGAGATCCCCTGGGGATAGTGGGGCTAGTTGCTTTGGGGTACACCATCTGAGAGTTTGGGAGTTTCAGGTTGCGGAAGATCTTTTCGGGCGGGCAAAATGGTTGCTGACATATCCAAGGGTGCCGGCTTTGGCTGGGCCATATGCTAGTGTGGCTGATCTCGGGTTTGGGCGGGCCATGTTCTTTGGGCTTCTTGGGCTCCTGCCGAGTGTTTGCTTTTGGGGGGCAATGACCCATGCAGAGCCAGCGCTCCAATGGAGACTCCCCCGACTCGCGAAACAACAAGCATTTGCAGCCCCACAAAGATGTTCGGGAGCGGTGACGAACTCGGCCCATCGGTTTCTGGTGATGTCGGGTGTCAACCGAGCCCAGATCAAAGTAGATTTCCCGAATGTAATGCTTTCAATCTGAAAGATGGCTTCGAGGCAACTCCGAGAGACCAATCATTTGAGAGACATCCTATTCTACCAGATGGGTATCCTTATGGCTTTGGTTGTATCTTTGGACTTCAACTTTTTGGGAAACGGTGATGTTTTTTCCCGTCGGGCCCACAAAACGCTTTTTTGGCTTTTTTTGCGGGAGGGTCGTTAAAGCAACCAAGGCATGTGTCTTTTTCTTTGAAGGGTATTCGTGTCAGCTGGGGTTTTGGTTCGGGAAAGGGTTCCGAGGACCCACCTCACGCTCACAACCACATGGCCGGGAGCCTCAGTGAGTGGTTTCTGGGGTTCAGTTACTACCAGCAAAATAATGTTAGCCCTTTGTTGGTTAACCACATTGTTTGGGTTACAACGGGTTATTTATAGCTAAAACAGTGGGATATCCACAATCCGTAGGGGTTCATAGTATGGTTGGGTTAGTATAACCACCATTATTTACCTAAGGATTGTCATCCAAATTGGGTCAACCATGGCCATTATTTTCGTGGGAATCGGCATGGCGTCCTAGAATGATTGGGTTAATATATAGATTATTGAGTATGGGGGTTGTTTTTGGCCCCTCTTAAAGTGATCCGAATGGCCACATTCCACCCCGAAATGGACGTTTTGCTATGAATGAACTGGGGTTGATTATGGGGAACCGCTATTTTTGACCTAGAAGGATTGCCTTTTTGGTCAACCATTCTTTTGATGGGAGTCGGCGAGTTGAACCCAAGGGACTCGCTGGCCCAGGATGTGTTGGTTTCAGGGGATAGGCATCGAAACCCACCGGTTGAGATTGGTTATACACTTTCTGCCCCCATGTACCAACAATCTAGTTTGAAAATGTCAGGATTTAGCTGGATTCAGGGTGGGGATGTTTTGAATCAAGATCTTCCTTTGAGGGAGAAGAATCCCGAGCCCGCTTGCCATGAAGCAGCACTTGAACCTGGCTCGAAAGAGGGAAGTTGTTGCTGCGATCTACCGTTTGTTGACAGCAATCGGGATTGTTTGCTTGCTTTGAGGGGTTCTCTCCCAGGCTGGCCGGCTGAAAAAGAAAACCCTGGAATCAAGTAAAAGGAGACTTCTTGCTTTGCTGGGCTGTCCCCCCTGTGTGAAGGCGGTTTGTCTCCTTTTCCTTTGCATTATCTCCTAGGCCCCCATGAACCTGTTTTGGAGGACAAATCTTAGGAAAACCCTAAAAGGCAGAAAGGGAATCCCGTTGCTCGTTTCAGCGGGTTTCAGCTGAACAAACTGTACAAGGCCTGTTGGGGAGGGGTTCTGCGTCCTTTGATTTGGAGTACGCCCTTTCTTGGCTTACAAATCCCGGTGAACAGCTCGTGTGCTGAGCCGGTCACTCCCCATGGAAGCCAAAGAATTGGGATACGCTGGAGATACCTGGACCCTGAAACTACCTGTGCCAGCCTGAAGGCTTCTTGAGCCCCCGCAGCTGACCCCTTTGCCCCCCCCCCCCAAATACAGTCTGAATGAGGCCTTTGCATGGTTTTTGGTGGGAAACATTTTACGTCTTTGCTTATTGTGGTTTCGTGGTGAAATCCAACCACTCAACTGCTAAAATTCAAATTGTTGCTCCCCTTCCAACGTCAACCAAGCTTTGAGAGTCTTAGTTTGCGAAACGGGGGAGGTTCGGGCAGGGATCCCATGATTGACGGTATTGTCAGCTTATACGGCTCTTCGAGCTTGAAAGGATTCGATGACTCACCTGCCCAAATCGACCCTTTTGAACTCTTGTTTGCTTCTTAAGCAAGCTTCTAAGAGATTGACCTTGGGATTCCAGGTCAGCTGTGCAAGTGAAAGTAGGAGCTAGAAGCGTATATGATTGCACCAGGTGGCAATGCGACACGGGCATGGTGTCTCCTTTTTGACAGAGAAACCACTGAATCCCATTCTGAGGCAATCGGGCTCAGCAAAACAATGGCGTTGAGGTGTTGGCCGTTTCCCCTGTTTCATTCCTTGGGAGCGGAGAGCTGGCACAAAGATTCTTAAGATATTTTATCGGAGATTTCACCGAGGGGAAACCGAAAAGAGGCGGTTTAAAGAGTAGCTAGGTCGCCCAGTAGTGCCCTTTTACCCTTTTTTGGGGAGGGTTCCCCCACTAAATTAGACTACAGAAACAAGGGTACCCTTATTCCAACCTCTCTACTGGAGAACCTGTCACCCTAACATGGCTCACCTCACAGCAATTCCCTACAAGGAAACTTGCAGGTACCCCAGAGGGTGCATCATGTTAGTGGGGAGGAAGAGCTAACTGTTTCGGCAAGTTGTTTTCACAGATCCGAAAAGGAACACACCGCCACGGCATCCAATACACACATCCCATGTACTTGCTAATGCGCTAAACAAAATCCCTGGAATGAGCTCCTCCATCCAACGGGTGGTTTCCTTGGGGACCAAAGCCCGGGTTCATTCCAATTCTCATTCCCTGTGGATGGACAAACTACAATTTCGCACCACTTTGAAGCCATGGGACATGGTTCGTTGCTATTGACAGGGGAATCGAATCATTCCCTTGGGTTTCTGAACGGTGCGAAGTGGAGCTCGCAACCCTCCGCCGTAACGGATCGCAGTCTCGAACCAGCGCCGGAGCAAGTCGTGAGGTTGACTGGTGGGCTTTGGGCGCTTGGAGCCGAGATGGGAGCCGAGCCAAGAGCCGGGAGCTGGGACCCCACCCAAAAAAACAACAACCACCCCACCGGAACCTCAAACCCCCAAACTTTCACTCCAAACCCGAACCCCCACCCAAGCTTTAAACCCCCACCTCCACCTCCCCCCTTTCAAGATGCTTTAAGGGAGGCGACTCGGAGATACCTGCTTTCGCGCATGCCATGCACCACCTAGTTGGGTTTCATCTGCGGGTGGCCGCTCAACCTTTGGAGTTGGTACCGTTTGTTTGGGGAAAGGACAATCCAAAGGAGAACTGAAGCCTTGGGGCGTCCCCTTCCAAATACAACCCCCCATCTCAATTGCTGCGAAATCTTTCCCCACACTGACCAGTTCATAGGCCTGACGTTTGCATCTGGTGGTTGCCTGACGAATCAGACGATTATTTTTAAGATAAAAAACAACAAAAGAAGAAAAAACAGGACGGAAATCAGACTCCGGTGGGTCTGAATCGCTGAGTCCCATACAACTGATGCCTGCACCAGGGCATTGACATGCAAAGTATTTTAGACGCACCCACTTCAGTCCTGGAATCGGACACTGGCCCGGCGTGAAAGCTGGAAGGAGCAGACGCACCACATGGCGGGTGCTCGCTTGTAAAGCTCCCGAAAATGTCAAGCACCAGATCCGTTTGGGAGGGGTGGTCAAAATCTGTTCAAACAACCAGACCCTGGCCACTTCTTGTTCATTTGGAAACAGCAGATAAGACGATTTTGTTGTTTTCCCTTTTTCCCCTTGCAAATGAGGTGAATACTTCAAACCCTGGGAATTCCCTTAAAGGAAGCCACCAGTTGGATGGTTTTTCTTGGTCGTTCCATTTCTCATTCCCTATCGCACCAGCAATAGGTCTTCAGATACCTTTGTCTAAACAGGGATCTTTAGACTTTTTCACTTTTGGGTTGAAACCAAGTGGGTTTTCCACTCCCCCCAAAAAGTGTTCAACTTTTTGCAGGGGGGTCGTTGCAGCAACCGCTTGCCGCTGTCTTCGCACTTGGATGGATCCAGCTCTCAGCGCGCTTCGGAGGTCTTAGCCTTTGAGATGCTGAGCGGACAGGCGGAACCGTCGAAGCGGGGAAGCGAGGGACGTGAACGTAAAATGGGGGTTTTACCTCACTGTTCCTGGCATGTTTCTTGTTTTTTGTTTGGAGTGTTAAAGTTAATGTGTGTTTTTTTGTTTAAAGGTTTCTTGGTTATGTTTACTGAAAGGGCTGCAAAAACAAAGTTTGTTGCTACCATACCAAGAGTTGTAGAGATTGGTGTTAGGATTCCAGCTGCCAGGGGTGGGGGGTTGCACGTAAGATAGGGGGTTGGCCTGGACACCATCCAACAAGAAATTGGAAAAGCCTGAAGCATTGCATGTGAACCAACGACATGGTACATCAAAGGGTTTCTAACTTGTTCCCTACGTCGCTGCCAGCCGCTGTCAATTTCAGGGTTACTCCTAACCTCCTAAAGCAAAAAAACATGTTCCTGTCGCTATTGACAATTGTGCATTTGCTCTCGTCTCACCATTCTCAGACGCTCAGAGATGTTTAGCTGGGTGGTGAGCGTGTTCCGGTTTAGGGGATTCCATATGCCATTGCAGACAGACCCAGTTATTGCTTCCAATCACCGAATCTTTAATCTCTGAATTCAGCCTGGCGTGGGTCATCTCAAGGCCGCGGCAGAAAGTCGGGTCTTCAATTGGGGGAACTGCAAAGTTTGAGGTTTTCCTTTGATAGTGCTTTCCTTGATTGCTGGTGGGTTGGATCTTAAGACTTTAGCTTGTTGGCTGAAATCAAGGGTTTTCCAAATTGAACCAACGCAAACAAACACAACTTCTTGCGGTGGGGTCGTTACAGCAACCATGTTTAAACGCACCCCATGTTTGGGGGTGGCCTCAACAGGTCGACCCGATTTGCTGGGTCGGGGAGCCTGACCAAAGCGTTAGTCATGGGTTCGGTTGCCTTCCCTTCACCGGGTAGAGCATACGTGTCATGCGGGTGTGTCTTGTGTCCTTAAGAATATGTGAATATGTGTTATGTTCCTTTGTTGGTTTTGAGAATCTATCACCACTGGAAATATGGTCGAAATTTCCCAGGGGACGAAAACGCAATTAAAGGTAAGGGTTCCCCTTTTTTGCTGGTCTTAAACGAAAACCTAAGGACAAGCCACTCATTTGGATGTCTCGGAAACGGGGGCCTGTACATGTACGAGCTAAAGACAGTTTTCCGAAAAGGGTCCAAGAACGTGCACCAGCCTCTTTTTGAACCACTTTGTTGAACGAATGGGCATGGGTCAAAATTGAATCAGGAATTGAACCGCTAGATTTTGTTCTCATTGTCTCCACTTTCCGATCGGGCAATCCATTTTTGGGGTTTCCCATGTTCTTGACACAGGGCTCCTTAAAAGATACATTTTGCAACCAGTTGAAACATGTTGCTTTTTCCACCAAAATAAGGGGAAGCCACCATTTACAAGTTGCAATGTTCAGGTATATACTGTAAGGATCCCTGTTGACACACACTGAAGTTTGTGTTGCCCGCAAGTGTAAGCTTGCTCTTGACGGCACTCTGCTTAAAGCGGCAGGGCATTTCATAAGTGGCAAGTAAGCCAGGTTATAACCTACTTACCATGGTTCTAAGTCTCAAGAGTGGGTTATAGCCAGGCTTAGTATCCACTTCTTTCTAGGGGTACCTTCTCATTCTTTCCAGGCATCCTTCTTTCTAAAAAACCACCCCAAACCCTGGGGAAACAGCCGGTTTTTGCGAAGAACGATGGTTGAGAAGAATGGGGAATCAACCCCTAGATTATGAATTCGGTACCCTGCTCCTTCAAGTGGGATCCCATTGTTCCCGCATCGAAAAAAACCGGCGCCAGGCACCTTGGGACAGCATGGGCTATGACGACAACCCCATGGGGCGTTCCCGGCTTTTGGCTTTCGCTTCGAATTGAGAAAGCGACTTTGGCGAAGAAACAGGCATTTGGTTTGACGACGGACACCCAAAGAATGGGTATGGTTTTTTTCCTGTACCCCTCCCCTTTTTTAAACGGAAACCCGGAAACACGCCCGGCTCTTATGAAATCTGCTTGGGATGTGATTTGGGACACCTGCTGAAATGTTGCGATATTTCGGGCAGTTAGCACCTTACATGGTGGTTTTCAGAGAAACAAAGAAGCAGGCACTCGGGGGAAACAGGATCCTGTTTGGGAGCCAAAGACTTGCGGATCCGCCCAAAAGCCCTGCTCCCCAGGCTTGACAAAGCTGATTCCGCGCGAGACCATTCCTGGGGGTCCGTATGTTTGAGTCAGCTTGCAGAATTTGTTTTGCACAGAACGTGTTGAAACGGAAACCTCAACATGTTGCAGGCTCCCGATATGGTAAGACATGGCAAGACAAATTGTATTGACACTGAATTGAATTGGACCCATTGCCCACGGGTCCAAGTATGAGTTCAACCTCAGTATTTAGACAGACCCCGCCTCTTTGTGCAACACAGTGTTGGAGAGAAACACATAGGGTCCCTGAAAGTATATATTTGGGCCAATTGGCAAGTCACTGTGGTTTAGAGAATCTCCTTGTATAGGTAGTTTGTGAATGTATCCTTTAACAGCATCTTGACAGGTAAATCGACTGATGGGTCTCTCGACTTTCTTGAGGGAAGCCAACGGCTGCACGATACGAGCCTTGCGAGCTCATGCATACACTTCCTGAGACCGTTGGAGTTTTTCAGGCATATGGGCGTGTCTTAAAATAGGGGACCGCATGACCCCTAGAATTGTTGGTGCCCCTTTTGTTTCCCTTTAAAAGCCAACCAAAGGGAGGTTTGCCATCAGGAAGTCTTGAGGATTCCTCAAATGCTTGGCCGCCTTTGTTTGGTCATTGGGGGTGAGCCTCATTGGGTCTGCGGGGAACCCGCAATATGTGTTGTTTTTTTGTTGGTTTCCCCTTAGGCCAACCCCAAAAAGGGTTCCCTCAAAAATAGCCACGCCCAATTTTGTGCTTTTGGGGGCTTGTCCCCAGCAAAGCGCGGCCAAGTGGATCCAGGTGGGTGTCCCTCGAAAAAATCGGGACATCCAGGTGGTTTCCGCTGGGTTTCCATTTACGACGGCAAAACCGGGTTTTCATCCTGCTTACGAACATGTTTTGTAATTTTCCCTTGCTTGTTTTAAAGGGAATCTATCACCGGATTTGTTTTTATTCTTTCCAGGGGGCTTAAGCAAATCGAAGTCTTGAGACCCCCCCCCCCCAGATGATGTCTTGGACTCGGCGGTTTGTGCCAACTCGGCCAGGCAGCTGCTGGCGCTGCGCGAGAGCCGGCCACTCAGAGACTCGGTGAGCCACATCTCTCTCCAGTCGGGGATGTTTGGATCTGTTTTCGGCGGGCTGTAGGAATCGGACCCGCATCGCCCCCCCCCCCGACCCAACCCAAAGAAAAGTACATATAGAATGGCTGTTTCCCTGTGAACCAAACCTCAACAGGATACCTTCCAGGAAAGACATGTCTTTGTTGAGGGTGCCAACTTGTTGCGATCATTTAAAAGGAGAACAACAGGGACACGACTATTTTTGGGAGTCCCCTAGATTGAGGCACACCCATTTAATTTGTTGTTTATGTTGTCCCTCCTTCTTGTTCTTTCAAGTTCTGCTTTTTGCGGTTGTTACCGGGGGAAAACAAAAGGACCGAAACTCTTTCACTTGTTGGACTTCTTTTTTGGATTTCCCGTTGGACCCACCAACAGTTGAACACTTGTTGCAGCGGGGTCCTTGCAGTAACCCAGGAAACATGACATGTATGTTCCGAGGAAATAATATTTTCCGTGTACAAGGCAAGATGGCATCTTTTCTTTGAGAGAAGAATGGGTCAAGATGGCATCTGTTTTTTTGAAGAAAAACATAAAATTAAGAAAAAAGGGGTCCTCTGTGGTTACAAAAGGTCTTTTCTGAAACGGAAACCGACCAATTGGCCGAGTTCCCCCGGCCGTTCCGCGGATTTCCGAGTCACTGAGGCTTCAACCAGGGTCTACCTGATGGCTTCCTGCGGGGCGCCCCAAACGAGCGAAATCCGGACATCGCCACGTCCGAAACGAAGACCGAGTCGGGTAGATGAAGGGGAGGGAGAATCCTTCCATTTAAGCTGAAACGGATAGGTTTTGTTTTTATTTATTTTCCCCTGTCGGATTTTTGAAGGGAATCGATTTCAACACTGGAAAGTGTCTGAGAATTTCCAGGCGCTGAATCGCAACCAGAAATGAATGCAGGGATTTTGTCCATGCGTATGACGATTGTGGATGTGCGCTCAAAGCCCCAAGACACGTTGAGCTAATGTATCCGGGTACTCACTGAATTGGAGGTGAAGTCATACCATGTGTTTTTCAGGTGAACCAAAATTGGCCCCTGCAAAGTTTTTGATTTTCATAGGGTGTAGTCCGTTTCAGGTTGCCCGGGTCACTCAGAATTCTGGCGCGGGATGTCCGAGGATCTTGAGGTGTCATGACCGAAGCAACCACCCCCCGGAAGCCAATTCCTTCAAAGGGAAGCCACGGAGGTTGTTAGCCTTGAACCCCTACAGAGCCAAAAACGGCAACCACAGGTTTGTTTCTGGACCACGCCCCTTGCGCTTTGCAAACGCCTTCTGCCAGATCACAAGATCACAAGTGACATGGCGGCTTTGTCAATGGGTGGCTCGTTTTCTGGTTGAGTTGGAACCCCTTTTTGCTTTTGAAGGGAAACCAATTGAAAGCCGTCTTGCCGATTTGTTCGGGCCTTCCTAAAAAAGACAAATATTGCCATATGGGAGCCCAAGGCACAAGCATGAGCATTTGCACACGGAGAGCCAAGCTCCGGCTTCGAGTCCTTGCACGTGTCGGGCTCTCGGCAGGCCTGCTGCGCTACACCTTGCCAAGCACTTCATCAAGCAGTCAGCCTGGCTGGTTCAGAGGGCAGGTGTCAAACAAGCTGGTTGGATTGGAGGGAGGAGAATCCAGATTTGATTTCAAGGCTAGGAGCTCTGTGAGGACGTGGTAGCAAAACTAGGGACTGTCAGATGGTCAGGTTGCCAAAACTGGGCCTGATGTTTGTCAGTTTTTAGAGGGCCCGTTTGAGAAATCTGGTGACATGTGGCGCCACTTCCAGAAAAGTTATCATACTTTCGACAGCTTGACAGATACACAAAAGCCACAGGTGTTGATTTCCGCAAGGGCCCCATGTGAACAAAAAGCAAAACCACAATATGGGCGTGTGTGGGGACCCACCAGTACCCTCAGAAACAGTCTTGGTGGGATCGCTGGGGGTTTATCCAACCACTTCGATGTCGTTGGGAATCTCCCCCTTTGTATTGGGGGTTTGTCTTTGGGAAGCCCTTTGGGTTCCGTTTCCCACAGCCCTGCTCAAAAAGACACTGCCCATATCGTTTACCATACGCGAAGAGTTTGGGGACCCGCCCAGCTTAACCTGGGGTTCAACCGATTCCCATTGAAAGAATGGCCCAAGAAAAACCCAATTCAGCTGATGACGAATCCCGAAGGTAAAGAATGGTAAGCTTTTAGACGCTTTTTTGTTTAGAAACAAATTATTCATGACATATCCCGCGAGAAGTTTAAGCTGTTGGCAAGGGATTTGAGTTGGAACCACTGAGATGATTTCAGGATGAGCCATTTGCTTTGAGTTGGCGCAGGACATGTTCGCACTTGCATATTAGCAATACGTCGTCGTGCATGTGTTCTGTATTGAAGAACCACCACTTCATGCAAACGGAAAATATGTTGGTTGTCACAGAGACGAGACTCATTAACAAATCGAGGCCCCCAACCACCCGCCCACCCACAAAACCATCCAGCCAGCCACACCTACGCGCCAGGCTCTTGGTGGTGACCCCTGCGCGGCGTTTGGGCGCCAACGGGGCGGAGGAGGCGACGTGGCACGGGTCGCAGGTCGCTCGGTGGGTCAGTAGGCGACGTGGCGCCTCCGAGGGGCTTGGGGCTTGTGGTATTCCACGGATAATGTTGACCCCATATATCTTGGTGGCTCCCAGCCGTCCCCTTAGCTTTTTAGGGTTTATTGGGGGTTTCCCTTTATATAACCCACTAAAAGCTAAATAATTAGCAAGGGATCTGAGGACAGCCCAGATATGTATATACCCCTCCTGGAACCTCCATCGTAGCATAAATTTCTGCCTCCCCCCTTGTTCGATACCAAAATTGACTCGACGTAGCACTTTTTGCCTCCCATTCGCTTCCGAGCGCTTTTTGACGATTCGGGCAGAAATCCCATTCGGCCGTGTTTTCTTGATCCCCAGGGTCAAGTTGCCGCCAAAACGGGCACAAAAAAGTGCAAAAAAAGTGCAAAACGAGCGCAAATCGGCGCAAAAAAGCGCAAACGAGCGCAAATTCAAAAAATGCTACGAATCGCAGGTAGCAAATTGCATTTGTGCGGATGTCTCGAGCACTTTCTGTTAAAACGAGCGTTTTTTTGGCAAGAACGTGTCACGAGCAAAAATATTTCGTAGCAAAAATTAAGGTAGCAATGGAGGCTCCAGGCTGTTTATGAAAGTATGGGGGTGTCCATTTCTGGCTTCAGTATGTTTTAGTGGGGATTCAGACCGCTTGTAGAGGGGCCCCCCACCCCCATCTGAATAAACTTAAAACAAAAACACAAATATCCGGGGTCAACATTTCTCACTTCCTGACTTCCTGGACTTTTGGGGAAGACGGACATTTTAGTGGTAAGTATATACATGTTTGGCCCATCCACTCAGGAAGTGAGACTCTCGACTATAGGTAGGAGGATCGAAAACTAGAGACTAGATAAGGACACGTTCAACATACGATTTTCGATTTGTACGGGCCCCAGATGGCCAAGGTATCCGGATGTCTCGCAGCATCCAGTGTTTCATCCATCCCAACTGGTTCGTTTGTGGATGTTGTACATCCACAGTACGGGATTGGAATAGCAAACACCCATGTGTACGATCGAACTATCTTACCTGGGGTCGCTAGACCAGGAAGTCGGTTGGCAGGTCAGGAAATTACAGCAATCATTCAGGCAACCATGACAAGCAGTTCTTTTACGGAAGGCATGAGCCGTTTCCTTCTGGTGTTTTCCGTCAAGAATCCCAAGCAAACCAGGGGCTGTGTCACGGCTACCTGGGACCACGGACCACGTGCAGGTGAAACCCGAGTATTTGGCCGTTGCCCGTATGGCCAGCTTTTTCTAAAAAATATTTACTTGTGGCCAACCAGAATGACGAGTATGACTAAAATGTGGTGCAATTGCATCATATACTCTATGAATAGATTATATCGTATACGACCCGTGTGAATCCTTGTTCAACATTCTGTTGAAACACAAAGTAAATGAGCGCGTGACCCCATTTTTCTGGTAACAGACATATGACCCAAAAAACGGCCATAGGTGTCAGGTGTATATAGAACCCACCCCTCCACATCGGTTTTGCCGGGTCATCCCAAAGCCAAGACTCAACGAAAGCCAACACCCTGTAAAGCCTTCTTTAGGGTCCCCCTGTTTCGTTGCTTTTTCTCGGAGATGGGGAGCCCTAGCTTAAGCGTTCGAAAATCCCAAGCACCATCAGAACTCCTCTCTCGAGGAGTCATCCAAGTTTGGTTTTGGGAGCTCTTGACTTGCTCCACCCGAACCAATTGCCATCCTGTTTTGGAGGCTTTCTTGCACCGGTTGGTGCCCTCCGAGTTGAGACATGAGGGCAACAGGTAATAACATACGCTCGAAGGAAGCAAACGCCCGTTGCGCCAACAAAAAATATAAGATCCTTGAAACAACCTTTTGCATTCCTGGATCCTCAAACTACTCTTAAAACCAGGTGGTTTCCGCATAATTGTGGGGAAATCACCCTTTAGAAAAGGGTAGTTCAAGGGTCGAGGCTTTCGTACTGAACTCATCACTGCAAAATCACTCTTTCTCCAGGGTAGTTTCAGGGTCCAGGCTTTCATACCACATTAAACAAAAGGTTTGGAACCAACAAAAACCCATCGCCGCAACCATCTCGACTGCGGCGGTTTTGGGACAGACTGGGAGGCCTTCTCTCACTCAATCGAGGAGTGTTAAGTTGACCGGGCAACCCATGGGTTTCACCTGTGAAAAGGCAGGCCACCATTAAAACGATGTGTACAGTTGTTGATGAATTAATTCAAAATTAGAACGGTTCATATATTTCACCACCATTCTTTGCCGTTCAGGATTGCCATCCTTCAATTTGGGTCCCAAGGCCTTTCTTTTAATGGTTGAACCCCGGGTTCACTTGCAGGATCAAGAGGACGTGGCATTTTGGTTGGGCCTTTGGTCGGCATTCCAATACGATTTGCTGCACAGCCTCAACTTTGGTATCACAGGAAGTCACGATCTTTCCACAGAATGGGTCCATTCAAGTGACATCCTCAAAATGACCTAAATGGTGGTTTGAAAGGAACCACCCAAAGAAAAGGTCTCTGCTTTTTGAGGGTAGCCTTAGGTTGCTTGTGTCAGAACAACCACGAGGTACGCCACCTATTTTGGGTTATCACGGGTCTGTCTTTTGTGAGGGTACCCGTTTTTAGTGGATTTTAAAGGGAACCCAACAAAGGACACCCATTTTGGTGGCCCCGCGAAAATCCAAAAAATCCCACCTACACAAATGCTAACTTGAGTTGACCAGGTGAAGAAGAGTGGTTGGTTCAAGTCCGGCACCTTCTCTTGGGACCAGCTGACTGCCCGGGACACCCAGCGCTTCGAAAGCCGACCTGGCTCGGCGGTTGCAATCGAGCGAGCTGTGTCAAAGGGGCCCCCCCAACTGTTTTCCTTTGGGCTCCAAATTTGAAACGCCCGAACCGGGGGACCTGGAGCCTCAAACCCATAAAGATTGGTGATTGCCGTGCTTTCCCTTTTTAAGGGTCAGGGTCCAGGTAGCCCGTGCAGCTCTTTCGTTGCCACAGCACGAGAGCCCGCTAGTAGCTGTTCAAGTAACAGAAGTCATTAGTAGTCTACTGTTAGTTTGGAGAGGGCCAGTACGGGGGACAGCCCAATTTGTTCCATCAAGCAATTCGTCCGGAACAGTGACCCTGCTCCAAAGTGATGCAGGGCCGTCCAATCTTCCCACATTAGGTCTTTTACTTGGGGGGTAACCTCCTTGGTGAATTTAGACAACTCTTGCAAGGTTACCAACTGAGAGAAGCGTGACCTATGACAAGGAAATCTCACCACAGTTGTCGTTGGGCTGGGGAATGGCAATAGTTTGCGGTGTCCCCATGGCTTCGTTGTTGCCGTGATTTTGCAGTTCTTCCTTCGAGCTGTTTGGTTGGGTGATTGCCCGCGCCAGCCTCGCGAAACGCCCAGCTTCGCTGGACGAAAGCCAGAGAGCTACGTGCGATCCAGGTACTGGTTCGATAGGCAGGGAATGATTTGGAAGGACCCTGAAAAAAAACGAGGAAAAAGAACAAAAAAACATCACCTCTGTGGTTTCCTTTGAGGGGATCCGCAAAGCTGGTTCATGCCCAACACCCGGCATGCTGAGTTTTCTGGCTGAGCAGCAACCCCATGGTTCGGAGCAATTCAAGGCCCGGCATATCGAGGCGCGCAAACTGCCACCGCCCTACACGCCTCCACCTGTGCAGGGGCTCCCAGCTATCTCCGGGCGACGGTCCAGTGCCCTCCCTGCCTGCGGGCTGAAATGAGGCCTCATCATATGGCGACGTCTTGAAAGTGGGTGTAGCATTTCAACAGGGGAGCCCTGGTTGTACATCATTTAGGTGGGGATTCCTGTCCACCAACCACTTTTAGGTGGTTCCCCATGTGAATTCACGGCAAAGTGAGGTCGAATCAAGGTCCCATACACCTACACAAGGCCTGTCCAGGTCCTCAGTTTGGAGGAGCATCCATTGCAATTGTATAAATCGATGACAATGTCGGGAAGCTGCACCTGTCTGTTTCAACCATGTCGTATTTCTCATGGGGATCGCCTTGGATTGATCCCAAGCAAGGAGTCCCTTTCGGTCTTCTGAAAAGCACTAGCAGCTAGCAGTGTGTGGGTATGCTTTGAACTGCTCCGCCCAACAAAGAACATCGGCCCAGGTGGTATCCCCGCCACGGAAGCCTGACGAACCAAACAGCATCTCCGGACGCCTCCTTCAAATTTGCTCCCGCAAACCCCAGAGCTTTCGGCATCCTTCGAACACGGTTTGTTGTAATTAGTCCACGACCAAGTGGTGCGGGTACAGCTCTGTTGCGGCGTGGGGTGAAAAAGAACGCAGAGTTGTCGTTGCATCATGGAGTAAAGGAGTCTAAACATCGAAGTGAGAAGCTGGCGGCTTTCCAGTGGTTTCCCTATCACCGCAAAACAAAAGCATCAGACAAGTGGGGGGTGTCGATTTTTCAGGGTACCCCTGTTTTGTGGTTTTAAAGGGAAACCAAAAGGAAAACCACGAGTGGGTCCAACAGAGATACAAGCCACGGGTAGGCTGCCGGGCGAGAAGCCGGCTGGCAAGAAGTTGGCACCCGGGTTCGAAACGTCACCGGAGCAACCCGACCATGGTGGTTGGGGAGGGCAACACTGAAATAACCGTAAGTTCACCTAAGATTAAGGTCCCTTACTTGGCGATTTCTATTCTTATCACTGGCCTGTTGACCTGTGGCCCGTTGCTGGCCTGGTTTTGCCCTTACCAGCAACAAGTTGCGTGCTTTGAGCCCAGGTTAAAAACCCCAAAGTTCTCGCCTTTTTTCGTTTTTTTGCGGGCATGGACTGCCAGGACCTACTCGGAGGAGGAGATTGCAAATGCGAAGCCGGCTAAGGCCGGGAGGATTCCGAGGTCTTCATTTGGACGACATCCTGCACCAGTTGGGTAGTTTATCCCAGCCTTCAACTCGTTTGTTTTGTCTCGTGCGTGTTTGTGTTGCTTCTTCCGCGAGGTGTTCGCAATGATGAAACTCGTGGACCAGCTTAGATCATGGACATTTGCCACCTCATTGCTAGGCATGAATTCCGACTAGCAACCCTTTGGAGGGCACAAGAAGTTGCAAACTTGTGTCCGCCCACTTTTTGGAAATAGTCCACATGGCGATTGGGACGTAACCTATGGCTCCATGGGTGGATGAACGTCCATTTGCCACCTATGTTGATGTTCACCAGCAGTACAGGGTTTTGACCCACAGCCACATCTGGAATCACGCGCACCAAATTTGTCAGATTGTTTCGCCGGAGTCCATCAGGCGTCGCGAGAGAGTATGTTCCAGCCTCAGCTTTTGGCGAGCTGCAGGATCGTCACGTGGGTGGCTCGTCTTTTTGTTGGGTGACCCGAAAGCGGCGGTTGTCCGTTTGGTTTCCCTTTACAAGCCACAGCAAAGTCTCCTTGCGCATGAGGGAGCCCCTAACTTGGTTGTTTTCAACCCATACCCGTAGACTTCTTGACGCCTTTCAGACCTTGGAGGGTTGGGTCACGTATCCCACTAACATGTCAACTTTAGAAAGGGATCAACCACTGTGTTCCAATGCTCGGGCGAGGGCTGAACGCTTTAGGACACGCAGAGGCGGTTGGGCAGTTGCAAACACCGTCCAAGAAGCCCAAGCACTTGAGGCTGTTTCACAACCTCCGAGTGTACAGCAAGGGTCTGGGGAAGGGTCGATCGGGGACACTTCCATTTGGAAAGGACATGCTGGCATGAAAAGCCCACGCATGTTGGAGGAGCCAACCCTTCCACGGCGAAATGCATGGCACTTGTCTGGTCGTTTTAGGCAATTGGTTTGCCCAGTACCTTCCCACAGCTGACATGTTAGTTGGCAAGTACGAGGGACGCCTGTTTGTATCTTAAGGCTCGGTACGCGATCGGCTAAACAGAAACCAAGAGAAACCCGAAGCCCAGCTTGACACAAGCCCCGCGCATTTTGCGACATCTCCAGAGCCGCCACAAGCTCAAAGTGAGCAGCCCCCGCAAATCTTATGAAGAAGGCGAATCGACGGGCTCTCCAAACGAGGCCTCACGAAAGCTAGAAGGCGGCGTGCGAAAGCTCGCGATGCGGACACAGTGGTTGAGCCCGCTGCGAAAAGCGTCGCGAAGGTGCATGGTTGCAGCTTCTGCGCGGATTTTGGTCCTGAGGGCGGGCTGTGCCGGTCATTGTGGACAGCGCTAAGTCCCTTTTGAGTTCAGCCAAAATCCCAAATGCCGCCGACTTCCGCGAAAGCTTCGCGAAAGCTCCAATTGCCCCACGAAAGGATTCATTCCCACATTCTGGTGCCTCGCTCCTTTGTAAGTACCACCGGAGGACCAAGGAAAGAGCTTCGTAGCCTATTCCATGTAGATGGCCTGCTGAAGGAAACCCGCCGCGAAAGGTCTGCGAGAGCGATCCTCGCGAAAGTGAAACGTGTGGCCGTAAAAGTATCGCGAAGGGTTCCGCGAAAAGTGGTTGGTGCGAGCATAGGTTCGGCCCCAGGCTGAACGACGTTTGTATGTTCAGGTGGACCCTTGGTGGTTTGGATTGGTTTGGATCGATTTGTGAACTGGTTCTTATTGAGGGCCTTTGGGAAGCCACATGAAGCCACCCTGACCTCCACAAATCCGAATCCTAACCACTTGACTTTGGAAGCTGACATGCGGCATGGGCACAAGAATAGGATGGAAGGACTTTGGCCTGCGTGTTCTTTGGTGTGCATCCACAGTATGGATCAGAGAACTTGCTCGGGCGACACACACACACACACACTGGCAAGCGGGCACATGCGCGCGCGCATCCACACCCGCACGCGCACCCGCACCCGCGCGCGTACACGCACAAGCACAAGCACAAGCACTATTGGCTTTAAGTGAGTTTGAGTCTTTGAGCAGGGCTCCTTAAAAGATACATCTTGCCCATTTGAAACATGGCTTTTTCCACCCAAACAAAGGGAAACCAACATTTACAAGGCAATGTTCAGGTGTATAATGTAAGGATCCCTGATGAGTAACTTGGATCGTATTCTGATTCTATGCAATTCGCTTTCTTCCTGTGTGGCCATGGAACTTTGATTCACAGGCGGTAGCTGGCAAGGGGCCTGAAGTTGGCAAGGGGCCCTTAGCCTAGCTGACTTCTTGATGTTTACGTGGAATAAAGAAGACCGGTGCGTCCAAGCCACGTCACCATGATCAATTACATATCGAGGTCATAGTAAGCGTCAGTATTTGGAGGTGTCGAGGTTCCGTACTGCTTTTTCAAGATCACTTCCCTCCTGCCCTCAAAACAGTGGCACAAAGTTTAAACCTCATCTCCAAATACCTAGGTCCCCCAGTAGTGCCCTTTTACCCTTTCTTGAGAGAGGGTTCCCCCCTACTAAAATAGACTACAGAAAAACGTTGGTACCCTTATTCAAACCTCTCTACTGGAGGACCTAGACACCTAAAAGTGTCCCGCCTCTACGATTCGCACCGAAAATTCAGATTCCTCGCGGCTGAGGGCAGAGAGCAGGAATAAGCTCTTTGTGCAGAGCACCACCACGGCGGGGATGCTTTCGGTGTAGCTCATGCACTGGTCAATGTGGGGGACCCTTTGGTGGACATCATTTAGTTGGGGATTTTACGTCCAAGAGGTGGTCGTCAGGCGGTTTCCTATGAGACTTCATAGCCATGTGATTGGGAGTTTCTCAAAATGGTGGAAAGGTTCCCTTGTGGTCAGTATTGTAAGGGAAAGCAAAGCAAGATCAACTTGTTGTTGGGTCCTCTGATTGAGAAGAATATGTGCCACGGTCGAAAGAAGTTTATGCTTGGGGTTGGTTGGGATGGTCACCGACCCCTTCGAGATTTTAGACGAAAACCATGATTTGGTCCTTGTTTCGTGCACTGGTCATACTGAAATGGTCAGGCATCCAAAACCGTCCATTTTGTGACAGACCTCTGGTCATGGGTTCGGTCGCAATGTCCAGTACTTGCGCGGGGGGGGGGGGGAACATCGGAGACTCATTAAATTTCTCGCAAAGTCCCAGGACTCATTGATTGTCCAGCGTCCTCGAGCGAAAACGAGTAATTTCGACCGTGGCTCAAATAGGTGTTTATCAAAATGGGTTTTGGAGCTGTGTCTCTCATCATAGCAGCCTAGTCGTGACTACTGGGTGCACAGAAACCAATATTTTGTGTTGTTTCCGAAAAGGAGAGCACAAAGGCCGGGTCATGGTTTTGCCAGATCTTTTCTAATAACCAGAAACCATTATCATTTTGGCCCCTTGAGAGTCGGCTCTCTGAGGGTAGCAAACTGGGGATCCACTAACATGGAACAGGTTGGCTGCGAGGTTGTGGTCGGAAACGCGCAGCTGTTCTTTGCACGATGTGTGTGTGTGTGTGTGTGTGTGTGTGTGTCTGTGTCTGTGTCTGTGTCTGTGTCTGTGTCTGTGTCTGTGTCTGTGTCTGTGTCTGTGTCTGTGTCTGTGTCTGTGTCTGTGTCTGTGTCTGTGTCTGTGTCTGTGTCTGTGTGTGTGTGTGTTTGTGTGTGTCAGGTCGGTTGTTTGTGCCGGTGTGGGGTTTGTGGGTTTGTTGTTTGCTTGCCTGCTTGTTTGATTGATTGCTTGCTTGTGCGGCTGCGTGGTTGTTTTGTTTAGTTTGTTTAGTTGTTTGTTTGATTGTTTGGTTGGTTGGTTTCGTTTGTTCGTTCGCGCGTTTGTGTGTTTGTTTATTGCTTTGTGTGTGTGGTTGTGTGAGTGTGGTGTGCGCGCTGGTTCGATTTTTTGTTTTCTTGTTTAGACATTGGCCGTGATGTATCGAAGCTGAGAGGAATTGACTGCTATGTGTTTCTTGCCACTGATTGCGCATGCCAGATGAGTTGTCATTCGGTTTGCCCGTTTGTGCTTGGTACCTTGTGCATACTAGCGTTCTCTCCAAAATGCGAAATTGGATGCTATCGAACTTGGCAACCCTCATGACATCATATTATGACATCATGACATATATAACTCATATGACATACAACCATGTTGCACACACACACACAACTTGGTATGCCGATTGGGTGGGGGGGTGAACTTCCACTTCCTTCTTGTTTTTGAGGTTTCTTATGCTCTGGATCCAAGAACTAGCACCTTTGCTGCGGTCAGAGTTGAGCCTGTTAGTACTCCTCTTCATGTGGGTGTGTCGCAAGAAGATTCCCCAGCCCCTTTCAGAGATGAAAAACGAAGTTAGAGCAACCCCGCAATTAGATCTTTTCTGAGCCAATCGTAAAGCAGGTAAGACCTGTGAACAATGCTGGTTTGGAAGTTGGATTGGATGCAGAAACATATGTTTGACTCCTGGGGTGTTCATCTTCCTTTCAACTGTCCGTTAAACGTATCCCCAGTTGCACTATCCAAAAGGGGCCCCCAGTTTTAGCACATACTTTGCCAGTTGAGTGGTTTCTTTGCCCGCTTTCCGGGACCGTGCGGACCCTTGTGCGATGTTGCCATTGGCAGGATGACTGGGCGGCCGATTTTTGAGCGCCTGTGACCGCTCCGAATCGATGCCCAGCGGTCCAAAGAGAAGTAGAAACATGGAGCAATCTGTGTCAGTGGTCGAGTAGTGACCATGGGAGTAGCTAGAGATGTCTCACACTTTGCAGGCAGGTTTGTGAGCTCAGACGCATGGAATGCAGAGGTAGGAGTTGCCGTGTTGCAGAGCTAAGGAAGCAATGCCGTTCTCTGTCATTGGCATGAATTGGTTTGCAACCTGCGCTGGCTCGCCGTTTTTGCCTGCAGAGATTTGATTGTTCCAAGTACTTCCAGCTGTGATGACATTTCAGAAGTCTGCCCCACAGAGCCCTGCATTGGAGTAAGAGAAGGGGCCAACTATGTACTAAGAGTTTTCTCCTATCAACCGATATGCATGTCAGATTTTGGATTTTAAGTGCCCAACATCCCATCCTAGCTAATGTAATTAAGCCCTTTGAGTTTCCTTTGATTGTCATGATTGTCCACCTGCCCGCTTTGCAGCTTCGCAAGGAGTTCCGCGTAGAGAGTCAAACCAAGCCCAAGCTTGTTCAGTGCCCTTTTCATAGGAGATGGGTGCGGCTCAAAATTAAGCAGGAGGGAAACCGCAGGTTTTGGTTCATGTTTTTCCACTTACCGGGCTTCGATTTTGGAATTCCTTTTTTTTGAGCCACAGCCATAGGGGAAAACAAAACAGTCCCAAGGTTGGATCGAAGTGAGCCTCGAGTTGTCTCACACAGGGGGAGGAAGACGGGTGAGGAAAATCTGCGCGGGGCGGGCGGGGCTGGTTTACCAGCGGGATGGAAGAAATTCACTAGGACAACCCAGGGAGAGAGGCCATCCCAACTGGTGGAATTTAAGTGCATCCCACGCAACTTAGCTGATGAAATCCGTTTGACTGGATATGGCTCTTCGGGAAGCCGTCGAAGATATTGGCATGTTTCGGGCCTCAGTTGATCAGGTCATCGATCCCTTAGGCTCTTCGCTGGTTGGGATCTCCTGGCAATACCGATACGAAGCATCTGAACTGTGACTCCTGTGCGAAGAACATGTCATAAATGTAGAATGGCAGGCTTCGAACCCAAGGGAACTCTGAAGCAATTTACTGGGAGCATGCGTATGGCCGTTGACCGCATCTAAGCTGTGCGAGTCTTGCACTGTGCCCAGCAACCTCGGCTTTGGCTTGAGTTTCCTCAAGTTTGCCCGGGGTTAACAACCTTATCATTGCCAGGCTTTGACCTTTTATGCCCTTCTTCCCAGAAAGTCGAATAACTGGTCGCCACCCCAAAATTCAGGCAACTAAAGCTCGGCAACCCGAAAATATTTGGTGGTTTGGATTGTTTGGAGTTGGATTTGAAGCCCTGGTTGAGGGCAAATGGGACCGATCCCGCCTCACTCCAAACCGCCAGCTTCGCAGGCCGCTGCTCTGCGCCCCCCTTGCAGCCACCGCTGCGACTAGGCGGCTCGATGGTTTCATGCCGCTGGGGCGATGTGACGAGGGCTTCTCAACCTCAAGTCCCCGGAGGTTGGATTCCTGTCCGTGTTCCTTTAACATACCAAAAGAGCATCATTTGGAGAAACACGAAAACGGGCTCCAACAAAGGAAGACGTTTCAAGTGAGTTTCAAGGAACACCGAAAGAACACCACCAGTTGCTCACATACCTACATTTGCGGTCTCCTCAAGACCCGGGCTATATATTTAGGGCCTGGGTAGATTAAATCTAAACATACTCTTAACATGAGTTGTTTGGCGTATTTTTAGGTTGAGCTGAAATATATTTGCTTTCCCAAAGGATGTAGAACTTGAGTCATTGAGAGAGACGTTCTTCCCGGCGAAGGGAATTAACTTTTTCGGGGGCAAGCCGCTGGAATGGCCGCGATCTCAGATCTGAGGTCGAGAGGGCCCGAGTTTCTGAGAAGCCTAGGCCAGGGCTCCTTAAAAAATACGTCTTGGTCCTTTGAAACATGGCGTTTTCCACCCAAAGTGAAGGGAAGCCACCATTGACAAGTTGCAATGTTCAGGTGTAGAATGTAAGGATGCCTGCTAGGAGCTGGCAAGTAACCAAAAGCCATCCACTCAGTTTCTTTCCTCACCCTGCCAGCCAGTGGGCGCACTTATACTTTTTTCCTTGGTGGCTATCCAAGGCTTGATTTTTAGTGGTGGCCCAAAAGTATGCACTTTATTTTGGCTGGTCACAGGCCAAGTGAGTTTCGTGTGCACAGCACTTGCTGCGATAGGGCTGTGGCTCGAAAGAATGTACCAAAAGGGGTCCCCTAAAAATTACACCAGCAGAGACCCCAAACAGTTGAGGACTGACGGGCAAGCACATACATGCCAACAGCTTGTGGCTTTTTGCGCTTCAACAGAACCCGGAACGCGTTGCGTTGCTGCAAGTGTGTTGCTGGCCCGCTTCGCGCTTCAGCACCGCGCAGGAACTGAGGTTGGGCAAGCGCGCTGAACGCAAGTGTGGCTGCGCAAGCGCGCGGTCACATGGGCAGTTCAGACACACATGTCCAATTCAGACACACATGTGTGTGTACATGTGGAACACACATATGTATACGACTGAAACAGTACACGCGGCACGCGCAGATATCCACCCGTGAACACACACATATACGTTTACATGCGGCACACGCATACACGCGTTAAACTGGAAAACCAACGGGTGCTTCTTGCAAAGCACACACACACGTGTACACCTGGAACACAAATACGTGTTCACCTACGACACGCTGATGTGTTCACGTGGAACACACATGTGTTCACTTGGAACACGATGAAACGTGGGTCCAATTCAGGCACACCTGTGTGTACACGTGGAACACACGTGTGTTCACCTGGAACACAAACACGTGCAATTAAAGCATACATGTGTGTACATGTGGGACACACACATGTATACCACTGGAACACAAATATGTGTCCAGGAACACCGCGTGTGCGATTAAAGCACACATGTGTGCACACGTGGAACACACATAATACGTGCACGCGTGAGCAAACATAAATGTTCACCTAAAGCGCACACACACACACACATGCGCGCACCTCGATAACAATCATGTGGTTTCTGGAGCACATACATGTGTACACATGGAGAGCAAATATGTCGTCAGGTCAAAAACATGTTCACCTAGCACATAGTAATGTGTTCACGTGGAACACACATCTGTTCACCTGAAACACAAACACGTGTCCAATTGGAACACACATGTGTGCACACGTGAACACACACATGTGTACACGTGGAACACACATATGTGTACAAATGAACACACATATATGCGCATGCGGAGCGGACCCACACGTGTTCATCTGATAACATGCATGTGTTCTCCTGGAACACAAACACGTGTCCGGTACACACATGTGCGCACGTGAACACACAAATGTCTACACGTGGAACACCCATATGCGTACACGTGAACACGCATACATGTGCATGCGGAGCACTTCATCTGATAACACACATGTGTTCTCATGGAACACATACACGTGTCCAGTTAGAACGAACATGTGTGCACACGTGAACACAACAATCAGGTATTATCGTGAAATACGCATATGTACGCCACACACACATATAAGGTTGCATACTCTGGAAATAATGTATACACATTACCACATACGCGTGTTCATTCAGATAACAAACACGTAAGCTGGAAGACAAACACGCTTGTCCAGTTGGAACGCACACGCAAAGTAATACTGCACACCACACATGCAAAAATATTTGTACACATACATGTATGGACACACACACGTGTTCATCCGATAACAAAAACACGTGTTCTCCTGGAACACACGAAAAACGTTGGAACGCATGTGCAATATCGCGGAATACAAACGTGTATATCGGGAATAATGCATACGTGTACATGGAACATTGGCTGCTGTACACGTGAGCACATATGTATACGATATATATAATGCAAACAGATACACATATACACACGTGTTCGTCTGATAAATGTCACGTGTTCCTGGAACACAAACACGTGTCCAGTTGGAACGCACATGTGTGCACACGTGAACACACAAATGTGTACACGGTTCACGTGTACGCATACATCTTGAAACAGGCATTTGTCTTCACGCGCAACACTGGTGTTTAACCAGAACAACCTTCTGTGCTGAGACTTGTAACACACATATACAGATGTGTACACATGGAACACACGTATGTGCACGTGCAACACAATTGTGCAGCACACATGCGTTCACCTAAACAACAAAAATGTGTTCACATAGTTATATTCTCTGCTCTGCAAGCCTGTGCGACACATAAATCAAGTTCGTGAAGCCGGCTGTGAGGCGCTATTCCACTATATGCGTGTTCCAAGTAGGAAAGTAGTGTTCGCTTACGATCAATCTAGCAATTTTGCAACACATTGCTAGCGCAAGCCTGCTGCTGCTGCTACTACTGCTAATACTATCAGTATCGGGCGCGTGTCCAGCATTTACAGGCTCCATCTTAGCACAAGCTGTCCGGCGCATTGCGCTTCTTTCTCGCTTCGTATCGATTCAGTAAAGCATATGCTTTCGCAGAGGAATACGAACCCAATTCTGCCGTATGCTCCGTACAAGGCATCCGCCTTCTTGCCTGCCGTTTTGCCTCCCGTTTGTCCAGCAAATCGCATTCTATGGTAATTGCATGCAAGGAGAGCGGAAGCAAATTGGCACTGAGGCAACCGGTCACAGCTGACCACTGCGCTAGCGCCTTGCTATCGCGCGGCTAGCGCGGCATCGCCGTATTTTTTGGACTCACGGCGACCATCTGTGTGGATTTGACAAATTAGCGCTGACGCCAGATGAAGTTGTAAATGGCATGGTCAGTTACCAAGCAGAATTGCAAACATTCACCTGAGCCAACAATCAAATTTATCTGCGCAACCGCGCCACTTGGGAACTTATCGGCTAAAACGTTCACTTGGAACGCGCCGATGTGGTCAGCTGGAACACACCAAGAACACACAATCATTGCCAGGCATCCAGGCTGGGAGAGGGCCGTCCCAGGCATCCAGGCTGGCAACCGGGGAGAAATAAAGTGAAAAAAGGGAGACAAATGAATCCGTCCACTCACAAAGCCGTGCCAGGCATCCAGGCTCGGAGACAACAAGAGACAAATGAAGGGAGACAAAGGGAGAATGAACCCGCCACCCAAAAAGCCGTGCCAGGCAACCACCAACATGGAGGCAAATGAAGGGACACAAATGAATGCCAGACATCCAGGCTGGGAACGCTTGGAGAGCTGTGCCAGGCATCCAGGCCGGGAGACTGGGAGACAAACGCACCCCGAACGGGAGACAAACGGAAAAAACAAACACAAAGGGAGACAAAGGGAGACAAATGAACACGTCCACCCAGAGAGCCGTGCCAGGCATCCAGGCTTGGAGACAACGGGAGACAGCTCGTAGCTGGAGACAGTTGGAGACAAATGAATTTGTTCATCAGAGAGCCGTGGCTAGGCATCCAGGGCTGGATGCTGAGACAAATGAACTGCCTACCCAGTGCTAGGTATCCAGGCTGGGAGACAACTGGAGATGCAATGAAGGGAGACAAAGGGAGACAAATGAATCCTGTCTACTCCAGAGAGCTTGCATAGGCAACCAGCTGGGACAAAGGAGCACAAACAACCCAGAGAGCCGTGCCATATCCAGGCTGGGAGACACCTGGAGACAATTGGAGCACAAATGAAGGGAGACGACAAAGAAAACGAGACAAATAAACCTGTCCACCCAGAGAGCCGTGCCAGGCATCCAGGCTGGGAGACAAACGGATATCACCTGAAAGGAGACAAAGGAAGACAAAATGAAATCTGTCCATCGAGAGCCGTGCCATGCATTCAGGCTATGGCTTGGCAATAGGCGAGTCACTTTAAATGAATTTAGAACCCCTCACAGTAAACTGTTTGGGGAAAAATCACCAGTTGGATGGGTTGTTTCGGGATCATTCCCTGTACCAAAATGGCGTCTTGGTGAATGACACCAAAGACTGAAACTTGGTGTAACCCTAGCTCTTGAATTTTGAGCCACACCCACAGGTAGGGAATGAGGGAATGAACCGTTTTGGGGTCCCCTTAAAGGAAACCACCAGTTGGATTTTTTGTTGTTTCGGGATCATTCCCTCAGGGACCCTGCTGAGCACCAGCAAGAAAAGGTGATCACCTTTTTATTTCCGGGGTCTTTTGATGACTGAGTCCATCCGAGTCCATCCTCCATGTCTTGTCTAGACAACTCCAGAGGTGCCTTAGACTTTTTGGAGTTGAGTGGGAATTATGACCTGTCCCACAAGTTTACCTCTTCGCAAGGGATCAAAGACCTGAGTTGTGCCAATGGTTTCCCGAAGCAGTCCAGAGACTAGTTCCCTTCCAGTTGCGCGTGGCTGACTCCGTCAAAAGGGAAGTGAGGCTTGACCGCCAAATTACTTGCGATTGAACATGATTCCTGGGACAGATGTTGGCCAGTGAAAAGATCACGTGTGCTAGATTTGGAGCACCCCCTTGCAGGTGTTGGTTGATGTATTCTAGGAACCCTGTTCAAGGTCATTTGCTTGGTGACTTGATTGGCTTTCAACCGGAGGTCTGGTGCCTTGAGACGTCAAAGAGAGCCCCGAAGACCATCTAGGACTCTGGCGGTTCTTTGTTTTGCACCTGAAAACAAACTCGGTCCCAAGCGACTCGACCTGAAATGACCACTTTGTTCTGCTTTTGTATCCGGGTCCTTTGGGCATTTTGTGTCAAAAGACAAGCCAAAATAGCTACCAAACGTCAGAGTAGCCTTGACCGAAGCTATCTGGATGGCCCATTCACTGAACATCCCAGGAAAAAGCCCAAAATGCGGAGTGGGTTTCCTTTGAGTTGCCTGTTGAATCCGCCAAAACGGGGTACCAGTTCCGAGAAAAGGCGAGCCACCCAAGTAATGTTTACCACACATGGCCGTGCCAAACACTCCGTCAGGCAGTGAGGCCTCGAACGAGTCCACCACTGAGGCGTCAGAGGCGCCTCGATGTTCATACGCCCAACCGATCAGCAGGGGGATGTTCTCCCCTGCCTCGAAATTCCAGATGTATGTATATATATATATATATGCTCACCCCCCCCCCATGATCCACATTTGGCATTGCTGCAGTGTATGGTCTCAGCTTTGGCTCCTTAATTTGAATGGCTGAAGTACTCTTAGCCCGTCTCCCAATGGAGGCTGTTAAAATAATAACAGCCATGGCAACGAGCGCCACGCCGAGCCCTATCGCTCCATCCAGATGGCCTACAAAAGTAGGTTATCTACCATGTGGCTACTTGGCCGATTTCATCGAGTCGAAAACTGCAGTTTCTTATGGGGTCCTTCTGCTGTCATTTCTGCTCTTGCCCATCTAAGGATCGGAAGCGTTCAGCTTCGAAGGCTTGCACTTCAAGATCAGCGCGAGCGAGGAGACCGTCCTCCAAGAGAATGAACTTGGCTTGATTATGAGTGAGAGGCATTTGCCATAGTTTTTTATGGGACAGTCCTTAGGACTGCTTTTACTCTCTCAGTTTTCCAAGCCGCAAGGAAAAAAAGCCTGCTGACCATGTACGCCTGAGTCTGCTTGCATATCGAGCTCATTAAGTTTCCTTGTGCTATACTGCATCCATTGCAAAGCTGGGCAACTTTCTGATATTCCAACCCCATGATCCACATTTGGTATGGCTGCAGTGTGTGGTCGCAGCTCTGGCTCCTTAGTTTGACCCCGCAGTGTGTAACTAATGGCTGAAGTACTATTAGCCCAACTCCCAATGGAGGCTATTAACACACTGCTTGCATCTCAAGCTCATCAAATTTCCGTGTACTCTGCTGCAGCCATTTCAATTTGAGGTAACTTCCTGATACTCCCTTCTGCTCCAATCATGGCATCTGTGCCTCCTCATCGTGCTGAGTCGCTGGCTCGTTCCTTCGACAACGCAAACCTGGACGGCAACTGCACATTGGAGGAAGCCATCGCCCACACCGACGGCATGAAGATCCTTTACCTGGAGAAGCCAATGGTGGTGAACAAGGAGCCCGGTTCCATTAAGCTAGGCGATTTGCCAGCTAAAATGGAAATCACCGACTCCGTGAAAAAGAAGACGCAGTTCCTCGATGTCATTGCTGACCACGAAGGGCCTATTTACTTGAATGCGGTAGAGACAATGTTCCTTCAACAACGGTATGCCGACCTACCCGAGCCCGTGCGCATGAAGGGGAACTTCCAGGCCCCCTACAACATGCAGATTTTCATCATCCCCAAGGAAGGGGGCAAGAAAGACATCATTAAGCACATCAAATTCCTAGAAGGTGCAAAGGTCCTCCACAGCTCCATCATCTCTATGTGCCAGGGCGTTCCACTCGAGATCGACTTGCAGGGCAAGTACCGCGATGGTGGTCGAGGACCACAGTACATGCTCGAGGGGCTGGGCGGCTTCCAGGTCCGCTACCAGAAGCTCGTGTCCGCCGGTGCCTCGAGCAAAATGCCCAAAGAGACGGAGGAGATCCACAAGGGCTTCGCCTATATCCGTCAGTTTGGCCCGGAAGAAAACTCCGACGGGCAATTCACAGTGTGGACGGAGGAGCAGGTCAACGATCCGAACGGCCCGCTCCACAAGTGGGACAAGGGGACCATCAAGGAGTTCCTGAGGTGCCTCGCGGACCAAGGCTCTCAAGCTAATACGATCAAGGAGTGGCCTCTCACCTTCAAGAGCATCACGCCGTGGGCTTTGAACACTATCCTTGCACCGATTCTTCCTCATGTGATGTCCCACTCCGTTATCTGGATTGGCAAGTCTCAGGTGGGTAAAAGCCCGGTGTCCTACACCCTCTCATCTGTGGTGCCCGCATATTGGTTGATTCAGGAAGAGAAGGAGGGCAGCCCTTGCTTTCAGACATGCAACCACCTCGACTACTTCCGCAAGGAGAAGGGCAGGCGGACGAAACCGAGGGTGTTTGATGATGGCAACCTCAACCTGGAGCATCCCGCAGGTGTTAAGGCAGTGACGGAGGTGGACGGCGTCGACAGGAAGACAATGGCAAGATACAACGCGTCCTCGTACGCGAAGAATCAGCTAAGCCAGATTTGCAGTAATCCCTATGACAGGACTGCAGAGCCGCCGATGGACGCCAATTCGACTCAGGACACCGTGACCTTCGAGCAGTTCTACAAGATCGTGCGCCCCTCCTTCCACAGGGACTTCGATGAAGAGGACCTTGTCGGTGTCTTCAAGCGATCCACCTTCATCGTCTTCACCGATGTGGGCATGTACGTACGTGTGCCAGGCACAGACCGCAAACCCGTTCCCCGGTATGCCTGGCCAGAGCGGGATATTGGCATGATCTCTCCATCTGCCCGACCCCTTTTGGCTGCCTACAAGCGCGGTAACCTCTCTCACTTGCCGGCAGATCATGACAAGGACATGCAGTGGAGTTTGAACTTGCTGCAGGCTGCGCTGGATGGCGAGGAGGTCCGCTATTGTGCGACCACCCGTGGGAAAGAACTGTTCTCAGGAAGGGAGTACGTCATTGAAGATCGACCAACACTCGCGGGCATTGAGGGCAAGACCAAGTACTACCTGGATGCTGGCGCTGCCGTCGACGAGCCGCCCACTAAGAAGCTTCGATCTGTGAAGTCCTCTTCCAACTTGCTCAAGGAGATCAAGAACGAGAATGCGCAGGATGCCAAAGACGAGCCGAAGGACGAGGATGAGCAGAAAACAAAAGAAGAACAGAAGGAGAACGAAGATGCGCAGGATGCCAAAGACGAGCCGAAGGACGAGGATGAGCAGAAAACAAAAGAAGAAGAGAAGGATGAGGACGTGCAGGGTATCAAAGAAGAACCAGAGGAGACGCATAAGGTGCACATCAAGCAAGAGCCAGTGGATCCCTCCTACTTTTCCAAGCCATTGAACCTGCGCCCTCTGGTGATCAACCTGTCAGACTGACCCAGCCTCTGCTGCACCGGCTGCAGCTGATGCGGTGGACCCTGTGGAGAAGCTTTCTGACCCTACAGCTCCTCCAGCAGCCGATGTGGTGGATGAGACCAAGGTCCTTGTGCCTTTGCCGGCTTCTTCTCCTGATGTGGTGGACCCTATGGACGAGATTCCCGACCAGTATGACATCGAGGCATACCGAACCCTTTCCCAAGAACTCGCGGATGCCATGGACATTGACGACAACTGAGCCGCGTGTGAGCCGCACTCAGCGGATTTTGTTCTAGAAGATAGAAATATAAACCCAATGGAGACATGGAGCTTGGCTAAAAAACATTAGGTCTCCAGTGCCATCTTGCTTGCACATGTTGCTTGGAAGCGAATCGCATTGATCGTTTACGCAGCCATCTGCTTCAATCGCCTTGATCCTTTGTAGTTGATCTTGCCCATCATGCCAAAGAAGGTCATGAAGTCCGTGAAGGCCAAGTTCCCAGATCCTAAGCGGGGGAAGTGGCGCGTGCAGCGAAGGCCTGCCTCAAAGAATCCTGCTCCGGTGCCATATGTCCGCCATGGCATGCCCACTACCAAGAACAAAGGCCACAGAGCGCGCGGCGTTCGATTTTGACTTGGGAATCTTTGACTGGACAGCGTCTCCACAAGCAGCTCCACAAGGACAAGATCCTCACAGACTGGGAAGGCAGAACTTGCCCTCGATGTGGCAACGGCGTATTGGGGCCCCTGAAGTATTACCATGACAAGAAGATTTGGGCGTACCGGTGCAAGAAGCGTGCCTGCCACAAGCAACTTCAGCCTCATGACTACCATCCCATCTTCTTCATGTCTGCTGGCAATTCTTCAACTCCACTTCAGAAGCAGGTGGCGGTCCTCTTCTGCGCGGTGGTGGGGGTCTCGAGCAATGCGGCGCACCTGCTCCTGGATATGGACCACAAGCCAGTGGAGCGCATCTACCACAACCTGGAGGTCGCTCGCTCGCAGTACGTCACCCAGAAGGAGAAGGACATTGTCTTCGGCGGGAAGTGGGAGGACGTGGAGGTGGACGAGGTCGACATTGGCAAGTTGACCGACGAGAGCGTGGCGGGAAACCTCAACACGAAATGGGAACAGTGGGGTGGACTCGTGGAGCGACGTCAAGCTGCCGGACGGGAAGAAGGTGCGTGTGAAGAGCGGCGCCCAGATCATCGACCGGTTCTGGAACACCCTTCGATCTCACCTGAAACACACGAATAGAATCCCCGGCAGTCAGGTTCTCTTGCGAAAGCTGAGATCCGCACAGTTTGAATACTGGCATCGCCGCGCTAATATGTGGGAGGTGACCGGCCAGATGCTGCAGGCACTGCACAAGCAGTGATTACCGGATATGCGCTCGAAGGAAAAAGGCAAGAAAAATGCAAGCCAGCTCGTCGGAGTGACAAACATCTGCTACTGCCTTCCCACATCCACAATTTTAAAAAACAGTACAGCACTTTCTGCATGCTTAAAAGTGCTGTACTGTCCCTAAAATGCAGGCCTTGGAGGCAGAAAGTGCTGTACTGTCCCTAAAAAAACCTAAAAAACCATTCCAGAAACAGTCTTGAGCACAAACCTCCTTCTGGCAAGGATTTTTTGGTTTTTTAGGGACAGTACAGCACTTTTTTGGTTTTTTAGGGACAGTGCAGCACTTTTGAGCATCAGCATGCAGAAAGTGCTGTACTGTCCCTAAAATCCAGGCTTTGGAGGCTGAAAGTGCTGTACTGTCCCTAAAAAACCTAAAAAACATTCCAAAAACAGTCTTGGGCACACAAACCTCCTTCTGGCAAGGATTTTTTGGTTTTTTAGGGACAGTACAGCTGATGCTCAAAAGTGCTGTACTGTCCCTAAAAAAACCAAAAAAATGCTGTACTGTCCCTAAAAAACAGAAAAAAGTGCTGTACTGTCCCTAAAAAATCAAAAATTCCTTGCCAGAAGGCGGCTTGTGTGCCCAAGACTGTTTTTGGAATGGTTTTTTAGGTTTTTTAGGGACAGTACAGCACTTTCTGCATGCTGATGCTCAAAAGTGCTGTACTGTCCCTAAAAAAAGTGCTGTACTGTCCCCAAAAAACCAAAAAAGTGCTGTACTGTCCCTAAAAAACCAAAAAAGTGCTGTACTGTCCCTAAAAAACCAAAAATTCCTTGCCAGAAGGAGGTTTGTGTGCCCAAGACTGTTTTTGGAATAGTTTTTTAGGTTTTTTAGGGACAGTACAGCACTTTCAGCCTCCAAAGCCTGGATTTTAGGGACAGTACAGCACTTTCTGCATGCTGCTTCCATAAGTTCCATCTGCTCCCTGCTAACTTTTTTTCCAGAAGGCTGTCCACACAAACCATCTGTAAGCATCTGCTTCAAGGTGCCTAACATCTGTCCATCAAGAATGTCGCAATCTTTGACTAATCTACTCATCAAGAATGATGCTTGTTTTTGACCCAAGTTTCCAGGATCAGAATCTGATCCTGGAACAGGTGGTCAAAAACAAGCATTTTACATGTGTTTTTCCAGTGTTTTTTGCTTGCAAGAGGCAAAATGTGGATCATGGGGGGGGGGGGTGACCATATATATATATATATATATATATCAACAGTGCATTAACAGAAGGAAGGAAGTAGTCTGTGTGATGCTTTAGATGTTTAGTCCAATCCAACAACGATTTCTTCATGCAGCCAAGGATGCCCTTCAAGGGGAAGTGACCTGGTTGGCGACATACCTGAAATAGCTAGTTGGATTTGATGAGCAGAGTGTGCAGCACTTGACCAGTGCCAAGCAGCACACAGGCAGTTCTGCTGGAGTGAGAAAATGAAGAGCTTTGCAAGGAGCATGCGAAAGAGTTTCTGACTTTACTTTGGTCCGAGCAGTGCTTTGCAGGCTTGCGATTCTGCAAGCCCTGCTTGATCAGAGATGCAGGCGGTACTTGTATTTTGCATGGCAAACGCCGCAGGCTTTCCCACTACGCTGGATTGCGTTGGTCAATGTGATGTTGTCAACCAGTTGAGTGCAAGGTGGCGTAGCCAGGTGCACAGTAAGCTTCGTCAGTTCAAGTCCAGATTGGCCCAGCTGCAGCATGTTTATCCTGAATATGTTTCTGATGCTGACCCTTCCCTATTTCTTGTAAACTCCACACTTGACCCACTTGGCACTCTTATTGTTGCCCATCTCCTTGCAACCTTCCAACCTTGCCCCTCTCGCGCCATGGACAAATGGCGAAGCCAGTTTCCGCTGCGTGCGCGAGGGTGCCGGCTTGTGAACCAAGACGGTCAGCCGCTTGATGCAAAGCGCATGCAGAATCTGGCGTCATAGTGTGCGGGCTTTGGGCATTGTTGGAAAGTGATGGCGAGTTCAGTTTGTGTGGAGATATCAAGTGCCTTGGCAGATTGCGATTCTACTTTGCTTCGGGATTTCGGCACATCACAGAAATAGAGTTCATCAGGAGTCACCTCGACGAATGTGGCTGTGTTTGTTTCCAGCTGCGTTGATAGGCTCCAAGCTTGGAACTAGCGCATCGCATGTGTCTTGCAAAGTCAAAGTCTTCGCAAGGATTCCTGCTTCCAAAGGGACCACTGCGGCATGATGCCAGTGCAACGTTTCCCTACGAATATTCAGAGCCAGTATGTATCCTGATGATGTGAAAGTGAAGCTTGACAATAGACATGTTGGCTCATGCTAGCTCCTTTTTTGTGATTAGCTAGCAAAAACAGCTGTTCAAACAACCACAGCTGTTGCGTGTGGAGTTGACATTCCCAGACGTGCAATGACCGCTCCATTGCTCAAATGTTGAGGCATTTCAAGCTGGCTGGCGTGAACTGGTACGGTGCTTCGGACTCGTATCATGTCGTGCCTTGGCTCAACCGGTTGCGAGCACTGCCTCTTCTGCTGCAAAGTGTTCGCTGTGAGCTCTCCGTGCAAGCGAAGTGACCATCTCTCTTTTGGGCGCTGTTGCCAGGTGGGCGGCCTGGATATGCGTCCTTTGGCAGCTCCTTGGGTCAGATGGCGCGTTTTTGAATGTTCAGTCAAGGACACGTGTCAAAGATCTTGCGGCTTTGCTCAAGCGAGACGACTCCAACCAAATTATGACACCGCTATTGACACGATGAAAAACATAGTATTGCCCGGGAATCGTTTTTTGATGGTGTTCTTTCGGTTTTTCAGTTGGATTGGGGTGTGGGGGGGGGGGCGGGGTTGGCTTTTCAATAGTTTTCAGTCTGCGTCTCGTGGTATCGTCAGGCATTCATTTGCAGCATGTGGGACCATGTTTACAGCCTCCCCATGGTGCTGTCACGCTAAAATGTTGTCTCAGCGAGCCTTCCGCTGAGGACATTTGTCACTCTGTCGCTGCCATGGGCTTCACAGTTGTGCGGCTGCCCTTCTCCAGTGAGATGCTGCGCGTGCAGTCAGTGCCCGAGGGCGGCCCGGAAGCGATAGGGGCCTTTGGCGGACACGTTCTCTTTACACGAAGCAGCGAATTCAATCCAATTCCCATGAAGTGCAAAACATCTCTGAGGCAAATTGCAAGCTGATTCAAAGAGCATGGCGCTTTGCTGCCACGGAGGCCTTCTTGTTTAGAGGAGAGGTGCTTGCGTGGGCCCTGCGCCTTTCAGAATATCTGAAAGAAGCGTACCGCAGGGGTAGATTCGGTGTCACTGCAGAAGGACGGCTTTTGCACGCAACTGAGGCGCCATTGACTATTCCCTGAACGGGGAACTCAAGGGACTCACGCCACTGCAGGTGCCGCGGTTCGGTGTGGGATTGCGGCGAAACCTATCTTTCCGTCAAGCATTTCCATCATATAGATTGTTTAGCAGGCAGACGAGCACCAAGAGGGCAGATGACCCTGACTGCTCGTGTAATTGCATGTGTGCTTTTCGATCTGGCAGTGTCTCAAGATAAGCACTTGCTCGGGATGCCAGTGAGAGAGTTGTTCGCATCGATTTGTCGAACTTTTAGTTGGTGCAATGAGCATGGATCAAGGCTTGGGAAGTCAGGGAGGTGTCGCCAAAAAGGCAAAAATGCCAACTTGGGCAAACGAAGACAGGCACATACATTGTCTCGATTTTTTTTGTGTTGGAGGGGGGGGAAGTAACAACATTCCGTCTTTTGCCGGTGATTCTCGCAAGGACCGATCTTTGAGGCACTCGCAATTCGCAACGGCCAGGTCTATGATCGCGTGATCGAACAACTTGGTCTCGCAGGCGTGACAGCAACTCGGATCTTCAAAGCTGGCACGCCTGCCACAAGAACAAGACCTGGGTTGGGTTGGGGGCCCTTCCCAGACCTATCTGCATTATTCGTCTTTTTAGCTGGCATCACTCTGGTTTTGCTTGGCTGAGTGGTGTTGTCTGCTGTTTGGGGATAGTCTTGGAGCAATGTTCTATCCCAACGCAGGATATTTGCCTGAAAAAAGGTCTTCTGGGAAGAACAAGAAACCCGGCAAACACAACTGCAAGAGCATTGCTTTGCCTTTCTTCCGCTGCAATCGTTGGCATCGAGTTCTGCTTCGTTTTCCACACGGCCACAAAGTTCTGATGAGGTGATGATCAACAACCACACCACTGTGGGTGCTTGGAGCGGTGGCGTGGAGCTCAACGGCATGTGGTTCCGCGCCTTGGCCAGAAGCCGACGAGAGTATTGGCCAGGGTTCTATTTTTTGACCTGCAAATAGACTTAAACCCAGGGGTTCCCTTTTTGGGGTACATGACCCACCCCTGGGTTTAAGTCTATTTGCAGGTTGGCAGGTTTTGAACGGGAAGTGGCCCAGAAAGGCTCGCAGAAGGCATTTCAATCTTCATGCTGGCTTCTCATGAATGTTGCACCTGGTTTCATAGGTTCCCACTACAGCCGAGCACGAATCCAAAACACCATCCATGCAATGCGGTAATAGGCGGCAAAGTGTGAGGGGGGGAGGGGGGCGCCCCACAGTAAACAAGGCCGCTGCTCATTCACCCGAAGACAAAAACAATCGCCTGGCAGGTGATCAGTGCGAGATCTACACAGAGCAGTCCTGGATCAACGACTGGGTCATGATGGCGAAGCGCTATAAGGATATGCCCCAAGTCGTTGGCTATGACATCCGCAACGAGGCCTGCGCCTCCAACTAGGTGCCAAAATTGTAACGACGCATGTTGACAACATGCCTGCGGAGTTGGCAGCTAAACACAACTGCAAAATGGCCTCACAGTGACACACAAGAGATATCGTCCATGTGCCACGCTCTGCGACTCCTACTTGGCCATATTTGGGTCTGAGCTGTTTTTTGAGGAAAATCTCTCTTTTTGGTCTGACCTTTTTTGAGGGACACCTCCTTTTAACAAAATGGCAGTGGGTCAAAATAAGGTACCCAAAATGGAGCCCTGGCAAATAGAACCAAGGACGAAAACCTGCGGTTTGCTGGTGCTTTAATTTTGACCCACACCCAAATGGGTATGGGTCAACATGAAA